>OZ022333.1:1724705-2324705 GCA_963989225.1 Dromius quadrimaculatus
CCACTGTCCCGCGATCGTAAAAAATTAATGGATTTTTGTGTAAATTACAGTTTTTATGATTCTGTTTTTCGTATTTCCCGCCGCAGTTGTCTACACTAACGCCTCTTGTGGTCGTTTTGTCACGTGCTAATGCTCATTTGTTCCTTTGTACACATCCACGTTAGCGATGATCGGTAATTACTTCTTTGGAATAAAAAACGAATAGCCAATACCGGAAACAGTTGCAGACTTCAGTTTAATTGCATTTATGCTCGCGATTTGAAATTTTTTACAATTGGTAAACTCCTCACAACTTTCGAGGATTAAGCACGATTTTACGGGCAGCTTTCTCATGTTATATATTCGTGACCGCATCAATAACAATCTCAAATTATGGAATTAATTGCCTCTTAAGGGTCTCCTAAAAATTCTGCGTCCTTGTGTCCATATTGTCACCTCAAAACTATCAAGAACCATATGTGAACAATATCAATTGATCGCTTGAATTTCAGTTCAGCTTGATGGGAAGCTTTCCTGAAAGTCTCACAAAGATTTCAAAAAGAACAATTACGAACGGTTTCTACAATCACAAAACTATCTACAATGAACAAGAACGCTTCCATTTTTTTTAAGCTTGAAAGGAAGCTTTCCTGAAAGTCTCAAAGAAATTTTGCCACATTGCAGACTTCAATGACAGTTAAATCATTTGAAAACAGATTTCAATTAGCTCAAATCGTTATAGGATGGAAAAAGCGCTGAAATTTCTATCTGGCAAAGAAGGAAACTTTCCTGAAAGTCCCAAAACTACTAACACTTGTTACAAGCTCCGAAAACCATTTTCAAAATGGTCTTATCAATTAAAAATACATTTTATCATGTCCAAGCTCATTAAGAAGGACTAAAGCGCTTGAATTTCAGTTCAGCTTGGAAGAAAGCTCTCCTGAAAGCCTCAAATAGACTGTCTTCGCACAGATTTCAAAAAATCATTCAGGAACGGTTTTTTACTATCATAAAACTGTCTAGGATTAACAAGAGCGCTTCCATTTATTTTAAGCTTGAAAGGAAGCTTTCCTGAAAGTCTCAAAGAAACTTTGCCACATTACAGACTTCAATGACAGTTCAATCATTTGAAAACAGTTTTCAATTAGTTCAAATCTTTCTAGAATGGACTAGAGCGCTCGAATTTTCATTCGGCTGAGAAGGAAACTTTCCTGAAAGTCCCAAAAATACTAACACTTGTTACAGACTCCAAAAACTGTTTAAAAAATGGTCTTATCAATTGATAATACTTTTTATCAGCTCTAAGTTCATTTAGATGATTAAGAACAGATTTCATTGGTCCAAAACTTCCTAGGAGCGCTTGAACCTCAGTCAAGCTGCACTGAAAGTCTTAAAACAACTGACTATCATAAACGATTTTGAAAAAATTGTTTTTCCAATTAAGTACAGTTCTATATGAGCTCAAAACTTCCTAGGGTAGACAAGAGTATTTGAATTTCAGTCTAGCTTGAAAGGAAGCTTTCCTGAAAATCCTAAAACAACTCTGAATATCGTGAAGACGTCAGAAAATGATTTAATCAATTGAGGACAGTTTTAGATCAATTCAAAATTTCCTAGGGTGGACTAGAGTTCTTGAATTTCAATCCAGCTTGAAAGGAAGCTGTTCTGAAGTTCCTAAAACAACTGACTATCGTTAACGACTTCAAAAAAATGGTCTTATCAATTATGGACATTTTTATATCAATCTAAAATTTCCTAGGATAGACTAGAGTGCTTGAATTCCAGTCCAGTTTAAAAGGAAGCTTTCCTGAAAGTCCTAAAACAACTGACTATCGTCACAAACTTCAAAAACAGTTGGAAAGATGGTTTTATCAATTAACAAGAGTTTTTTGATAATGTAAATCTTTTTAGGGTGCGCTACATTGCCTTTTGTATCCAGCTTGAAAGGAAACTTTCTTGGGAGACCCAAAGCAAAGATTTATAAACTAAAGAGCTTAAATTTCCTTTAAGCTTGAAAGGAAGCTTTCCTGAAAGTCCCAAAGAATTTTTATCTCATTACAGACTTTGAGAACAGTTTAATCGATTGACAATATTCCTAAATTAGTTCAAATCTTTCTAGAATGGACTAGAGCGCTTGAATTTTGGTCTAGCTTGGAAGGAAGCTTTCCTGAAAGTCCCAAAAAGACTGTCATTTGTCGCAGACTTCAAAAATAGTTGGAAAAAATAGTTTAATCAATTAAGAACTGATTTGTTTAGTTCAAAACTTTCTTGGAAGGTCAAGGGTACTTGAATTTCAGTTAAGCTTGAAAGAAAGCTTTCCTGAAAATCCTAAAACAATTCTGAATATCGTGAAAACTTCAGCAAATGGTTTAATCAATTGAGGACAGTTTTATATCAATTCAAAATTTTGTAGGATGGACTACAGTCCTTGAATTTCAATCCAGCTTAAAAAGAAACTCTTCTGAAAGTCCAAAAACAACTGACTATCGTTATCGACTTCTAAAAGTGGTCTTATCAATTATGAACATTTTTATTTTCATCCAAAATTTCCTCGGATAGACTAGAGTGCTTGAATTTCAGTCCAGCTTAAAAGAAAGCTTTCCTGAAAGTCCTGAAGCAACTGACTATCGTCATACACTTAAAAAACAGCTGAAAAGATGGTTCTATCAATTAAGAAGATTTTTTGAGAATCCAAGTCTTTTTAAGGTTCAAATCTACCTAGAATGGACTAAAGTGCTTGAATTTAAGTCCAGCTTGGAAGGAAGCTTTTCTGAAAATCCCAAAACAACTGTCATCCGTCACAGACTTAAAAAATAGTTGGGAAAATGGTTTAATCAATTAAGAACTGATTTGTCTGGTTCAAAACTTTCTTGGATAGTCGAAGATGCTTGTATTTCAGCTCAGCTTGAAAGGAAGCTTTCCTAAGAATCCTTAAACAACTCTGAATATCATGAATACTTCAGTAAATGGTTTAATCAATTGAGGACAGTTTTATGTCAATTAAAAATTTCCTAGGATGGACTACAGTCCTTGAATTTCAGTCCAGCTTGAGAGGAAAATCTCCTGAAAGTCTCAAAACAACTGACTATCGTTAACGATTTAAAAAAATGGTCTTATCAATTACAAACATTTTTATATTTATTCAAAATTTTCTGGGATAGACTAGAGTGCTTGAATTGCAATCCAGTTTGGAAGGAAGCTTTACTAAAAGTCCCAGAACAATTGACTATCGTCACAAACTTAAAAAACAGTTGGAAAGATGGTTTTATCAATTGAGAAGAGTTTTTTTAAGAATCCAAGACTATTTAGGGTTCAAATCTTTTTAGAATGGACTAAAGCGCTCGATTTTCAGTCCAGCCCGAAAAGAAGCTTTTCTGAAAGTCCCAAAAAGACTATCATGCATCATAGACTTCAAAAATAGTTGAGAAAAATGGTTAAATCAATAAGAACTGATTTGTTTAGTTCAAAACTTTCTAGGAAGTTCCAGAGTGCTTGAGTTTCAGTTCATCTTGAAAGAAAGCTTTCCTGAAAGTCCTAAAGCAACTGACTATCATTAAAGACTAGCTTTACCATTTGTGGACACTTTTATATCAGTCCAAAACTTCCTAGAACGAACTAGAGAGCTTGAATTTCAGTTCGGCTTTGTAGGAAGCTTTCCTGAAGGTCTCAAATTGACTGTGTTTGCACAGATTCAAAAAAAATTAATTAGGGACAGTTTTTTACTATCACAAAACTGTATAGGATGAACAAGAGCGCTTCCGTCTCTTTAAAGCTTGAACGGAAGCTTTCCTGAAAGTCTCAAAGAAACTTTACTTCATTACAGACTTCAATAACAGTTTATTGGTTTGAAGACAGTTTTTAATTAGTTCAAATTATTGTAGGACGGAATAGAGCGCTCGAATATATATCTGGCTAAGATGGAAACTTTCCTGAAAGTCCCAAAACTACTAACACAAATTACATACTCTAAAACCCATTTAAAAAATGGTCTCATTAATTATTTTCAACATTTTATCAGGTATAAGCTCATTAAAATGGACTACAGAGCTTGAATTTCAGTTCAGCTTGAAGGAAGCTTTCCTAAAGGTCTGAAATTGATTGTCTTTGCACAGATGCCAAAAAATCATTCAGGAACAGTTTTTATTATCATAAAACTGTCTAAAATTAACAAGTGCGCTTCTATTTGTTTCAAGCTTGAAAGGAAGCTTTCCTGAAAGTCTCAAAGAAACTTTACCGCATTACAGACTTCAATAGCAGTTTAATCGTTCAACAATAGTTTGTAATTAGTTTGATTTTGAATTTGAAGCTGAATTAAACGAAGACAAAACATACGCAGAAGTAATAGCAACAAAAAATTGTTTTAGGAGGTTTACGGTCCGTTTGGTTGGTGATTTGGACCAAATAAATTTTGGATCTCACTGTTTAGTTGCCACCCTTTAGTTTTTCAGTAATAATTTGCTACGTCTTTCATTTCCTTTTATTTTAAAAAGGATTTAAGGTGTGTGGTGTGTGTTTTTGTCTTGATAAGTGAGCAAAATTCTTTTGTTTGATTGTGGTAGTTGGGAAGTTATGTGCTATCCACATCTCATTTTATGGAACGTTTAAATGAAGCATAAAAATAATATGTAATGTAATCATAAAAGTTGGAAGCATCCATTTCTGTTTTCCAGCTTCATAGCGCAGCAAAAAATTTATATGAACTTAATACCACTTTAAGAATGCGTTTTCTGTTATAAGAACATAAACCCTCTTCCATACTGTAATAAAATGCGTGTATCTCCAGATTGTAGCAAACTTTATACGCGCGGAATTAATCATTAAAATAATATTATTTATTGTATAAGTTCTGAAAGTTTTTCCCGTAAAATAAATCACATGATATGTTTATTCATTGGCTTGGCTGAAGTATTAGTGGAAAGGGATGGAAGATACAATCTTATTCAAACATTGAAGATGGATTAAAAAAATTAAATTTGCATAAAAGCACAGTAAAAATGTCGTGTAGAATATCATTGCCTTGAGGTGGACATTTATTATTAACGGCTTTTAAATCAAATTAGGAAAAATGGCGGACGACGGTGGTGAAGTGACGTAAAGGAGTCGCCAATAATTCATTTAATGTTTGGTTAGGTTCGATGTTTCCATTTTCAAATTAAAATTTTCATGAGTTTTTTATGCTGATTAATATTTGTTTTAAAAAATAATTTCGTTCTCATGTTGACACTGTGATGTCATTTTTTCCGTATTACTCATGAGCGAAATTACAAGGAATTAAATAAAAAAAAATGTAACATACCTCACAGATTGACACTCAGTCCAAAAATAGTCACTCTAAGAACCACAAGCAATTATTGATTGATTTTATTCTCGAGCACTGATTTCTTGCAGCCTTACTAACAGTTGGCAAGTCAAGAACTGTTGCGTAGTGTTCGCTGTTTAATCAGAATCGCGATAGCCTGCATTCGCAGAAGAAACCGATAAGCTGGTGACAACTGCACTATTGTTTACCAACTCATATACTTAAGACAAAACATTTGAATACCAAGGCCAATATGCTATACCTGTATGCTTATCAAAAACGATAAACGAACAAATGGAGCTCTAAACGTTGGAGGACCATCTAAGAAAGCTTTTAATACGAAAAAAACACTTCAAAAAATTGTTAGGATGGACTACACCGCTTGAATTTCAGTCAAGCTCAAAACGAAGTCCTGAAACAAATCGACTTCAATAACAGTTCAAATAATCAAATCCATCAGTTCAAATTTTGTTGGGATGGACTATACCGCTTGAATTTCAGTCCAGCTTGAGAAGAAGCTTTCCTGAAAGTCTCAAAGCAACTGAATTTCATCACATGCTCCAAAGACAGTTAAAAATGGGTTTAATCAATTAGGAACAATTTTTTATTGGTCCAAATCTATCTTGGATGGATTAGAGAGCTTCAAATAATTCCCAGCTTGAAATGAAGCTTTTCCCAAAGTCCTGTAACTTTCAACATACATTGTAAACGATAAAAAAAGTTTTTTTCAGTTCAAATAATTCTAGGTTGTATCACAGCGTTTGAACTTCAGTTTAGCTTGAAAGGAAACTTTCCTGAAAGTCTCAACGTAGCTTATTTTAACTAGACGATTGAATTTTTGTTCTGCTTAAATGAAAATTTTCCTGAAAGTTCCAGGACAACTGACTAGTCTCAAACTTCAAAAACAATTAAGAAAAATGATTTCATCAATTAAAAATAAATTGTACTAGTAAAAAATTTGTTAGAATGAATTAGAATGCTTGAATTGAAGCTTTCCTGAAAATCCCAGAACAACTAACTATCGCCACAGGCTTCTTAAATAGTTAATAAGATGGTTTTACCAATTAGGAACAGTTATTTTACAGTTCAGATCATCTCGGGATGAACTACAGCTTGAAAGGAAGCTTTCCTGAAAGTCCCAAATTAGGTTTATTTTGCACAGACCCCAAAAAATTATTTTATCAATTAGGAACAGTTTTTATTATTGTAAAACTATCTAGGATGAACAAGAGCGCTTCAATTTCCTTTCAGCTTGAAAGAAAGCTTTTCTGAAAGTCCCAAATTAGTTTAAATGTTTCTAGGATGAACTAGAGAGTTTGAATTTCAGTCCAGCTTGATAGGAAGTTTATTGAAAGCTCCAAAAGGACTGACACTTATTAGAAACTAGAAATAGGCAGTTTTATTGATTCAGAAAAGATTTTATTAGTCCAAAACTTTCTAGAATGGTCTAAAGTGCTTCGATCTTCTTTCAGCTTGAAAGGAAGCTTTCTTGAAAGTCTTGAAGAAACTTTATCCTATTTTTGATTTATAAAACAGTTCAATCGATTGATAAGTCTTTTTAATTGGCTTAAATGTTTTAATGATAAACAAGAACGCTCAAATTTCAGTCCAGCTTGAAAGAAGCTTTCCTGAAAGTCCCAAAATAACTAACACTTGTCACAGATTTAAAAAATATTCAGAAACAAATAGATTTTATCACTCCAAAACTTTCCAGGATGGTCTAAAGCGCTTCAATTTGCTTTCAGCTTGAAAGGAAGCTTTTCTGAAAGTCTCAAAGAAAATTCATCTTATTATACACTTCTAGAACAGTTTTATCGATTGAGAACCCTTTTCAATAGATAAAATGTTTCAAAGATGAATTGGGGCGCTTTAATTTCAATCCAACTTGAAAGAAGCTTTCCTGAAAGTCCCAAAATAACAAACACTTGTCACAGACTTCAGAAATATTTGGAAATAAATGGTTTCATTGATTCAGAACACATTAGTCCAAAACTTCCTAGGATAGTCTAGAGCGTTTCAATTTGCTTTCAGCTTAAAAGGAAGCTTTCCTGAAAGTCCCAAAAAAATTTGTCTCATCATACACGTCTAGAACAGTTTTATTGATTGAAAACCCTTTTTTAATAAATAAAATATTTCAAGGATGAATTAGAGCGCATAAATTTCAATCCAGCTTAAAAGGAAGCTTTCCTGAAACTCCCAAAAAAACTAACACTTATCTCAGACTTTGAAAATATTTAGAAAAAAATGGTTTTATTGATTAAAAACAGATTTTATAGGTTCAAAGCTTCCTAGGAGGACGGGAGTACTTGAATATCAGCTCAGCTTGGAAGGAAGCTTTCCTGAAAATTTTAAAACAACTGTGAATATCGTTCAATCAATTAAGGACAGTTTTATACCAATTCAAATTTCTAGGATGGACTAGAGTTCTTGAATTTAAGTCCAGCTTGAATGGAAGCTTTCCTGAAACTCCCAAAAAAACTAACACTTATCTCAGACTTTGAAAATATTTAGAAAAAAATGGTTTTATTGATTAAAAACAGATTTTATAGGTTCAAAGCTTCCTAGGAGGACGGGAGTACTTGAATATCAGCTCAGCTTGGGAGGAAGCTTTCCTGAAAATTTTAAAACAACTGTGAATATCGTTCAATCAATTAAGGACAGTTTTATACCAATTCAAATTTCTAGGATGGACTAGAGTTCTTGAATTTAAGTCCAGCTTGAATGGAAGCTTTCCTGAAACTCCCAAAAAAACTAACACTTATCTCAGACTTTGAAAATATTTAGAAAAAAATGGTTTTATTGATTAAAAACAGATTTTATAGGTTCAAAGCTTCCTAGGAGGACGGGAGTACTTGAATATCAGCTCAGCTTGGAAGGAAGCTTTCCTGAAAATTTTAAAACAACTGTGAATATCGTTCAATCAATTAAGGACAGTTTTATACCAATTCAAATTTCTAGGATGGACTAGAGTTCTTGAATTTAAGTCCAGCTTGAATGGAAGCTTTCCTGAAGCTCTCGAAACAACTGACTATCGTTATATACTCCAAAAACCAATCTTAACAATTAGGAACAGTTTTATATCAGTCCAAGATTTCCTGAGTGTACTAGAGTGCTTGAATTTCAGTCTAGCTTGAAAGGAAGCTTTTCTGAAAGTCCTTAAACAACTGACTTTCGTCACAAACATCAAAAACTGTTGAAAAGATGGTTTCATTAATCAACAACAGATTTTTTAAAAATCGAAAGCCATTTTATTTTGGCATGGACTGAAAAAAAATTTTTAATCGATCAGCAAGAGATTCTAATGATAACAAATTTTTCAAGGATGAATAAAAGCACTTGAATTTCCTTCAAGCTTCAAAGAAAGCTTTCTTGAAAATACCAGAAACTTTATCTTGTTACACACTTCGACAAGTTTATAATTGGTTTAAATCTTTCTAGAATGGACTAGAGCGCTTGAATTTTTGTCCAGCTTGGAGGGAAGCTTTCCTGAAAGTCCTAAGACGGCTGTCACTCTTCACAGACTTCAAGAATAGTTCGGGAAAGTGTTAAATTAATTAAGAACAGATTTTATTAGTACAAAACTTCCAAAAATAGACTTGAGTGCTTGAATTTCAATCCAGCTTAAAAGGGAGCTTTTCTGAAAATCCTAAAGAAACTCTGAATAGCCTAAAAACTTCAGGATGTGATTCAATCAATTGAGGACAGTTTTATAACAATCCAAAACTTCCTAAGATGAACTAGGGCCCTTAAATTTCAGTCCAGCTCAAAAGGAAGCTTTCCTGAAAGTCCTACAACAATTGACTATCGTCCTAGACTTCAAAAATAGTTCAGAAGATGGTTTTATTAATCAAGAACTGTTTTTTAAAAATCTAAATGTTTTTAGGGTGGACTAAATTGCTTAAATTTTAGTCCAGCTTAAATGGAAGCTTTCCTGAAAGGCCCAAAACAATTTTATTTAGGCATGGACTAGAAAAAATGTTTTATCGATTGGTAACAGACTTTTATGATAACAAATCTTTCTAGGATGAACAAAAGCACTTGGACTTCCTTCAAGCTTCAAATATTTCTAGAATGGACTAGAGCGCTTGAATTTCAGTTCAGCTTGGACGGAAGCTTTCCTGAAAGTCCCAAGAAGACTGTCACCCATCACAGATTATGAATATAGTTGGAAAAAATAGTTTGATCAATTAAGAACAAATTTTATTAGTTCGAAACTTTCTGAGTTGTTCTAGAGAGCTTGAATTTGAATCAAGCTTGAAAGGAAGCTTTCCTGAAAGTCCTAAAACAATTCTGACAATTGTAAAAGCTTCAAGAAATTGTTTTATCGATTAAAGACAGTTTTATAGCAGTCCAAATTTTTCTAGAACGGACTAAAGTGCTTGAATTCCAGTCCAGCTTGGAAGGAAGCTTTCCTGAAGATCCTAAAACAACTGACTATCGTTAACGACTTCAAAAAATGGTTTTATCAATTTTAGACATTTTTATATCACTCCAAAATTTCCTGAGATGGACAAGAGTGCTTAAATTGAGATCCAGCTTGAAGGGAAGCTTTCCTGAAATTTCCAAAGAAACTTTATCTTTTTACAGACTTCAAGAACAGTTTAATCAATTGAGAATACATTAAAATTAGTTCAAATTTTACTATAATGGACTAGGGCGCTTGATTTTCAGTCCAGCTTGGAAGGAAGCTTTCCTGGAAGTCCTAAAACAACTGACTATCGTCACAAACTCCAAAAACAGTTGGAAAGATGGTTTTATCAATCAAGAAGATTTTTTCGAGAATCTTAATCTTTTTTGGGTAGACTACATAGCCTAAATTTGTATCCAGCTCGAAAGGAAACTTTTCTGAAAGACCCAAATCGATCTGGAGTGAACAAGAGCGCTTGAATTTTCTTTAAGCTTGCAAGGAAATCCCAAAGAAACTTTAACAGACTTCGAGAACAATTTAATCGTTTGAGAACAGTTTTAAATTGATTTAAATTCTTCTAGAACGGACTGAGCCCGTTAATTTCAGTCCGGTTTGGCTGGAAGCTTTCCTGAAAGACCAAAAAAGACTATCACTTGTCACAGACTTCAGGAATAGTTTGGAAAATGGTTCAATCAATTGAGAACAGATTTTACAAGTACAAAACTTCTTAAAATAGACTACAGTGCTTGAATTTCAGTCCAGCTTGGAAGGAAGCTTTCTTGAAGATTCTAAAATAACTGACTATCGTTACCGACTTCAAAAAATGGTTTTATCAATTTTAGACATTTTTATATCACTCCAAAATTTCCTGGGATGCACTAGAGTGCTTAAATTCAAGTCCAGCTTGAAGGAAAGCTTTCCTAAAAGTCCTAAAGAAATTTAATCTTTTTACAGATTTCAAGAACAGTTTAATCGATTGAGAATAGTTTTAAATTAGTTAAAATCCTTCTAGAATTGATTAGGGCGCTTGATTTTCAGTTCAGCTTGAAAGGAAGCTTTCCTGAAAGTCCTAAAACAGTTGACTATTGTCACAAACTCCAAAAACAGTTGAAAAGATTGTTTTATTAATCAAGAAGAGTTATTTGAGAATTTTAATCTTTTTGAGGTAGACTATATAGCCTAAATTTGTGTCTAGCTCGAAAGGAAACTTTCCTGAAAGACCTAAAGCAAAGATTCAGGAAAAGTTCCTTCAAGCTTGCAAAAAAATCTCAAAGAATCTTTAATAGACTTCTAGGACAATTTTAAATTAGTTCAAATCCTTCTAGAACGGACTGAGCGTTTGAATTTTAGTCCAGTTTGGATGGAAGCTTTCCTGAAAGCCCAAAAAAGACTATCACTTGTCACAGACCTCAAGAGTAGTTTGGAAAATGGTTTAATCAATTAAAAACAGATTTTATTAGTACAAAACTTCTTAAAATAGACTACAGTGCTTGAATTTCAGTCTAGCTTGAAAGGAAGCTTTCCTGAAAGTCCTAAAACAATTCTGACAATCGTAAAGGCTTCAAGAAATGGATTTATCGATTGTGGACAGTTTCATATTAGTCCAAATCTTTATAGAATGGACTAAGGAGCTTGCATTTCAGTCAAGCTTGAAAGAAAGCTTTCCTGAAGGCCTTTAAGCAACTGACTATCGTTACAGATCTCAAAAACTGGTCTTATTAATTATAGACATTTTCATATTAATTAAAAATATTCTGGGATGCACTAGTGCTTAAATTTCAGTCTAGCTTGAAAGGAAGCTTTCCTGAAAGTCCTAAAACAACTGACTATCGTCACAAACTTCAAAAACAGTTGAAAAGATGGTTTTATCAATCAAGAAGAGTTTTCTGAGATTCTGAATTATTTCAGGGTGGACTACAGAGCCTAAATTGTTGTCTAGCTTGAAAGGAAACTTTCCTGAAAGACCCAAAGCAAAGATTCAGAAAAAATATCGGTTGAGAACATTTTTTCATCATTATGAACACAGACTTCAAAAATAGTTGGGAAAAATGGTTGAATCAATTAAGAACTGATTCTTTCTAGTTCAAAACTTTCTAGGCTGGTTCAGAGTGCTTGAATTTCAGTCTAGCTTAAGAGGAAGCTTTCCTGAAAGTCCTAAAACAACCAACAATCGTTAAAGACCAAAAAATGGTTGTACCAATTGGGGAAAATAGATATTTCCAACTAATTTCATACTAACAATTTGATTTTGAATGCATACAAAATTTAATTAATAATTAAAATATAGAGTCGATTAATTTATAACTAATTATTCATACACATATTCATATCTATTCATTGTTTTCCTAAATAGCATGTCATAAAAGCACCCTTTTCAATATTTCCCACTGAAATCAATTGAAAAGTAATTCCCAAATTTTTACAAGATTCGTGTGAGTTCGCAATTTAAATTATAAAGTTTGTTCTTGGGAAATAATCACTTCGAAAATTGTTTGAACCCGTTTAAATTTTAATTAAATCCGTACTAATCCCGGTCCTGGATACAGACAATTACATCACGGAAGTCAGGGGTGTAGGGGAATAAAGGGAGCTGAATTAAATATACGCAAAGTTTCTGAAACTAAATATATCATTATAAATACACAACTTGAGATGGTAAGTAAAACTTTAATGAAAGAGAAAGAGATGGATGGATTATGAAATAGAGATGGATGTATTACGATTTGTGCAGAGACATCTATCAAGTGTTTATTTAACGAAGGATAATTTCATGATATGTGTTTCACAGAAGTCATTTGACACGGCGACATTCAAAGCTTGTTTATTATTTAAAAATATACTTCGAACGTCATTTATTTAATAACATATGAATAAGTTGTCGTGGAAGTTCTTACAGGTTGTCTCTTTTCATTTTGTTGCCGTTTTATTATTGCAAGACGACTAGAACGACGAGACATGATGTTGAATTCTCAAATGCATACTTAAAACAAAAAAAACCGCCGTCCCTTTCCTCCATTAACCTTGAAAGAGTTTAGCTCAAATTTTGATTGAGCTACAAATCAGGCCACTAGATCTCCGTTCAGTGATTTAGAATCACACGCAATGAATCACATGTCAACATCCTGAACATCGCCATCAGGTGTACCAACTTAACACGAACAAACACATGTCTCAGTCATATAATATTAAAACGCCTGTTTACTGTCGCCGATGTCACCCTATCTCACTCACACACACACACACATCAACACATCTGTGGAAGTGAAACTTCTCCGAGGGTTGTTTCCTTAATTCATATTATTTATAGCAATTTAAAAATTATTTTCCGGGAAAGGGATGATAATTTTTGTTGACAAAATATACCTGTTATGAAATTATCATTCCTGAATTATTTATGAGGTAATAACTCCTTCATGTTGGATGTTTGTTTTGTAATTATCGAAACATGTTTTCAGGAGACGTTTCAGGGTTTTTTTCATTTGTTTGAAACATTACATGTAAATAAAATGCGTACTATACCCTAACTAACCAATAATTGATTCATTACTCACCGAAATCTAGGTTAATAAAGTAAACTTTACTTCCTTAAAGTCTCCTTTTGATCTGCAATCAAATTCATCTGCAAATATTGCTCCTACATCCATTTTTTTTGGATCCCTCTCGCTTCACGTGCACTATTCACAAAATTCAAAACTAAAGTGCCAATCGTTTGATAAATAATTGAATATTTCGGTTACGTAATATTTTGGGTAATGATAAACAATTAAACAAGTGAATAACCATGTAATAATGCTTAATATATTATATAAGCATAAATAAAAATATTTAATACTTGAACAACATTGACTTATGCCTCGTATCCTTCAATATATGCTTTTTAGGCATATTACGTGCACGAAGGGATGTGAGATCTTGTATTGAAATTTATATGGAGGAGTGCAGACCTGACATCTAATTTTCACTTTCCGAGGAGGGAAATGCGTTAGAAGAACCTCAAAATGCTTCATGAAAGCCTTGATGCTTCTAAGCGTCCTAAAATGCTTTCTGGACGTCCTAAAATGTTCTCATATATTCTAACAAGTTTCTAAAATATATTTAAGGGCTTTCAAAAAGCATTTTAAGACACTTGGGAGCATTTAAGGGCGTTCAAAGCAATGTAGGTCTACCAGAAGCATTTTAGGACGCTTGAGAAGCATTTTAAGGTTTCAAAAAAGCATTCTCTAATTTTAAGACATTTTGAAGCTCTCAGGGTACACTAAAGAGTCCTTAAAACATTGCAGAATCTGCAGAAATAATTTCAGGGCTCTAAGACAGCATTTTAGGGTTCTCAAATAAAAATTACACATCCCAGAATTAATTTCAGTATCTCCAGAATATATCAGTGTTCTTGAAGAAAATTTAAGCGCTCCCGGAATATTGTAGGTTTTCCAGAAGCATTTTAGGGCACTCAAGAAGCATTTTAGGGTTTCAAAAAAGCATTCTCTGATCTTAAGACATTCCGAGGCTTTTAAGAGCCTCCAGAAATCATTTCAGGAACCATTCTAGGTCCATTTAGGGTTTCCAGAATTTTCTTGAAGTTCTCAAAACCAATTAGGAGCATTTAAGGGCGTTCAAAGCAATGTGGGTCTTCCAGAAGCATTTTAGGACACTTGCGAAGCATTTTAAAGTTTCAAAAAGGCATTCTCAAATCTTGAAACATTTTGAAGCTCTCAGGGTACACTAAAGAGTCCTCAAAACTTTGCAGAATCTGCAGAAATAATTTCAGGACCCTAAGACAGCATTTTAGGGTTCTCGAATATAATTTACATATCCCAGAATTAATTTGTAGGTCACTCAGAAGCATTTTAGGGCACTCAAGAAGCATTTTAAGGTTTCGAAAAAGCATTCTCTGATCTTAAGACATTTTGAAGCTCTCAAGGTACACTGAAGAGTCCTCAAAACATGGTAGAATCAACAAAAATCATTTCAGGACTTTGTGATAGCATTTTTGGATGCTTAGGTAGCATTTTAGGGTTCTCAAACAAATAATTACGAATCGCGGGATTGGTTTCAAGATTTTAATAATATTAAAGAATTTTCAAATCTTTGCAAGGCTTTCAAAAAGCATTTCAGGACTCCAAGCAAGCATTAGGACACCTGAGCAGCATTTTAGGGTTCTTATTAAACAAATTTCAGATCTCAAAATTTTACAGAACAGTCAACAGCTCTTATAAGGCTTTCAGAAAACTTTAAGGACAGTTGGGAAGCATTTTAAGGTTCAAGCAAGCATTAGGACACCTAGGCAGCATTTTAGGGTTCTTAGAAAACAAATTTCAGATCTCAAAATATCACAGAGCAGACAACAGGCCTTCAGGAAGCCTTTAGGACAGTTGGAAAGAATTTTAAGGTTCTGAGAAAGCATTTTTCGATTTCAAAACATGTTAGAGCCTCTAGAAATCATTCCAGGACTCTAAGACATTATTTTAGGACACTCAGAAAGCGAAAAACAGAACCGATAATTCTTTTGAAGCTCTCAAAACAAATTAATGTTCGTTAAGAACGTTTGAGAGCTTTCATAGCAATGGAGGTCTTGCAGAAAGCATTTTAGGACACTCAAGGAGCATTTCAAGGTTTCGAAAAAGCATTCTCTAATCTTAAGACATTTTGAAGCTCTCAAGGTACATTAAAAAGTTCTCAAAACATTGAAGAATCTGCAGAAATCATTTTAGGGCTCTGACCCAGCATTTAAAGATGCTTAGGCAGCATTTTAGGGTTCTCCAAGAGAAATTTACACATCTCATAATTGATTCCGAAGAATCTCCAGAATATAAGAAAATTTATACTATATTATATTTAGACAGCATTTTAGGACGCTTAGGCAGCTTTTTAGGGTTCTCAAAGAGGAAATTACAAATTCTGGAATTGATTTCAGACCCTCCAGTGTTTTTTAAGAAAATTTGAGAACTTTCGGAATATTGTAGGTGTTTCAGAACTATTTTAGGGCACTCAAGAAGCATTTTAAGGTTCCGGAAAAGTATTTTTTGATGTGAGGACATTTTAAAACTCTCAAGGTATATTTGAAACATTTAAGAGCCTTCATTAATCATTACTAGGTTCTTAGAAGGCATTTAAGGACGTTTAGTAACATTTTAAGACGTTTAGCACCATATTAGGGTTCTCAAACAGACAATTACAGATCGCGAAATTATTTTAAATTTTTCAGAATGTCGGTACGCATCCTTAAAAAATATTTGGGAGTTTTCAAAATTTTGTAGGACCTCCAAAAAGCATTTCTGGTCCCTGAGGAAGCATTTTAGGACACCTAAAAGGCCTTTTGAGACACCAAAACAGCATTTTGAGGTTCTTTAGGAGCATTCTTTGATCCTAGAATATTTGAATGTTCTCAAGGTATATTAGAAAGCCTTTAAAACACTTTAAAGCTTCCCGAAATTATTTCAAGACTCTGAGAAAGCATTTTATGACACTTTAAGGTTCTCAGAAAGCAGAAAACAGAACCAAGACACTTGGAAAGCATTTTAGGGTTTCAAAAAAGCATTCTCTGATCTAAAGACATTCTGAAGCTCTCAAGGTACATTGGAAAGTCCTCAAAACATTGTAGAATCTGCAGAAATCATTGCAGGACTCTGACTCAGTATTTTAGGACGCTTAGGCAGCATTTTAAGGTTCTCAAAGAGGAAATTACATATTCTACAATTATTTTCAGACCCTCCAGTGTTTTCTAAGAAAATTTGAGAACTTTCGGAATATTGTAGGTGTTTCAGAAGCATTTTAGGGCACTCAAGAAGCATTTTAAGGTTTCCGAAAAGCATTTTTTGATGTGAGTACATTTTAAAACTCTCAAGGTATATTTGAACCATTTTAGTGCCTCCATTAATCATCACTGAGTTCTTAGAAGGCATTTTAGGACGTTTAGTAACATTTTAAGACGATTAGCAGCATTTTAGGGTTCTCAAATAGATAATTATGAATCGTGCAATTGATTTTAAGGTTTTCAGAATATGTCAGTACCCTCAAAAATTATTTAAGAGCTTTCAAAACTTTGTAGGGCTTCTAAAAAGCATTTCAGCACCCTTAAGAAGCATAAGGCCTCCAGACAGCTTTTAGAATAGTTAGGAAGCATTTTCAGGTTCTTAGAAAGCATTCTTTGATTTTACAATATTTTAAAGTTCTTAAGGTGGATCAAAAAGCCTTTAAAACATTCTAGAGCCTCAAGATATTAAGACAGCATTTTGGGACACCAAGGCAGCATTTTAAGGTTCTCAAAAAAATCTTAGAATTGATTTTAGAATTCTTCGGAACATATCAGTGTTCTTAAAGAAAATTTAGAAGCTCTCGAAATATTGTAGGACTTCCAGAAGCATTTCAAGGCATTAAAAAAGCATTTTAAGGTTCCGAAAAAGCATTTTTTGATGTAAGGACATTTTGAAACTCACGAGGTATATTGAAGAGCCCTTGAAACATTTTTGAGCCTCCATAAATCATCACAGAATCCTCAGAGAGCATTTGAGAGCTTTTAGAAGCATTTTAGGGTTCTCAAACGTATAGTTACGAATCACGTAAAAGAATTTCAGAACCCTAAGCAAACATTTTAGGACACCTAGGCAGCATTTTAGGGCTCTAATTCTCAAAATTAAAACTCAAATTTCTAAAATATATAAGTGTTCTTACAGAATATTCAACAGTTCTCTTAAGGCCTCTAGAAAGCTTCTAGGGCAGCTGAGAAGCATTTTAAGGTTCTTAGGGAACATTCTTTGATCTTAGAATATTTTGAACTGCTCAAGGTGTATTAAAAAGCCTTGAAACGTTTGAGAGCCTGAATAAATCATTTCAGGACTCCAGGACAGCATTTTAGGACACTGAGGCAGCATTTTAGGGTTCTCAAAGAAAAAATTACACATCCTAGAATTGATTTCAGAATAATCAGGATATATCAGAGTTCTCAAACAAGATTGAGGAGCTCTCGGAATATTGTAGGACTTCCAGAAGCATTTTAAGGCACTTGAGGAGCATTTTAAGGTTCCACAAAAGCATTTTTTGAAGAAAGGACATTTTAAAGCTGTCAAGGTATATTAAAGAGCCCTTGAAATATTTTAGAGCCTCCTAAATCATCCTCAAATCCTCAGGAAGCATTTTAGGACGTTTAGCAGCATTTTAGGGTTCTCAAACAGATTATTACGAATCACGGAATTGATTTCAAGGTTTTCTGAATATGTCAGTATCCTCAAAAAATATTCAAGAGCTTTCAAGACTTTGCAGGATTTCCAAAAAACATTTCAAGGCTTCAAGGAAGCTTTTAGGACAGTTGAGAAGCATTTTAAGGTTCTTAGAAAGCATTCTTTGATCTTAGAATATTTTATAGTTTTCAAGGTATATTAAAAAGCCTTTAAAACACTCTAGAGCTATCAGAAATTATTTCAGGATACTAAGATAGCATTTTAGGACACTGAGGCAGCATTTTAGGGTTCTTAAAGGGAAAATCAAAGTTCTTAGAATATACGGCTTTCAGAAAGCATTTTAGGAAGCATTCCAGGACACTTAAGTAATATTTAAGAGCTCTCATAATAATGTGGGGTTTCCAGAAAGCTTTTAGGACAGTTGGAAAGCATTTTAAGGTTCTTAGAAAGCAGTCTAGAAGCTAAGTTGATAAATAAGGGATGATTGTGTGCAGCGCCCTCAATCAGCGATTGAGTGTGTAGCGTCCATAAGTTTGTAGTGGAACAAGAACAATTAGACAAGAGTATGATTCGATAACCTGCCTCGTTACAGTAAACCTTGATTAAGTTGGCAGCGCAGGCGCCCTCGCCCACACTCCCTTGCTACAAACAAAGCTAAGCTGCAACTGGGCACATTAATATAATAGTGGAATGAGAGAGACGGAGAGATTTGTAGCCAGCGCTGCCGCCACATCCAAACTTTCAAGATATATTAATAATTATAACTTAAGGGTAGCTAAAATACAGACACCCTCAAAATATTTATCTTAAATCAATTGATAAGCAAAACTTGAGTACGTTAGTTGTGTTAGCTGTTAGGGGAGGTTTTCCAGTTGATTACTGTATGATTTCTTGTCTTGGGGGGTTAAGTTTGAGGACTGCTGTTAGTTGGGATATCGATTATGGCAACACCCTGGTCTTCGGAAGGGCGGAATAGGGGTGTACGAAATCACATCCGACATTGGAGTAATTATTCGTGGTGTGCTAGCTTTGGATGCAGTTCTAACAGCACCCCTTCCTTCTATAAGAGTTACTGTCCCTTCCATGCACTTGTAACACTAGGGGCTCGTTTTTAGGGGTTGACAAACCAGACATTAACCGCTAAGGAGGTGACAAGAATCTATATATTAATACGTTAAGAGTTACTGCCAGCACGAAGGAATCTGAGAAGGAGTGCAGACTTCTCCACTTCCCCTTCAAGGGGAGGGGGTTTTGTAAATACAAAACCGTGTTAGTAATATCAATAATTCAACTATAATTCTATAATTGCGTATTATCCACACATGTCAAATATTATAAATTTAATTAGATAAGCATTATATTAATTAGAATTTGGCGACCACCCTGTAAACTACCATTAAACGGATCAAGTTGGATAATGAATAAATATCGCTGTAAATAATCACTCAATATTTATACAACCGTCAGTGAAATCATGGAATCATTTATATTACGCCAATCACAAACATTATGTAGTTGGCTTTTTTTCACCCCCACTACAACTATACGCGTGCACGTTTTTGTAACGTGTTAACACGTCATTTCCACATTATCTGTCCTTGTTTAGTGGTGTAGGTTTATCAATGGAACACGAATTATTAATTGTTCGAACTTTCAAAGATTCATCTGGAATCGAATAAGGGATGAAAATGATCAATCATGACGTTTACACATCCCAGAATTTATTAAGCGCTCCCGGGAGCATTTTAGGACACTCAAAAAGCATTTTAGGGTTTTCAAAAAGCATTCTCTGATCTTAAAACATTTTGAAACTCTCAAGGTACACTAAAGAGTGCTCAAAACATTGTGGAATCTGCAGTAATCCCTTCAGGACTCTGAGACAGCATTTTACGACGCTTAGGCAGCATTTTAGGGTTCCCAAAACAAAAAATTACACATTCCAGAATTGATTTTAGAAACTGCAGAATATAAGAAAATTGAAGAGCTCTCGAAATATTGAAGATCTTCCAGAAGCATTTTAGGGCACTCAAGAAGCATTTTAGGGTTCCGAATTAGCATTCTCTGATCTTTAAATATTTCAAAGCTCTAAAGAGTCCTCGAAACATTGTAAAATCTGCAGAAATCATTTCAGGACTCTGAGACAGCATTCTAGGATGCTTAGGCAGCATTTTAGGGTTCTCAAACAGATACTCACAAATCACGAAATTGATTTCAAAGTTTTCAGAATATTTAGGAGCATTCAAAACTTTGTAGAGCTCCTAAAGAGCATTTCAGCACTCTTAAGGAGCATAAGGCCTCCAGAAAACTTTAAGGACAGTTGGGAAGCATTTTAAGGTTCTTAGGAAGCATTTTTTGATCTTAGAATATTTTAAAATTCTTAAGGTGGCTCAAAAAGTCTTTGAAACATTCTAGAGCCTCCAGAAATCATTTCAGGATATTAAGACAGCATTTTGGGACACCGAGGCAGCATTTTAGGGTTCTCAAAAAAAATCTTAGAATTTATTTTAGAGTCTTCAAATTATATGAGTGTTCTTAAAGAAAATTTAGGAGCTCTCGAAATATTGTAGCATTTTGAGTCATTCAAAGAGCATTTTAAGGTTTCGTAAAAGCATTTTTTGATGTAAGGGCATTTAGAAACTCTCGAAGTATATCAAACAGCCCTTGAGACGTTTTTGAGCCTCCATAAATCATCACAGAATCCTCAGAAAGCATTTGAGAACTTTTAGAAGCATTTTAAGGTTCTCAAACGTATAATTACGAATCACGGAATTGATTTCATGGATTTACAGAAAATGTCAGTATCCTCAAAAAATATTTAAGAGCTTCCAAGACTTTGCAGGGCTTCCAAAAAGCATTTCAGGACTTTAAGGGAGCCTTTTAGGACATCTAGACAGCATTTTAGGGTTCTCAAACATATAATTACAAATCGCGAGATTGATTTCAAACTTTTCAGAATATATCAGTATACTCAAAGAATGTTTAGGAGCTTTGAAAACTTTGTAGGGCTTCTAAAAAGCATTTCAGCACTCTTAAGAAGCATAAGGCCTCCAGCAAGCTTTTAGGACAGTTGGGAAGCATTTTAAGGTTCTTAAAAAGCATTATTTGATCTTAGAATATTTTAAAGTTCTTAAGGTGGATCAAAAAGCCTTCAAAAAATTGTAGAGCCTCCAGAAATCATTTCAGGATATTAAGACAGCATTTTGGGACATTGAGGCAGCATTTTAGGGTTCTCAACAAAATCTAAGAATTGATTTTAAAATCTTCGGATCAGACCAGTGTTTTTAAAGAAAATTTAGGAGCTCTCGAAATATTGTAGAACTTCCAGAAGCATTTTAAGGCATTCAAAAAGCATTTTAAGGTTCCAGAAAAGCATTTTTTGATGTAAGAACATTTTGAAACTCTCGTGGTATATCAAAGAGTCCTTGAGACATTTTTGAACCTCCATAAATCATCACAGAGTCCTCAGAAACCATTTGAGAACTTTTAGAAGCATTTTAGGGTTCTCAAACGTATAATTACGAATCACGGAATTGATTTCTTGGATTTAGAGAAAATGTCAGTATCCTCAAAAAATATTTAAGAGCTTTCAAGACTTTGCAGGGTTTCCAAAAGCATTTCAGGACTTTAAGGAAGCATTTCAGGACACCTAGGCAGCATTTTAGGGTTCTCAAACAGATAATTACAAATCGCGAAGTTATTTCAAAGTTTTCAGAATATGTCAGTATACTCAAAGAATGTTTAGGAGCTTTCATAACTTTGTAGGGCTTCTATAAGCATTTCAGCACTCTTAAAAAGCATAAGGCCTCCAGAAAGCTTTTAGGACAGTTGGGAAGCATTTTAAGGTTCTTAGAAAGCATTCTTTGATTCTAGTATATTTTTAAGTTCTTAAGGTGGATCAAAAAGCCTTTAAAACATTCTAGAGCCTCCAGAAATCATTTCAGGATATTAAGACAGCATTTTAGGGTTCTCAAAAAAATCTCAGAATTGATTTTAGAATCTTCAGAACATATTAGTGTTCTTAAAGAAAATTTAGGAGCTCTTGAAATATTGTAGGATTTTCAGAAGCATTTTACGGCATTCAAAAAGCATTTTAAGGTTCCGGAAAAGCATTTTTTGATGTAAGGACATTTTGAAACTCTCGAGGTATATAAAAGAGCCCTTGAGACATTTTTGAGCCTCCATAAATCATCACAGAATCCTCAGAAAGCATTTGAGAACTTTTAGAACATTTTAGGGTTCTCAAACGTATAATTACGAATCACGGAATTGTTTTCTTGGATATACAGAAAATGTCAGTATCTTCAAAAAAAATTTTAGAGCTTCCAAGACTTTGCAGGGCTTCCAAAAAGCAATTCAGAACTCTTAAGAAGCATCAGTCCTCCAAAAAGCTTTTGGGACAGTTGGGAAGCATTTTAAGGTTCTTAAAAAGCATTTTTTGATCTTAGAATATTTTAAAGTTCATAAGGTGGATTAAAAAGCCTTCAAAACCATATAGAGCCTCCAGAAGTCATTTCAGGATATTAAGACAGCATTTTGGGACACCGAGGCAGCATTTTAGGGTTCTTAAAAAAATCTCAGAATTGATTTTAGAGTTTTTAGAATATATCAGTGTTTCTAAAGAAAATTTAGGAGCTCTCTAAATATTATAGGACTTCCAGAAGCATTTTAAGGCATTCAAAAAGCATTTTAAGGTTCCAGAAAAGCCTTTTCTGATGTAGGGACATTTTGAATTTCTCGAGGTATATTAAAGGGTCCTTGAGACATTTTTGAGCCTCCATAAATCATCACAGAATCCTCAGAAAGCATTTGAGAACTTTTAGAAGCATTTTAGGGTTCTCAAACGTATAATTACGAATTACAGAATTCATTTCATGGACTTACAGAAAATGTTAGTATCTTCAAAAAATATTTAAGAGCTTCCAGACTTTGCAGGGCTTTCAAAAAGCATTTCAGGACTTTAAGGAAGCATTTTAGGACACCTAGTCAGCATTTTAGGGCTCTAGTTCTCAAAATTGAAACCAAAGTTTCTAGAATGGTGTAGGTTTATCAATGGGACACGAATTATTAATTGTTCGGCATCACCTTTCAAAGATTCATTTGGAATCGAATAAATGGGATGATGGAGCACCTGCTCATACAACCCGAAAAGTCATAGCACAACTAAATAGAAACAGAAACTGAAATGGAAGAGGAATTCCTATGGGACCGAAACTTAATTCCTCTAAATTTCTTTTTGGGGTCAGATATTAGAACACGCTGCCTGGCTTGCGTCCCTTCCTAGTTATTTCATATATACTGTGTGTATGAGTACAAGAAAAAAATCTGTGTAAACAGAAATAAAATAAAAGAGAAGTTTTTGCGTCGCCAACTCTAATGGCATAAAAAAGCCATCACTCATGACACGATTATTATTATTTAAACATCATTCATCCCTCACGTCGCATTCTCTTAGCTTATATGTAACAAAACTCCGCCACAGCCGCCTCCGACACTATATTTAATATTAACAACCGTAGTGTGGAGATGTCCGAAGTTCAGATAATTATACGCTTTAGAATTTATTACAAAAAGGTTTCATGTCTGAATATTTTCATGTCGGACGATACATGCTATAATTAAAACAGTAATTATAATATAGTTTGGAGGAGGCGGGCGCGGTAGCAACCAGGGCTGATCTGAGGGGGGGGTACAATTATTGAAATGATATATGTGAATTGCTGATAACGGGGTGAGGAAATAAGAGGGGTGCATAATTTGTGAGTGGCTTAAGTACTACACTGCCTCCTTGATCCTTATTTTCAAACATTAATGATTTATATTCATTTGGGGATAAAATACAGGGTGCTGTGATAGTAAAATATTGATCTACAGTGAATAATGTCAACAATTATCCATACCTTACAATTTGGAGCTAATTTACTCTACAGTTGTACTCTAGAATTATCAACATCAATTTTAAACTAAAACACCTTTAGCTTTAGCCCAGAATCCCGGCCGGCTCGAAGGACCAATTATATATAAAAAAGGGAAAAATGTAGTGAAACTGTAATATTGATTTAAATTCTGCAAATAATTCTGAACTAATGCGACAATTTCTTGACAAATACGTATAATAAATAACTGATGTTCGGTTGGTAGCCCTGCATTCTGCATTTCATATAACAGTACTCCATACTTGTACATGGATATGGAATTTCCATAATGCATGCAACGTCAATATTCTCTCTGCCTCTTCAATTGTTCCCTCTCTCTCCGACTCGATTGTTTTAAGAAGTACGAATGCCGCCATGGCGCACTATGATATATCGATTGCAATGCAATTAATCAAGAATGTAAATTTGAGTAATGTATAATTACATTCTGTTTAGATTATTGTGTATGTTAATTCCGTTTCGAATATATTAATGGAAATATCTAATAAACAAATGGTCCTTCGAGCCGTAAAGAGATATTATTAGAGACATCCACATATCAGTCACACATTTTTATTCGCATCGTTTGATTTTCTTTAGGGGTAGGTAATTTGCTGGGGTAGGAAAGGCGTTAATAGTCCCCTCGCTTCTCACCCTCTTCGTAACTCTTTGTGCAGCACAGAACTTTGATCAGAGTGCTGCTGATTCGAAGCCAAAGCAAATAAAAGAGATGGAGATAGGTAAATGAAGGACCGATTGACGATAAAATGGCGCGGTTTTTATGCTGATGTGAAGATGAAAACATGAAGAAGAGACGAGGTGGTTGATATCGCGCCTTGCAATAAATTTTTAGTGTTGAATTGTGATAAATATGTGACTGATGTTCATAACACTTTACCGCAAAGCAGCGCAATAAATCTGAGCTGTATGATACATAAGGCTACTTCACACCTTGGGGTTAATTAGGGGCGATATATCGGTCGGTTAAATGCCAAAAGGAACGGCCAACCGCTAGGAAAAATATATTAGTTCCTGTTGATTTGCATACCCGCCCTCCAATTTTATACTACTACACTGATACGAACAGAATTGGTCCTTCGAGCCGTGAACAAATCCAGAAATTGGTGCATTCAAAATATTCATTATCAGAATTTATCGGAAGTTTGGTAATGCCCATACTGGTACCACTATTGCCGTCTCTTCCTAAATATAATTGGTCCTTCGAGGCATACAAATTTACAAATTTGTACAATTCAAATTTTTATTATGCCAAAATTTGTCAAAGATTAGTGAGACTTCTATAAGGAACATAAACAGGGTTTCTCTGCTGACAACAATGGTGCCATCTCTTCTTCAATATAATTGGTCCTTCGAGCCTTGACAATTCGGGTATTGCTACATTTCAGTTTTTACTCAGAAGTTTAGCAAGATTACTATAAGGGCAAGCATGAACAGACTATCTTAAAAATGCTAATACAGATGAAACTGGTGCCGTCTCTTAAATATAATTGGTCCTTCGAGCCGCATACAGAGTAACATAAAGCCTGGATTTGTTGAAAGTTTACAAAAACTACTATAGGTAGGAGCATAAACAGGCTTTTCCCGAAATATTAATACCAGCAGTTTTAATTCCATCTCTACTTGAAAGTATTTGGTCCTTCGAGTCTTGAAAAACAGAGGCATTGATACATTCAAATAATTATTTTCCCAGGATTAGTTTGAAGTCTGGTAGGACCACTAAGAGGAGAAGTATTACCAGGTTGACTCTGAAGTGTTATTACCGAAAACTCTTACATAATTGGTCCATCGAGCCCTAAAAAATTTGAACATTTGTACACCCAAAATTTTTATTTTGCCAAAATTTGTCCGAAATTTGCTAAGACTACTTGAAGCGGAGCGTATTGTGTCTAAAAATCTCATCCCTACTGGCATTACTTGTGCCATCCTTTCTTGAATATGAAGGCCCGTATTCTCACCTCTTAAAGAAGCACTTCTACCCAAAATTTGATGCGCTGTCTTTGTTTACTTCATTGTTCTCACTATAGCACCAACTTTATTCAACCAAATTTTTGATTAAATTAGAACAAGAGGTGAGGATACCGCCCAATTGGTCCTTCGAGCCGTAAAAACCTTGGACACTGATACGTCGATACTTTTCATTTTTTTGCAAGTTTAGTGAGACTTCTATGAAGAGGAGTATAATCAAACTTTCTCTGACAAAACTTGCTATCTTGTGTTGAAATAATTGGTCCTTCGAGCCGTAAAAAAATTGTTTTGCCTTGATTTATCGGAAGTTCAGTAATATTCTTACTTTTTGAAGAAGCGTTTCACACAAAATTCAATGCACTGTCTTTCTTTACTTCATTGTTTTTACTGAAACACCATCTCTATTTATCCCAATTTTTGATTGAGCAACGCTTGAAGAATAGATGAGAATACCGGACAATTGGTCCTTCGAGCCGTATAAAAAACTTATCTTAGACATTGATACGTCGGTAATTTCCATTATGCCAGAGTTTGTTTGAAGTTTAGTGAGACTTCTATGTATAGGGGTATAATCAGGCTTTCCCGACAAAACGTGCTATCTCTTCTTGGAATAATTGGTCCTTCGAGCCGTGAAATTTTTTGTTTTGCCTTGATTTATCGGAAGTTCAGTGAGACTACTATGAGCATCTAAGATACCAGTGGCATGCAGTATATATGTGCAGGGTGTGCACTGCACACTCTATGAAAATATTAGATTACGTAAATAAAATTAATATAATGGTTCATTGAATACTTTATTTTATTTCACAAATTTTCATTATAAAATCAGAGAAAGAGCGTATTTCATCTATTTATGCAACCAGAAATACGAGCGCGCCTTGCGGGCCACTCTGCTATATATTTGAAACGAATGTCGACGCTTGAGGTGCAGATTTCTCGCCTGCACGGCGAGCGAGGTCTGCTTAGCATAGTCAGTATAGGGAAAGTGAAGGAATAGAGTCTGACAGAGAAAAAGCATACCGAAATTAGAGATCTCCTATCGCTCGTTCTCTCTCGCTGGGTGCAGGCAGACTGTCTGCACCTGGAGCTGAATATTCAACGTTTAGCTGAGTTCTTTTTCAAACGCCTTTTATTAGTTTGTTTTAAAATAGTTGAAATATTGTTATTCGTTATTTAAGACAACAATATTAGGTAAACACTTATTTTATACGTTTCTTGAATTATTTATTTTTGTGAAATTATCATTTGTAGAATGACAACTGGAAATAGATCTATAATTTGTGATCTACTGGAAAATTCTTTTTCACGTCGTGATGTCGGAACAAAAAATGAGTTTAATGAGACTTCTATGAAGAGGAGTATAATCAGGCTTTCTCTGACAAAACGTGCTATCTCCTCTTGAAATAATTGGTCCATTGAGCCGTAAAAAATTTTGTTTTACTTCTTGAAGAAGCGTTTCATCCAAAATTCAATGAACTGTCCTTCTTTACTTCATTGTTTTTACTATAAAGCCATCTCTATTTACCCCAATTTTTGATTAAGCGGCGCTGGAACAATAGGTGAGAGTACCGGACAATTGGTCCTTCGAGCCGTATAGAAAACTTAGCTTAGGCACTGATACGTCGGTAATTTTCATTATGCCACAGTTTCTCTGAAGTTTAGTGAGACTTCTATGGGTAGGGGTATAATTAGACTTTCTCTGACAAAATTTGCTATCTCTTCTTGCAAAAATTGGTCCTTCATGCCGTAAAATTTTGATTAGCCTCGATTTATCGGAAGTTCTGTAAGACTACTATGGAGGGCACTGTCTTTCTTAACTTCATTGTTTTCCCTATAACGCCATCTCTAATTATCCCAATTTTTGATTAAGCAGTGCTTGAACAATAGGTGAGAGTACCGGACAATTGGTCCTTCGAGCCGTAAAAAAACTTAGCTTAGGCATTGATACGTCGGTAATTTTCATTATACCAGTTTCTCTGAAGTTAAGAGAGACTTCTATAGGTAGGGGTATAATTAGATTTTCTCTGACAAAACGTGCTATCTCTTCTTGGGAAAATTGATCCTTCGAGCCGTAAATATTTTTGTTACGCCTCGATTTATCGCAAGTTCAGTAAGACTACTATGAGAAAGAACATTTAAAATGCAGCACATCTCTTTTTGAATGTAAAAAGATTATTAGATGTTTTAGGATTTGGTCCTTCGACTCGCATATATTAAAACTGGGGCTTTCTGATTCTTTCCTACTTTTGTGTGGCTTATATTTTGTATCTCTCTTGGCACAACTTTTATAGTTTCCTTGATGTAATCTTTTTTGTTTTGTCTGGGCGACACCCCGGCACTATAGCTCTCTTCCGGCGGGCTGTTATGACATAGTGCCTACTTCCTGTGGCGTTTTAACACCTCGCTTACTTACAATATTCTTAATACTTAATGCAAATAAGGTTGTGATGAATGTTCGTGAAGATATGATCTTGGAAGTTGATTTCTCAACCTTTTGCAACAAAAACATGTGTAGCTTTCTGGGTTTCAATTAAAATAAAAATTCTGTACGTCTGTGTTTGTGTATCTTTTCATGTTGCATATAATGTGAACATATTGTCACGTCGGCTCTGTGAACAAACTCACAGAGTCTTTCAAAGCCGCCTAAGCGATTTTTTAATCTTTGTAATTAAAATGTGTTTCCTTCCGACGCTGGCGACGCCTGGTGACGATCAAAGACGGCGCCGTGCGTCGTTTTTATACGGGCACATATACGCATCACTTATTTGCAGCAGGGTTTTTGATTATTTGAAATATTTGTTTCAAAGGATTTTTTGCACAACTCGAAATGAAAATTTATCAACAGCGGTCTTAAAATAGCATATTTAGCCACTATAACAATTATTTATCAGTATTCAACTTGAAAGGAAGTCGCAGTGCTGCCTCGACTTTTTACAATAACAAATATGAAAAGCTCACGCGCTCATACTTTTCTATGCTGCGTCTTTCTTTCTCTTTTTGCATTACAGATAAGGTGGTCTCTCTTTATAGTGCACGTTGCTAGTGCATGTGTTTTGTTTCCTGAAACATTTGTAATCACGCGAACAAATGCACGATGCTCGGCGCCAAAGCTCGAGACGTAATTTGAAATTAGCGACTGTAGGAATCAATATTTTGAAATTTGGAAGTAGCACGTGCTTATCGAAAAATAAGCACGTGGTTAAGTAAGATTTTTTTATTTTCATTAAAAATTAAACTTTTTGAATGGCCTCTACTAGTTCTCACATTTAATTATTGATTTTGGGCACTTTCATCTTTCAAATTCATCAATAGATGGAGTTGTGTTAGGTGACAGTGTTTGAATGATGAATGTTCATGCATCATCTGAAATCACGCAAATAAATGCACGATGCTCGGCGCCATAGCGCGAGACGTTATTTGAAATTAGCGACCGTTTGAATCAATATTTTAAATTTTGAAAGTAGCACGTGCTTATCGAAAAATTAGCACGTGGTTAAGTGAGATTTTTTTATTTTCATTAAAAATTGAAATTTTTGAATGGCCTCTACTTGTTCTCACATTCAATTATTGATTTTTGGCACTTTCATCTTTCAAATTCATCAATAGATGGAGTTGTGTTAGGTGACAGTGTTTCAATGATGAATGTTCATGCATCATCTGAAATCACGCGAACAAATGCACGATGCTCGGCGCCAAAGCTCGAGACGTAATTTGAAATTAGCGACTGTAGGAATCAATATTTTGAAATTTGGAAGTAGCACGTGCTTATCGAAAAATAAGCACGTGGTTAAGTGAGATTTTTTTATTTTCATTAAAAATTAAACTTTTTGAATGGCCTCTACTAGTTCTCACATTTAATTATTGATTTTTGGCACTTTCATCTTTCAAATTCATCAATAGATGGAGTTGTGTTAGGTGACAGTGTTCGAATGATGAATGTTCATGCATCATCTGGAATCACGCGGACAAATGCACGATGCTCGGCGCCAAAGCTCGAGACGTAATTTGAAATTGGCGACCGTGGGAATCAATATTTTGAAATTTGGAAGTAGCACGTGCTTATCGAAAAATTAGCACGTGGTTAAGTGAGATTTTTTTATTTTCATTAAAAATTAAACTTTTTGAATGGCCTCTACTAGTTCTCACATTTAATTATTGATTTTGGCCACTTTCATCTTTCAAATTCATCAATAGATGGAGTTGTGTTAGGTTAAAGTGTTTGAATGATGAATGTTAATGCATCATCTGAAATCACGCGAACAAATGCACGATGCTCGGCGCCAAAGCTCGAGACGTAATTTGAAATTAGCGACCGTGGAAATCAATATTTCAAAATTTGAAAGTAGCACGTGCTTATCGAAAAATTAGCACGTGGTTAAGTAAGATTTTTTGATTTGCATTGAAAATTAAACTTTTTGAATGGCCTCTACTTGTTCTCACATTTAATTATTGATTTTGGGCACTTTCATCTTTCAAATTCATCAGTAGATGGAGTTGTGTTAGGTGACAGTGTTTGAATGATGAATGTTCATGCATCATCTGGAATCACGCGGACAAATGCACGATGCTCGGCGCCAAAGCTCGAGACGTAATTTGAAATTAGCGACCGTTTGAATCAATATTTTAAAATTTGGAGGTAGCACGTGCTTATCGAAAAACTAGCACGTGGTTAAGTGAGATTTTTTTATTTTCATCAAAAATTAAGCTTTTTGATTGGCCTCTCCTTGTTCTGACATTTAATTATTGATTTTGGGCACTTTCATCTTTCAAATTCATCAATAGATGGAGTTGTGTTAGGTTACAGTGTTTGAATGATGAATGTTCATGCATCATCTGAAATCACGCGAGCAAATGCACGATGCTCGGCGCCAAAGCTCGAGACGTAATTTGAAATTAGCGACCTGGTGAATCAATATTTTAAATTTTGGAAGTAGCACGTGCTTATCGAAAAATAAGCACGTGGTTGAGTGAGATTTCTTGATTTTCATCAAAAATTGAACTTTTTAAATGGCCTCTACTAGTTCTCACATTTAATTATTAATTTTGGGCACTTTCATCTTTCAAATCCATCAATAGATGGAGTTGAGTTAGGTTAAAGTGTTTGAATGATGAATGTTCATGCATCATCTGAAATCACGCGAACAAATGCACGATGCTCGGCGCCAAAGCTCGAGACGTAATTTGAAATTAGCGACTGTAGGAATCAATATTTTGAAATTTGGAATTAGCACGTGCTTATCGAAAAATTAGCACGTGGTTGAGTGAGATTTCCTGATTTTCATCAAAAATTAGGCTTTTTGATTGTCCTCTACTTGTTCTCACATTTGATAATTGATTTTGGGCACTTTCATCTTTCAAATTCATCAATAGATGGAGTTGTGTTAGGTGACAGTGTTTGAATGATGAATGTTCATGCATCATCTGAAATCACGCGAACAAATGCACGATACTCGGCGCCAAAGCTCGAGACGTAATTTGAAATTAGCGACCGTGTGAATCAATATTTTGAAATTTGGAATTAGCACGTGCTTATCGAAAAATAAGCACGTGGTTAAGTGAGATTTTTTTATTTTCATTGAAAATTAAACTTTTTGAATGGCCTCCACTTGTTCTCACATTTAATTATTGATTTTGGCCACTTTCATCTTTCAAATTCATCAGTAGATGGAGTTGTGTTAGGTGACAGTGTTTGAATGATGAATGTTCATGCATCATCTGGAATCACGCGGACAAATGCACGATGCTCGGCGCCAAAGCTCGAGACGTAATTTGAAATTAGCGACCGTTTGAATCAATATTTTAAAATTTGGAGGTAGCACGTGCTTATCGAAAAACTAGCACGTGGTTAAGTGAGATTTTTTTATTTTCATCAAAAATTAAGCTTTTTGATTGGCCTCTCCTTGTTCTGACATTTAATTATTGATTTTGGGCACTTTCATCTTTCAAATTCATCAATAGATGGAGTTGTGTTAGGTTACAGTGTTTGAATGATGAATGTTCATGCATCATCTGAAATCACGCGAGCAAATGCACGATGCTCGGCGCCAAAGCTCGAGACGTAATTTGAAATTAGCGACCTGGTGAATCAATATTTTAAATTTTGGAAGTAGCACGTGCTTATCGAAAAATAAGCACGTGGTTGAGTGAGATTTCTTGATTTTCATCAAAAATTGAACTTTTTAAATGGCCTCTACTAGTTCTCACATTTAATTATTAATTTTGGGCACTTTCATCTTTCAAATCCATCAATAGATGGAGTTGAGTTAGGTTAAAGTGTTTGAATGATGAATGTTCATGCATCATCTGAAATCACGCGAACAAATGCACGATGCTCGGCGCCAAAGCTCGAGACGTAATTTGAAATTAGCGACTGTAGGAATCAATATTTTGAAATTTGGAATTAGCACGTGCTTATCGAAAAATTAGCACGTGGTTGAGTGAGATTTCCTGATTTTCATCAAAAATTAGGCTTTTTGATTGTCCTCTACTTGTTCTCACATTTGATAATTGATTTTGGGCACTTTCATCTTTCAAATTCATCAATAGATGGAGTTGTGTTAGGTGACAGTGTTTGAATGATGAATGTTCATGCATCATCTGAAATCACGCGAACAAATGCACGATACTCGGCGCCAAAGCTCGAGACGTAATTTGAAATTAGCGACCGTGTGAATCAATATTTTGAAATTTGGAATTAGCACGTGCTTATCGAAAAATAAGCACGTGGTTAAGTGAGATTTTTTTATTTTCATTGAAAATTAAACTTTTTGAATGGCCTCCACTTGTTCTCACATTTAATTATTGATTTTGGCCACTTTCATCTTTCAAATTCATCAATAGATGGAGTTGTGTTAGGTTACAGTTGAATGATGAATGTTTATGCATGTTTCGCATTCCGCGCATAAGATTTATATCTGTCCGTGTATTTTAAATTGAAAATTACTTTTCGCATGCATATACTATAAATATATATTCACGACGGTGTGTGAGCCCCCATCCTTCTCTCCCTCGCCCAACAGTATCACTGTATCTCGTTCTGTATTATTGAAAATATAAATAATGGTGTCTGCTTCAGTTGGCGTCACGCCGTTTCAATTATTTTTACGTGCGATGTTGCCGTCTCGCTCTGTCGAATGGGCTGATTAATCGCGCGTTTTGTTAATATCAAAGTGGTGAGAGGTCCATTTTTTTTCAACAGGACAGGCTGGAATTGTAGCGCTTGTTTCTGAATTCAATCACTGTGGTTGACAGTCTGATGATTTTTACTTTTTTAACAAACGAATTCATGTATTTTTATGCAACAAGTCTCGATTTTTGGAAGATTGAGGATCAATAATTTCAATATCTGAATGTTGGCGCACTGACCTCCCTCACAGAACAAAACACGCACTGTCCCCCACCCTCTGGTGAGCGATGTGGAAACTATCCGGTAGCCACCACCGCTGCAGCGGGATGACGGGCCCGCCTAATGGTGCGGCTATTATAAATTGATTAATGGTGTTAATGTACATACAAACACACACATAAACAAAGCGCGTACACACGCACAGGTGCGTTAGTAGTGGTGCACTTGCTTGTCAGAGATTGCCAAAAGTTTCCACTACTTTTTAGTACTTTCAACTGTCTTAATTAGAAGCACGTGGTTTTAAACCACGTGTTTTTGAAATCTCAGAGTGGTTGAGTTTTGTGCAACATTTTGGTGACCTCTCTTCACATCACGCTTGTAAAACACTGGCGGTGTGATGTTTTCATTGTGCTTCCCCCGGCCTACCCGCGGCAGTTTTTCCAGCACGTGCACCGTCATCCGGCAGCACGAGAGTGCATCAGTGTGCAATGTGCATCACATACAGCCATGTCATGCAGGTGGTTGTGGTGGGGGGCAATTAGGGGATATAGGCCACTAGAAAACACTGATTCGTTTTGTTTTGTTTTGGGGTGATGATGATGATGATGATCATGACACTGATTTGTGATGCTGTGAGCTGTTTTATTCTGGATTATAGGGGTTAATGATTCTGCACTGATTTTAATGATTTGTAACTAGATAACTAAGGCGTTTTGATTTCTGTAAATGTTTGGTTCTTCCAGTTAATAAATTTAATTATTCGCATCCGGAAACGCGCTCAAATAAACATCATCATATGCTAAACGTCATGTAAAAATCACACTCCCAATAAATATCAAATTAATTCCTAGCCTTCCAAGAACGTTCCCCAACATAAATATTTATTTTAAATGTAATAAAAAGACGTACATCTTGCAAAACTAATTTGAAATTAGTTACATGGAGCGCGCGTCAATCGTCAACTTGCAATTAAAGTACAGTCTTCTGTTTTTACAAATTAACAACATATGGTCGCGGCCTGCTAAGATTTTATCACTGAGAAAAGATGTGTGGGTTGAAATTTTACTAATAAATAGTTACTTACGAATAAAAGTTCTAATAGAAGTAGTAGGCTCTGGACTTACCTAAAACAAAAGAAAAAAACATTAGAACAACGAAAATCCTACCAGTTTATATATATAAAGATAACTAACAACAATTCAAGCCAGGATTGGTCCTTCGAGCCGTGAACAAATCCAGAAATTGGTGCATTCAAAATATTCATTATCAGAATTTATCGGAAGTTTGGTAATGCCCATATTGGTACCACTATTGCCGTCTCGTTCTAAATTTAATTGGTCCTTCGAGGCATACAAATTTACAAATTTGTACAATTCAAATTTTTATTATGCCAAGATTTGTCAAAGATTAGTAACACTTCTATAAGGAACATAAACAGGGTTTCTCTGCTGACAACAATGGTGCCATCTCTTCTTCAATATAATTGATCCTTCGAGCCATGACAATTCGGGTATTGCTACATTTCAGTTTTTACTCAGAAGTTTAGCAAGATTACTATAAGGAAAAGCATAACAGACTGTCTTAAAAATGCTAATACAGATGAAGCTGGTGCTATCTCTTGAATATAATTGGTCCTTCGAGCCGCATACAGAGTTGCATAAAGCCTGTATTTGTCGAAAGTTTACAAAAACTACTATAGGGAGGAGTATAAACAGGCTTTTTTCGAAATACCAATACCAGCAGCTTTGGTTTCATCTCTACTTGAAAGTATTTGGTCCTTCGAGTCGTAAAAAATACAGGCATTAATACATTGAAATGATTATTTTCTCAGGGTTAGTTTGAAGTCTAGTAAGACTACTAAGAGGTGAAGCATTATCAGGTTGACTTTGAAGTGTTATTACCGAAAACTCTTACATAATTGGTCCATCGAGCCCCAAAAAATCTGGGTATTGGTGCACCCAAAATTTTTATTATGCCAGAATTTGTCTGAAGTTTGCTAAGACTACTTGAAGGAGAGCATATTATGTCTAAAAATCTAATCCCTACTGGCAATACTTGTGCCATCCTTTCTTGAATATGAAGGCCCGTATTCTTACCTCCTAAAGAAGCACTTCTACCCAAAATTTGATGCGCTGTCTTTGTTTACTTCATTGTTCTCACTATAGCACCAACTTTGTTCAACCAAATATTCGATTGAATTAGAACAAGAGGTGAGGATACCGCCCAATTGGTCCTTCGAGCCGTAAAAACCTTGAGCATTGATACGTCGATAATTTTAGTTTTTTTCGAGTTTAGTAAGACTTCTATGAAGAGGAGTATAATCAGGCTTTCTGTGACAAAACGTGCTATATCTTCTTGAAATAATTGGTCCTTCGAGCCGTGAAAAGTTTTGTTTTGCCTTGATTTATCGGAAGTTCAGTAATATTCTTACTTTTTAAAGAAGCGTTTCACTCAAAATTCAATGCACTGTCTTTCTTTACTTCATTGTTTTTACTATAACGCCATCTCTATTTATCCCAATTTTTGATTAAGCAACGCTTGAAGAATAGGTGAGAATATCGGACAATTGGTCCTTCGAGCCGTATAAAAAACTTAGCTTAGGCACTGATATGTTAGTAATTTTTATTATGCCAGAGTTTCTTTGAATATTAGTGAGACTTCTATGTGTGGGGGTATGATCAGGCTTAGCCGACAAAATGTGCCATCTCTTCTTGGAATAATTGGTCCTTCGAGCCGTGATTTTTTTTTGTTTTGCCTTGATTTATCGGAAGTTTAGTAAGACTACTATGAAGGGGAGTATCTAAGATACCAGTGGCGTGCAGTATATATGTGCAGGGTGTGCACTGCACACCCTATGAAAATATTAGATTACGTAAATAAAATTAATATAATGGTTCATTGAATACTTCATTTTATTTAACAAATTTTCATTATAAAATCAGAGAAAGAGCGTATTTTATCTATTTATGCAACCAGAAATACGAGCGCGCCTCGCGGGCCACTCTGCTATATATTTGAAACAAAAGTCGGCGCTTGAGGTGCAGATTTCTCGCCTGCACGGCGAGCGAGGTCTGTTTAGCATAGTCAGTGAAGGAATAGAGTCTGACAGAGAAAAAGCATACCGAAATTAGCGATCTCCTATCGCTCGTTCTCTCTCGCTGGGTGCAGGCAGACCTTCTGCACCTGGAGCTGAATATTCAACGTTTAGTTGAGTTCTTTTTCAAACGCCTTTTATTAGTTTGTTTTAAAATAGTTTAAATATTGTTATTCATTATTTAAGACAACAATATTAGGTAAACACTTATTTTAAACGTTTCTTAAATTATTTATTTTCGAGAAATTATCATTTGTGGAATGACAACTGAAAATAGATCTATAATTTGTTAAAAGTAAGAATCCTTGTAAAGACTGAAGTCCAAAGGTCACAATGCAATTACAGTCCAGCATCCAATACATATCAATACGTGGCAATAAATAACCTGATATAATAAATCAAGTAAAAATGACTGTTAAAAATCGGTGTGCAGCATCTTACAGGTAACCGCTCCCCGATAAAATCACCAAACACTAAATACTGAAATGCAACGCAGCGAGTGCGAATTCGCGTGGTAGAATCTGCTGTCCGGCAAATGATTTATTTATTAAAGATACAAAGGATAAGCAACAGAAAAAATAATGAAACACGGACAAACAACGGTGTAATTACTGCAGTAAAAATTCTAGTAATAAATTGCTGTGACAAAAAGAAAAGAACCTGCATATTTATGTACAGCGATGTAAACATCATAACTTTTGTACAACAAATTGTACGTTTCTGCTTTGTTTTTGTTCGTTTCTCAACTGTTAATTTTAGTATTTTCAAATGTTAAATGTTCAAGTATGAAATAATTTTAGGTCGAACAAATGCCATATTCATAAAGTTTAATTCAGTAAGTAAATAAGCATATATCATACTTAGTAAAATGACGTAGATTCTGCGCATGTTTCAAACATTTATTTCATTTCATACAGACCTTGATTATCAATTTATTCTTTAATTAGCGCCTTGTTAATATAATAACTTATGGCGTCATATTATTATTTGCAATGAAATACTTCTAAAAAAGTAGAACAAGAAGTCGTTTGATGCTCACTTTCATATTTTAAGGGCTTCCCACCCTTTTCTGTTGTGTTTGATGCTGCCTCCAATTAATAATTTTATTCTGAATTCGAGAAAACAATTAAAATTTGTCGATGATGTTTAAACTAACACTGACAAAAATTTTACCACCAGCTGTGTGCCTCAGCCGCCTCCACTTCGCCGCCAGTTCATTATGTATTTAAATTGCAATTTGAATATGTCGGCCTTGGGTTCCGCGCGACCGTCATGTGTTTTGACAATTTGCCAATTAACAAACAGAAGAGGAGCAGGACCAACACTGCTTCGGAATTATTATTTATCTCAGCAGGCCACGATATCTAGCTTTCTAAACATGAAATATGTTTGCAATACTTATTAATTATTGTCGGTCAAGCCCTGACTATCTTGGGAGTGAATACCGATCTAGCCAAGCCGCGAGAAATCCTAGGATTCTTAACCCCGAACTGGTCCAGGAATGTAGCAAACTCTTTTTAGACATAGAGGCAGTCATTTTATTCCCTAAAATTTGTTGTAACATTGAGTAATTCTAAAATTAGGTTGTTCCGAGTCAGGAGTTCTTTCTAGGGGGCAGAACAGGCATTCCTGAAGACTTCACAATGTTTAGAAACCCTGAAATGTTTCCTATAAAAACTCTGAAATATTCTAGGAACTTCCAAATATATTCTAAGATGAATAGATTATTTTGAGAACCTTAAAATGCTTCCTATGTGTCCTAAAATGCTTATGGAAGCCCTATAATGTTATTAAGATCTTCTATCGTCTTTTGACATCTTTGAAATGTCCATTGAATCTCAAATTATATAGTGAGATCTGTGAAATGCTATTTGAGAACCTTAAAATGCTATTTGCGGACCTTAAAATGCTTCAAAGTGTCTTAAGATATTTTCTGAGAGTCCTGCAATGCTTTAAGTACTTGTTGCTATCTTTTCAGCTCTTAAAATATTCTGAGATTCTTGGAATACATTTCAAAATCAATAAATGCTTTTTTGGACCCAAAAATGTTTCTCAAATGTCCTGAAATGCTTCTTAATTATTTCAAAATGCTTTCTGACAACCCTACAATGTTTTGTGAACCTTGAATTTATCCAAATATTCTGAGATCTTTGAAAGATATTCTAAGATCAATAGATGTATTTCCAGAACCTTAAAATGCTCCCTTACTATGATAAAATATTTTCTATCGATCCTACAATGTTTTTTGAAACCTGAATTCATCAAAAATATTTTAAGATCTCTGAAATAAATTTTAAGATGAATCAGTGCTTTTCAAGAACCTTAAAATGCTTCCCAAGTGCCCTGAAATGCTTTCCAGCGACTCTTCGATGTTTTGTGAACCTTCAATTGATCCAAAATATTCTGAGATATTTGAAATATACTCTAAGATCAATAGATGTTTTTTCAGAACCTTAAAATGCTTCCTATTGTCCTAACATGCTCTCTAAGCGTCCTAAAATGCTTTACAACGATCCAACAATGTTTTATGAACCTTGAATTCATCCAAAACATTCTGAGATCTTTGAAATATATTCTAAGATAAATGAGTGCTTTCTAAGAACCTTAAAATGTTTTTCAAGTGTCCTAAAATGCTTCATAAGTATCCTAAAATGCTTGCTTAGAGTCCCAAAATGCCTTACAACGATCCTGCAATGTTTCATGAACCACGAATTCATCTAAAATATTCTGAGATCTGCAAAATATATCCTTAGATGAATGTGTGCTTTCTAAGAACTTTAAATGCTTCCCAAGGGTCCCAAAATGCTTTCTTAGTGTCCTAAAATGCTTTACAACGACTATACAATGATTCATGAATCACAAATTCATCCAAAATAATCTGAGATCTGTGAAATATATCCTAAGGTAAATGAGTGCTTTCTAAGAACCTTAAAATGTTTCCCAAATGTCCTAAAATGCTTTCTTAGTGCCCTAAAATGCTTTATGACGACCCTATAATGTTTCATGAACCACGAATTCATCAAAAATATTTTGCGATCTGTGGAATATATTCTAAGATGAATAGCTGCTTTCTAAGAACCTTAAAATGCTTCCCAAGTATCCTAAAATGCATTCCAAGCGTTCAAAATGCTTTCTTAGTGTCCTGAAATGCTTTACAACGACTCTACAATGTTTCATGGACAATGAATTCGTTCAAAATATTCTGAGATCTGCGAAATATATCCTAAGATAGATGGGTATTTTCTAAGAACCTTAAAATGCTTCCTAAGTGTCCTAAAATGCTTGTGGAAGTCATATGATGTTATTAAGATCTTTTATCGTCTTTCGAAATCTTTAAAATGTCGAGGGAATTACAAATTATATGATGAGAACTGTGAAATGCTATTTGAGAACCTAAAAATGCTATCTGCGAGCCTTAAAATGCGTTAGAGTGTCTAACGATATTTTCTAGAAATCCTACAATGCTTTTAGTACTCGTTGCTGTCTTTTTAGCACTTGAAATATTCTAAGATTCTTGGAATACATTTTGAATTTGAAAAATGCTCTCCAAGTGTCCTTAAATGCTTTCTAACGACTCTACAGTGTTTTGTGAATCCTAAATTCATCAAGAATATTCTGAGATCTTTGAAATATATTTTAAGATGAATAAGTGCTTTCCAAGAACCTTAAAATGCATCCTAAGTGTCCTAAAATGCTTTCCAAGTATCCTTAAATGCTTCCTATGTGTCCTAAAATGCTTGTGGAAGCCCTATGAGGTTATTAAGATCTTCTATGGTCGTATGACATCTTTAAAATGTCGAGAGAATTGCAAGTTATATGATGAGATTTGTGTAATGCCATTTGAGAACCTTAAAATGCTATCTGCGAACCTTAAAATGCATTAGAGTGTCTAACGATATTTCCTAGAAATCCTACAATGCTTTAAGTACTCGTTGCTGCCTTTTTAGCACTTTAAATATTCTAAGATTCTTCGAATACATACTGAATTTGAAAAATGCTTTCTAAGGACCCAAAAATGCTTCTTCAAGTGTCTTCAAATGCTTCCTAATTATTTCGGAATGCTCTCTAACAATCTTGCAATGCTTTTTGAACCTTGAATTGATCCAAAATATTCTGAGGTCTTTGAAAGATATTCCAAGATCACTAAATGTTTCTCAAGAACCTTAAAATGCTCTCCAAGTGTCCTTAAATCTTTATAACGACTCTACAGTGTTTTGTGAATCCTAAATTCATCAAAAATATTCTGAGATCTGTGAAATATATTTTAAGATGAATAAGTGCTTTCCAACAACCTTAAAATGCTTCCCAAATGCCCTAAAATGCTTTCCAAGTATCCATAATTGCTTCCTATGTGTCCTAAAATGCCTGTGGAAGCCCTATAATGTTATTAAGATCTTCTATCGTCTTTTGACATGTTTAAAATGTCGAGAGACTTGCAAGTTATATGATGAGATCTGTGTAATGCCATTTGAGAACCTTAAAATGCTATCTGCGAACCCTAAAGTGCGTTAGAGTGTCTAACGATATTTTCTAGAAATCCAACAATGCTTTAAGTACTCGTTGCTGTCTATTTAGCACTTGAAATATTCTAAGATACTTGGGTTTGAATTTAAAAAATGCTTTCTGAGGACCCAAAAATGCTTCTTCAAGTGTCTTAAAATGTTTCCTAATTATTCTGAAATGCTCTCTAACAATCCTACAATGCTTTTTGAACCTTGAATTGATCCAAAATATTCTGAGATCTTTGAAATATATTCCAAGATCACTAAATGTTTCTCAAGAACCTTAAAATGCTCTCCAAGTGTCCTTAAATGCTTTCTAACGACTCTACAGTGTTTTGTGAATCCTAAATTCATCAAGTGTATTCTGAGATCTTTGAAATATACTCTGAGATAAATAGGCGTTTTGTAAGAACCTTAAAATGCTTCCAAATGTCCTAAAATGAATTTCAACAATCCTATAATGTTTTGCGAACCTTTAAAAAATCAAAAATCTTCTGAGATATTTGAAATATATTCTAAGATCGATAGATTTTCTTTTAGAACCTTAAAATGCTCTTCAAGTGTCCTAAAATGCTTTCCAATGACACAACAATATTTTATGAACCTTAAATCTTCAAAAAATATTCTGAGATTTTCGAAATATATTCTAAAATAAATGGGAGCTTTCTGAGAACCATTAAATGCTTCTTAAATGTCCTAAAATGCTTTCTAAATGTTCTAGCATGCTTTCCAAAGACCTAACAGATTTTTGTGAGTCCTAAATTCATCAAAAAAAAATCTTAGACCTTTGAAATATATTCTAAGATGAAAAGATGTTTTTTAAGAACCTTAAAATGCTCCCTAAGTGTCTAAAATGCTTTCTTAGTGTCATAAAATGCTTCACAATGATCCTACAAAGTTATATAAACATTGAATTTATGAAAAAAATTCTAAACTCTTTGAATTATATTCTAAGATGAATAGGTGCTTGCTAAGAACCCTAAAATGCTTTCCAAGTATCCTTGAATGCTTCCTATGTGTCCTAAAATGCTTGTGCAAGCCCTATGATGTTATTAAGATCTTTTATCGTCTTTTGACTTCTTTAAAATGTCGAGAGAATTGCAAGTTATATGATGAGATCTGTGACATGCCATTTGAAAACCTTAAAATGCTATCTGCGAGCCTTAAAATGCGTTAGATATTTTCTAGAAATCCTACAATGCTTTAAGTACTCGTTGTTGTCTTTTTAGCACTTGAAATATTCTAAGATTCTTGGAATACATTTTCAATTTGGAAAATGCTTTCTAAGGACCCAAAAATGCTTCTTCAAGTGTCTTAAAATGCTTCCTAATTATTCTGAAATGCTCTCTAACAATCCTACAATGCGTTTTGAACCTTGAATTGATCCAAAATATTCTGAGATCTTTGAAAGATATTCCAAGATCACTAAATGTTTCTCAAGAACCTTAAAATGCTCTCCAAGTGTCCTTGAATGCTTTCCAACGACCCTACAGTGTTTTGTGAACTCTAAATTCATCAAAAATATTCTAAGATATCTGAAATATATTTTAAGATGAATAAGTGCTTTCCAAGAACCTTAAAATGCTTCCTAAGTGCCCTAAAATGCTTTCCAACGACTCCTCAATGTTTTATAAACCTTCAATTCTGAAATTTTGAAAATATATTCTAAGAGGAAACAGTAATTCCAAAATGATTGTTACACTTCGAATTTTTATTGCTTTTGTGTGCGAAGGCCTTCCTAGGAGGCAGAACAAGGATTTCTGTTTCTAAATTGTTACAGAAATGCAGCAGTACTTCCCTGACCATAAAGTGGCAGCTGTCATTGTAAAGTGACATCAGTCATTGTCAAAGTGACAGCTGTCATTGTCAAAGTGACAGCTGTTATTGTTAAAGTGACAGATGCATGGCAGTTATATTTTAGTATTCTTGAAAATAAATAGTCCTTTTCTAGTTTTTCGTAGTCTTCAGTTCATTGGAACATACTGTTTTGACATTTGATCGCCGGAAGTGTAATTTGAAGCTTTAAATTGATACCAAACTAGATATCATTTGAATAATTTGTAGAAGGAACAATTGATGATTGTTTAAATTTTAATGAAGATAAATGGACCGCTAATGATTTCGAAAAATGCACTAAATGCAGAAGCTAGACTATTTGCTGATAGAGCAGTGTACATCTCCAATAACAAATAACCCCATGTAAAATTTTATAGTTGACTTTAAGATGAGATGATATTAGGTAATATAATGGTATGAACTTTCTCACTCAAAAATATTTCTAAAATTTGAATTTAAATTATTTGTTTGATGCAGTTCATAGAATTTTGCGCCGCCTAGTTATTGAAGACTTGGCACTTGGGAGTTTTGAAATATTGTGATTATATACACAAGGACCGCGGACAATAGGGCAAGATTTGTTGAAAAAATTTGTAAGTCAGCAAATTCACAGTTTGCTGAACTCTTACGAAATTCAACTGTTTAGTCTCGAGTTAACGACAATGAAAGATATGTTGACGACTTGATGGAATGCTTCTTATTGAATGATGGTCCAAAATGTCAGAGTCATAATTGGAATAGCTGGGTGTAATAATAACAAAAGCACATTGATGGAATCGTTTGGCTGTCATGTAGTATGGGTTTGCTTACGCAAAAATCAAATTGATTTGGGTAAATTATGGTTATGACAAACGGTGCCAGCGCGAACGCCGTATATCAACGGGTAAATGGCCATAGTTGTAGCCAATAACTACAATTACCGTAGTGACAACGCGAGATACATGGCCGCCGCCCCGGTGCCATTCGTTATCGTCCAAGTTTCAAATTAACATTCGCAATATCGATATTGGTATTGGTTATGGTGGCCATGCACACGCAATGACATTCAATAAACATTACTACATTTCCATGAATAAGAAAAGAAAAATATAATTCATATTCGTTTGTTATTGATCAAGAAAAGAATAAAGCGCAGTTAGCGTATCCATAGCAACGACTCGCGCACCTGAGTTGAGGACTGAAGAGATGACGCGTACACCAACTTGAAAACAAATGGCAATAAATATCACTTAAGGAAGAAAAATGTGCTACACGGTGACATCACAATTAAGTGGCGGCCGCAACGCTCAAGCTACCGCTGAGTGCTCCACTGTAACACCAGCTTTACAACCGCAACTTTTTCTGAAATGTGATACCAGTTTTTCAGGAGAGATTTGTTACACAGCTAATTTAACACAACAAAAACGAAGAGGAAACTAAAATAAGCATGCCTACTTAAAAATACTTTCGCCTACTTTAACTTAAAAATCATCATTCCAATTTTCATCGCCTACTCGATTACGTAATGTCAATTTACAATTATTCAAAATCCTACATCAAAATTCTTCAAAATGTAGGTTACTCATTTAATCGATTGTTCAATGAATTAAGATGTAATGTCCCCGGGCTACGCACGGCACTGGCAGACCGTGACCAAGGAGATAGCCATCTGCGATGTGGACGAGGTGTGAATAACTTCATAAGTAGCCGAGAGGTGGCAGGTTAAGCACCCATTGCCGACCAAACACGAAAGCACACGACGAAGAACGATCAAGATATGTAGAAGACTTTTTAGGGACTTTAAACATTAACAAAATTTCAATTGTTTTTGATGTGTGAAATAATTGAAAATTTGCACATAAATATAGAGTTCAGGCATTGGGACGATTGTCTCAGGCTCAAATTTCAACCCGTTATCAACAATCTGTCAACAGTTCTCGACCATTATCAGTTTATTAAAACTGTTGTCTTCGCTCTCTTACAACAATTAAAACAAGGTCATTTGCTTAATTATTATTGCGATTTACAGGAGGGCTGAAAAGTACCACTTCCAGTACTGATTTTGACGAAACAACTGTTTTGTGAACCTTCAATTGATCCAAAATATTTTGAGATATTTGAAATATACTCTAAGATCAATAGATGTTTTTCAGAACCTTAAAATGCTTCCTAATTGTCCTAACATGCTCTCTAAAATGCTTTACAACGACCCAACAATGTTTTATGAACCTTGAATTCATCCAAAACAATCTGAGATCTTTGAAATATATTCTTAGATAAATGGGTGCTTTCTAAGAACCTTAAAATATTTTTCAAGTGTCCCAAAATGCTTCATAAATATCCTAAAATGCTTGCTTAGGGTCCCAAAATGCCTTACAACGATCCTGCAATGTTTCATGAACCACAAATTCATCCAAAATATTCTGAGATCTGCAAAATATATCCTTAGATGAATGTGTGCTTTCTAAGAACTTTAAATGCTTCCCAAGGGTCCCAAAATGCTTCCTTAGTGTCCTAAAATGCTTTACAACGACCATACAATGATTCATGAATCACGAATTTATCCAAAATAATCTGAGATCTGTGAAATATATCCTAAGGTAAAAGAGTGCTTTCTAAGAACCTTAAAATGTTTCCCAAATGTCCTAAAATGCTTTCTTAGTGCCCTAAAATGCTTTATGACAACCCTATAATGTTTCATGAACCACGTATTTATCAAAAATATTTTGCGACCTGTGAAATATATCCTAAGATGAATAGCTGCTTTCTAAGAACCTTAAAATGCTTCCCAAGTATCCTAAAATGCATTCCAAGCGTTCAAAATGCTTTCTTAGTGTCCTGAAATGCTTTTCAACGACTCTACAATGTTCCATGGACAATGAATTCGTTAAAAATATTCTGAGATCTGTGAAATATATCCTAAGAACCTTAAAATGCTTCCTAAGTGTCCTAAAATGCTCTCCAACAACCTACAAAGTTCTGAGTACCTTGAATTCATCCAAAATATTCTGAGATCTTTGAAATATATTCTAAGATGAAAAGGTGCTTTCTAAGAACCTTAAAATGCTTTCTTAGTGTCCTGAAATACTTTCTTGGTGTCCTAAAATGCTTTACAACGACCCTACGATGTTTTATGAATCACAAATTCATCCAAAATATTCTGAGATCTCTAAAATATATTTCAAGATGAGTAAGTGCTTTCTAAGAACCTTAAAATACTTCCCAAGTGTCCTGAAATGCTTTCTTAGTGTCCTAAAATGCTTTATGATGACCCTACAATGTTTCATGAACCACAAATTAATCCAAAATATTTTGCGATCTGTGAAATATATCCAAAAATGGATAGGTGTTTTCTAAAAACCTTAAAATGCTTCCTAAGTGTCCTAAAATCCTTTCAAGTGTCCAAAATGCTTTCTAACTGTCCTTAAATGCTTTAGAACGACCTTACAATGTTTCATGAACCATGAATTCGTCCAAAATATTTTGAGATCTGTGAAATATATCCTAAGATAAATAAGTACTTTCTAAGGATTTTAAAATGCTTCTCAAGTGTCCTAAAATGCTCTCTTAGTGTCCTCAAATCCTTTATAACGACCGTACAGTGTTTATAAACCTTGAAATCATCCAAAATATTCTGAGATCTCTGCAATATATCTCAAGATGAATGGGTGCTTCCTGAGAACCTTAAAATGCTTCCTAAGTGTCCAAAAATGCTTCACAACGACCCTACAAAGTTCTGAGTACCTTGAATTCATCCAAAATATTCTGAGATCTTTGAAATATATTCTAAGATGAAAAGTTGCTTTCTAAGAACCTTAAAATGCTTCCTTAGTGTCCTGAAATACTTTCTTAGTGTCCTGAAACACTTTCTTAGTGTCCTAAAATGCTTTACAACGACCCTACGATGTTTTATGAATCACAAATTCATCCAAAATATTCTGAGATCTCTAAAATATATTTCAAGATGAGTAAGTGCTTTCTAAGAACCTTAAAATACTTCCCAAGTGTCCTGAAATGCTTTCTTAGTGTCCTAAAATGCTTTATGATGACCCTACAATGTTTCATGAACCACAAATTAATCCAAAATATTTTGCGATCTGTGAAATATATCCAAAAATGGATAGGTGTTTTCTAAGAACCTTAAAATGCTTCCTAAGTGTCCTAAAATCCTTTCAAGTGTCCAAAATGCTTTCTAACTGTCCTTAAATGCTTTAGAACGACCCTACAATGTTTCATGAACCATGAATTCGTCCAAAATATTTTGAGATCTGTGAAATATATCCTAAGATAAATAAGTACTTTTTAAGGATTTTAAAATGCTTCTCAAGTGTCCTAAAATGCTCTCTTAGTGTCCTCAAATCTTTTACAACAACCGTACAGTGTTTTATGAACCTTTAAATCATCCAAAATATTCTGAGATCTTTGAAATATGTTCTATAATAAATGAATGCTTTTGAAGATCCTTAAAAATGCTACCCAAGTGTCCTAAAATGCTTTCAAATGACCCAACAATGTTTTGTGAATCTTGAAATCATCCAAATATTCAGAGATCTTTCAGATATATTCTAAAATGAGTGAATGCTTTTCAAGAACCTTAAAAATGCTTCCCAAGTGTCGTAAAGTACTTTCTAACGACGCTAAAATGTTTTGTGAAGCCTAAATTGTTCTCAGGAAATATTCTGAGAAGTTTAAATATATTTTAATATGAATTATGTTTTAGAAGAACCTCAAAAATGCTTCCCAAGTGTCCTAAAATGCTTTCCAACGACCCTACAATGTTTTGTGAGGCTTGAAGTCGTCCAAAATATTCTGAGATCTTTGAAATATGTTCTATAATAAATGAATGCTTTTGAAGAACCTTAAAAATGCTACTCAAGTGTCCTAAAATGCTTTCGAATGACCCAACAATGTTTTGTGAATCTTGAAATCATCCAAATATTCAGAGATCTTTCAGATATATTCTAAAATGAGTGAATGCTTCTCAAGAACCTTAAAAATGCTTCCCAAGTGTCCTAAAGTACTTTCTAACGACGCTAAAATGTTTTGTGAAGCCTAAGAAATATTCTGAGAAATTTAAATATATTCTAATATGAATTATGTTTTAGAAGAACTTTATAAATGCTTTCCAAGTGTCCTAAAATGCTTTCCAATGTTTTGTGGGCCTTGAAATTGTCCAAAATATTCTCAGATCTTTTAAATATATTCCAAGATCAATAGAAGTTTCTCCAGAATCTCAAAATGCTTACTAAGTGTCCTAAAATGCTCTCCAACAACTTTACAATGTTTTGTAAACCTGGAAGTCTTTAAAATATATCCCAAGATCAATAGATGTTTATCCAGAACCTTAAAAATGCTTCCTAAGAGTCCTACAATGTTTTGCGAATCCTGAATTGTTTTCAGGAAGCTCCAAAATATTCTGAGATCTTTGAAATATATTCTAAGATGAATAAATGCTTTTGAAGAACCTTAAAAATGCTTCCAAAGTGTCCTTAAATGCTTTCAAACAATCTAACAATGTTTTTGATGTGTGAAAGCAAAAAGAAATTCAACGCGAATAATTAAAAATGTTCGCCTCTAAATGTGCACATAAATAATAACTATTATAACTTCAATAATTGCAACCCCACAACTGCAGGGGCGAACTTTCATGATTCCACTACCTCACTTAATTCTTTGACTTATTAAATAAATGAATACAGAGTTCAGGCGTTGGGACGATTGTCTCGGGCTCAAATTTCAACCCGTTATCAACAATCTGTCAACAAATTCTCAACCATTATCAGTTTATTAGAACTGTTGCCTTCGCTCTCTTACAATAATTGAAAACAAGGTCATTTGCTTACAGGAGGGCTGGAAAGTACCACTTTCAGTACGGATTTTGACGAAACAAAGTGTAAGGACATTGCGGAAGTATCTATTTTAAAATGCCCAAATTTCAATTGCGAAGCGCAATTAGTTTTCATGTTTAAGGCGCACAAACAAACAAACACACATTATAATTGAATTTAATGTGCAAAGAATGTTTTCTTGAATGAAAAATCATCAAATACGGTTCTGTGTTACGGCTACGGCCGACGTAAAATATAAAACTATCAAATAAAATTGTGTGCAAAACGTAATTTAGTCGCTGCTGCAACTTTTATATTCATCCCGCAATAAAAAAGGCGTTATTGGCGTCGTTACGACTACAAAGTAACGCGAAGTATAATAAATTCACCAGAGAGCGTAGAGTATGGGGCACTACTACGAACGGGCATGCAAAAAACGAATTAAAAATGTAATTACGTCGACACATTCGCGCAAAGAAACAAATAGTTGACAATCGCAACAAAATCAAACATAAAAATCATTTTCTTGCAATTTGTGCCTGCCAATTGATTCACCACTCCACTACACGAAATACAGGAATAATGGGCACCCCTTCATCCCCTTTTGTACAGAGTACACGTGCATATATCACGAGCATGCGACGCTAACACGACTTGATGGATAATATTAATTACTACAACACGGGCATCAGACTGGGACTATCCTGGATCAAGATAGCCATGAATGGAGACTGGACTCTGAGGGGTTGTAGGGTGCTGTGATTATATATAAAATCTCAAACAGTTGGTCAACAAGATCAGGCCGAAAAACTCGAATAAAAAGATAAGGCGTTTGAAAAAGAACAGAGCTAAACGTTAAATATTCAGCTCCAGGTGCAGAAAGTCTGCCTGCACGCAGCGAGAGAGAACGAGCGATAGGAGATCGCTAAATTCGGTATGCTTTTTCTCTGTCAGACTCTATTTTTTCACTTTCCTAATACTGACTATGCTAAACAGACCTCGCTCGCCGTGCAGGCGAGAAATCTGCACCTCAAGCGTCGACATTCGTTTCAAATATATAGCAGAGTGGTCCGCGAGGCGCGCCCGTATTTCTGGTTGCATAAATGAATAAAATACGCTCTTTCTCTGATTTTATAATGAAAATTTGTGAAACAAAATGAAGTATTCAATCAACCATTATATTAATTTTATTTACGTAATTTCTAATATTTTCATAGGGTGTGCAGTGCACACCCTGCACATATGGACTGCACGCCACTGCATTAAGGGGTTATTGGAGACCTGGCCCTGAGGGGTTGTCCAGTATCATGATCATACACAAGGATCACAGACAACAGGACAAAAAGATCTAATTGAAAAATTTGGACGTAAAGATATGTTGATGACTTGATGAAGTGCAGTTAATTTGAAGGCTGGTACAAGGTTCAATTTATTAGTTTTTGAAGACTCGGCCCTGAGGGGTTGTCCAGTATCGTGATTGTTGATAACGGGTTGAAATTTGAGCCCGAGACAATCGTCCCAGTGCCTGAACTTCATATTCATTTATTCAATAAGTCAAATAATTGGGTGAGGAAGTGGAATCATGAAAGTTCGCCCCTGCAGTTGTGGGGTTGCAATTATTGAAGTTATAATAGTTATTGTTTATGTGCACATTTAGAGGCGAACATTTTTAATTATTCGCGTTGAATTTCTTTTTGTTTTCACACATCAAAAACATTGTTAGATTGTTTGAAAGCATTTAAGGACACTTGGGAAGCATTTTTAAGGTTCTTCAAAATCGTTTATTCATCTTAGAATATATTTCAAAGATCTCAGAATATTTTGAAGCTTCCTGAAAACAATTCAGGATTCGCAAAACATTGCAGGACTCTTAGGAAGCATTTTTAAGGTTCTGGATGAACATCTATTGATCTTGGGATATATTTTAAGGACTTCCAGGTTCACAAAACATTGTAGAGTTGTTGGAGAGCATTTAAGGACACTTAGTAAGCATTTTGAGATTCTGAAGAAACTTCTATTGATCTTGGAATATATTTAAAAGATCTAAGAATATTTTGGACAATTTCAAGGCTCACAAATCATTGGAAAGCATTTTAGGACACTTGGGAAGCATTTTTGAGGTTCTTCTAAAACATAATTCATATTAGAATATATTTAAACTTCTCAGAATATTTCCTGAGAACAATTTAGGCTTCACAAAACATTTTAGCGTCGTTAGAAAGTACTTTAGGACACTTGGGAAGCATTTTTAAGGTTCTTGAAAAGCATTCACTTATTTTAGAATATATCTGAAAGATCTCTAAATATTTTGGATGATTTCTAGGTTCACAAAACATTGTTGGGTCATTTGAAAGCATTTTAGAACACTTGGGTAGCATTTTTAAGGTTCTTCAAAAGCATTCATTTATTAAAGAACATATTTCAAAGATCTCAGAATATTTTGGACGACTTCAAGGCTCACAAAACTTTGTAGGGTCGTTGAAAAGCATTTTAGGACACTTGGGAAGCTTTTTTGAGGTTCTTCTAAAACATAATTCATATGAGAATATATTTAAACTTCTCAGAATATTTCCTGAGAACAATTTAGGCTTAACAAAACATTTTAGGGTCGTTAGAAAGAGATTTAGGACACTTGGAAAGCATTTTTAAGGTTCTTAAAAAACATTCATTCATTATAGAATATATTTGAAAGATCTCTGAATATTTTGGATGATTTCAAGGTTCATAAAACATTGTAGGGTCGTTGTAAAGCATTTTTGGACACTTAGGAAGCATTTTAAGGTTCTCAGGAAGCACCCATTCATCTTGAAATATATTCCAGGGATCTCAGAATATTTTGGATGATTTCAAGGTTCATAAGACACTGTACGATCGTTGTAAAGGATTTGAGGACACTAAGAGAGCATTTTAGGACACTTAAGAAGCATTTTAAAATCCTTAGAAAGTACTTATTTATCTTAGGATATATTTCACAGATCTCAAAATATTTTGGACGAATTCATGGTTCATGAAACATTGTAGGGTCGTTCTAAAGCATTTAAGGACAGTTAGAAAGCATTTTGGACACTTGAAAGGATTTTAGGACACTTGGGAAGCATTTTAAGGTTCTTAGAAAACACCTATCCATTTTTAGATTCATTTCACAGATCGCAAAATATTTTGGATTAATTTGTGGTTCATAAAACATCGTAGGGTCGTTGTAAAGCATTTTAGTACACTAAGAAAGTATTTCTGGACACTAAGGAAGCATTTTAAGGTTCTTAGAAAGCACCTTTTCATCATAGAATATATTTCAAAGACCTCAGAATATTTTGGATGAATTCAAGGTACTCAGAACTTTGTAGGATTGTTGGAGAGCATTTTAGGACACTTAGGAAGCATTTTAAGGTTCTTAGAAAATACTCATCTATCTTAGGATATATTTCACAGATCTCAGAATATTTTGAACGAATTCATTATCCATGAAACATTGTAGAATCGTTGTAAAGTATTTCAGGACACTAAGAAAGCATTTTGAACGCTTGGAATGCATTTTAGGATACTTGGGAAGCATTTTAAGGTTCTTAGAAAGCAGCTATTCATCTTAGGATATATTCCACAGGTCGCAAAATATTTTTGATGAATTCGTGATTCATGAAACATTATAGGGTCGTCATAAAGCATTTTAGGGCACTAAGAAAGCATTTTAGGACATTTAGGAAACATTTTAAGGTTCTTAGAAAGCACTCATTTACCTTAGGATATAAATCATAGATCTCAGATTATTTTGGATAAATTTGTGATTCATGAATCATTGTATGGTCGTTGTAAAGCATTTTAGGACACTAAGAAAGCATTTTGGGACCCTTGGGAAGCATTTTAAGATTCTTAGAAGGCACCTTTTCATCTTAGAATATATTTCAAAGACCTCAGAATATTTTGGATGAATTCAAGGTACTCAGAACTTTGTATGATTGTTGGAGAGCATTTTAGGACACTTAGGAAGCATTTTAAGGTTCTTAGAAAATACTCATGTATCTTAGGATATATTTCACAGATCTCAGAATATTTTGAACGGATTCATTATCCATTAAACATTGTAGAGTCGTTGTAAAGTATTTCAGGAAACTAAGAAAGCATTTTGAACGCTTGGAATGCATTTTAGGATACTTGGGAAGCATTTTAAGGTTCTTAGAAAACAGCTATTCATCTTAGGATATATTTCACAGGTCGCAAAATATTTTTGATGAATTCGTGGTTCATGAAACATTATAGGGTCGTCATAAAGCATTTTAGGGCACTAAGAAAGCATTTTAGGACATTTGGGAAACATTTTAAGGTTCTTAGAAAGCACTCATTTACCTTAGGATATATTCCACAGATCTCAGATTATTTTGGATAAATTCGTGATTCATGAATCATTGTATGGTCGTTGTTAAACATTTTAGGACACTAAGAAAGCATTTTGGGACCCTTGGGAAGCATTTAAAGTTCTTAGAAAGCACACATTCATCTAAGGATATATTTTGCAGATCTCAGAATATTTTGGATGAATTCGTGGTTCATGAAACATTGCAGGATCGTTGTAAGGCATTTTGGGACCCTAAGCAAGCATTTTAGGATACTTATGAAGCATTTTAGGACACTTGAAAAATATTTTAAGGTTCTTAGAAAGCACCCATTTATCTAAGAATATATTTCAAAGATCTCAGATTGTTTTGAATGAATTCAAGGTTCATAAAACATTGTTGGGTCGTTGTAAAGCATTTTAGGACAATTAGGAAGCATTTTAAGTTTCTGAAAAAACATCTATATCTCAGAATATTTTGGATCAATTGAAGGTTCACAAAACATTGAAGAGTCGTTGAGTTCCGCAATGTCCTTACACTTTGTTTCGTCAAAATCAGTACTGAAAGTGGTACTTTTCAGCCCTCCTGTAAATCGCAATAATAATCAAGCAAATGACCTTGTTTTTAATTATTGTAAGAGAGCGAAGGTAACAGTTTCAACATGCTGATAATGGTTGAGAATTGAGAATCTGAGCGCCACGATGTTGTCGTTTCGTGCGCAGGGCACACAAAAAGATGAACATCGTGGCGCTCCGGGTATGCCCATATGACCCACAACTTTCAGTTTAAGAAAAGTACAGGGTTTGATTGATTGTTTAATTAAGACTAAGGGGTTATCAAATGGAAAGATTTGCTAGATATGTTGATGACATTATGGGCTATGCTCCACTTTAAGTTTGAAGGCCAGAATGGGGTTTTAATTGATTGGTTATTAATTCGAAGTCCTTATCCTTATCCAATAAATGAATAATTCCGTAAAGACTAATTGGTTGGCCTTGTAGGTGTGCTAATAATTAATTTTCTATGAGTTATTACACAGCAATTAAATAAAAAGTAAAAAGGGCAGCGTAATATTTTAATTAAACCCGCCAGTTCTTACGGACAAATTCCGCGAATTAGTGGAGACGCGAAGCATCTCACGCACGGGCGGTCAGCACTGCGCTCTGTTTTACCGGCCGAACAGCGGCGTTATGAATAATAAATGCTGTCAACATGGTTCACACTAGCCTCCCCCCGCGCCTCACCGTGACACGATGAAATTAACTGCAGTTTAGTGTAATTTACGTTGTTAAATGTTAAATTTTATTTAAAATATGTTCCATTTCAAATGGAAATATGATTCAATTTGTTTTACACCGAGGCCGATGAAACTAGCGCCATTATTTTTGTGTCCTCATTGAATTTTAACGTTTTCGGATTTTGCCATCATTAAAATAAATAATCGTGTTAATTTATTGTAGTAATTATTGAATGTTTTCGCTGCCGCAGTGTTGGTGGATATGTTGATGTGTTGGTCACTTTCATGGAGTAATTGCTTGTTTGATTTGGGCTTCAGTCTATCATGAGGCATAGTGGACAGCGGTTTGCGCAATTGATACGTGTTTTAACGCTTTGGTTTCAATCATTGTTTTTCGCTTTTTGATCAAGTTGCTCTGAACCCACCATTTGTCACCAAACAAAAGCAACATTCACAATGAGCCAATTATAGAATTTATCTAATAGATTTAGTAAGTTCAAGAGATCACTGACATTTGTCAGGCAAATTCAAAGGTCCACTTCAGTATTCTTTCACAATCTTAACTATTATGATTCACATTTTCTTTTCTAATACTCCGGTCGGTTTTTTCCGAGGGTGGTGACTAGGTGTGGTCTCCGGATTATAATTTTAAAGAAATCACGCCATATTGCAATTCAAGCATGCTAGATTCATTCGATGTGGAAGCACAATTTTTTATTGATTGACTGACATTACTAATAAAAGTGCAAAACCTTTCGCAGGTTGTTAAGATATTCCTGCAGGATGAGAGGAAAAGGAATGTTGGGATAAGGGTAGACCTGTGGGAAGCGGTTCAGGTCAGAGCGGTCAACCGAGCCAGGAAATAGTCGGCGCGACGCGAATTCCGACCCCTAAATGTTCACACGACGACTATTAGTTGATTGAAAAAGTATGAAGTCATCAACATATCTTAAAATTTCAATAAATATTAACTCTAAGAGAATTATGTTGTTTTCGTTTAAGTTGGCGGACATTTATGGTCAATTGCTTCGTCTGCAACACGAGAAAATTATATTTAAATGAACCGTGGATGATGTAACACGCTTATAAAAAGAACATTTGTTCTCCTTTTTGATGTAGTGTACTCTATCTCAACTAAAATCTACAGATAGCTTAGCTTTTATTATTTTTATGAAGTAAAAACAACCAGCGAAAAAAAATATGATTAATTATTTTGTAATTAATTTCCAACATGTTTTTTACTTTATTTTCATGTAATTTAATTATTTATTCTACTTAAATGAGATCGTATAATTGATAGGGAGTTTTTATGTTAATAATACATGGCTACACAACCGGCAGAAAAAGCAGCGCGTGTTTTACACTCGTATGCGGGAAACTTTAATACATAACCTCAAAAGTTTATATATATATTTCTCGTTTCGACATCATGACGTGAAAAAGGATTTTCCAGTAGATCACAAATTATAGATCTATTTTCAGTTGCCACAAATGATAATTTCACGAAAATAAATAATTCAAGAAACGTTTAAAATAAGTGTTTACCTAATATTGTTGTCTTAAACAACGAATAACAATATTTCAACTATTTTAAAACAAACTAATAAAGGGCGTTTGAAAAAGAACTCAGCTAAACGTTGAATATTCAGCTCCAGGTGCAGAAAGTCTGCCTGCACGCAGCGAGAGAGAACGAGCGATAGGAGATCGCTAAATTCGGTATGCTTTTTCTCTGTCAGGCTCTATTCCTTCACTTTCCTAATACTGACTATGCCAAACAGACCTCGCTCGCCGTGCAGGCGAGAAATCTGCACCTCAAGCGTCGACATTCGTTTCAAATATATAGCAGAGTGGCCCGCGAGGCGCGCCCGTATTTCTGGTTGCATAAATAAATAAAATACGCTCTTTCTCTGATTTTATAATGAAAATTTGTGAAATAAAATGAAGTATTCAATAAACCATTATATTAATTTTATTTACGTGATTTTTAATATTTTCATAGGGTGTGCAGTGCACTCCCTGCACATATGGACTGCACGCCACTGATATATATATATATATATATATATATATATATATATATATATATATATATATATATATATATATATATATATATATATATATATATATATATATATATATATATATAATAAGTGATTCTGGTTGAAAGATATGTTGATGAATTTTTAGGGATATACACTACTACTTGCATCTTCAAGTTGCTCAAATTGTTATATTGTTGTTAAAATCGGGCCTGTTTTAAAAGGTATACACCTAAGAACCATTCGAGTTGCCTAGTTTGAGATTCAGAAGAATTCCACACCAGGATGGAAAAGAGCCACTTAAATTCGTCCGGATAGGAAGATATGTTGATGACTGTATGTAATATGTCACACAAATATCTCTAAGTACGTTTAGTTTGAAAGGTACAAATTGAGAAACAAATAAGAAACTGTATGTAAAGATATGTTGATGACTTTGGTAGCGTCTGTTTCAAGGAGGGTACATCTCGAAGCCATCCTAGTTTGAAATTTGGTCCTTCTGATTTCCATTTAAAACTTCTCCTACAGAATAAAGACTAATTACCGATTATGAATCAACTGAGAGCTCTCAAATTTTTCACTAAGGTCCGAGTACAACCTATAACCGTCCGAGAACCGGATGAGTTGCCTAGTTTGAGATTCTATAGAACCCCACATTAAAATGAGAACAAACGCTTGTAAAAGAGTAACAACCACTTAAACTCTTCACGATAGGAAGATATGTTGAAGACTTACTGTAATATGTCCCACAAATATTTCTGAGTACACTTATGAAAGATGAAAAGATATGTTGATGAATGTATATGATGTTAGACCATCCTAGAGCCGATTGAGTTGCCTAGTTCAAGAAACCTCGAAAAAACTTACACAAATATGTCTACAAGTGTAAGAAAGCTTCATGACTCAGAATTTATTAAAAACTGTAGGGTCTCATCTCCAGCCAGTGGGGCTCGATGGACCATAATGAACATATAAGCTCAAGAAATCTCGAAAAAACTCATACATACGTGTCTAGAAGTATAAGAGAGCTTAATGGTTCAAAAATTGATGAAAAACTGTAGGGTCTCACTTTCAGCTAGTGTGGCTCGATGGACCATAATGAACATTTGAGCTTAAGAAATCTCGAAAAAACTTTCATATACATGTTTACAAATATAAGAAAGCCTCATGACCCAAAAAGTACCAAGAAACTATAGCGTCTCACTTCCAGCTAGTGTGGCTCGATGGACCAAGGACACTATCCGAGCACCGGCTGGAAAGCCTAGTTTAAAATCTCATACTTAGGATGTCTAATTGATACTTTTTTCTCGAAATTACCCCGAATTACCGATTATCAAGCAATTAAGTTTCATATATTGTAACGCGATCTCCTAGGGCTCTTATATTTATTACTTAATACATCCCGGATCCATCCGGGAGCCGGATGAGAAGCCTAGTTTGTAATTTGGCTCCTTGGATGTCAAGCAAATGGAAACTAATTACCAATTCAAACAAATGAAATTGCATATATTGTACAAAAGGCAGTCCCCCCGGCGAACACCACCGTCTGCAATAAGTTCTAGGGCGAACGAGCGGACTAACTGGGTAGTAATGACGTTCTCTTGATATGTACCTAACGGAGTCGGAAAATTTCCTCTGATGTCAAACTTTCTAACGAAATAAAAACTAATTACCGATTATAATGCAATTCAAATTCATATACTGTACTCAGAACAGCCTGGTTCAATCCGAGTACCGGTTGAGTAGCCTTATTTGAAATTTGGTCCTTTCTATGTGAATAAACATTAAGCTCAAGAAACCTCGAAAAAAACTCACACAAATATGTCTACAAGTGTAAGAAAGCTTCATGACTCAAGAATTTATTAAAAACTGTAGGGTCCCACCTTCAGCTAGTGGGGCTCGATGGACCATAATGAACATATAGGCTCAAGAAATCTCAAAAAAACTTACATATACATGTTTACAAATACAAGAAAGCTTCATAGCTCAAAAAGTAACAAGAAACTGAAGCGTCTCACCTCAAGCTAGTGGGGCTCGATGGACCAAGGACACCACCTTTTATACTCAATTTCAGGCAACGACTTTATAATATAAACCACAATTATTCCTGATACATTCAGTACTGAATTCAATTGATTGTTCATTGAAGATCATGTTAAGTAATTCGGATGGAAAGATATGTTGATGAATAGTGCGGCTATTTTTAGGGGTGTACTCCTTGGGACAATCCTAGAGCCGGATGAGTTGCCTAGTTTGAAATTTGGTCCTCTGATGTCTAAATGAAACGAGTGCTTGTAAAAGAGTAAGAGCCACCAAATTCGTCCAAATAGCAAGATATGTTGATGACTTACTGTTCTATTATTAAAGATATGTTGATGACTTAATAAATATATGTGGGAAATATTATGTAACAATATTCTTAGGTTTGGATGGCCGGAAAAATGTTTTTTAATATCAATATTTCATCTCCATGCTAAATTTTCTCCCCCTTATTGGGGAATTCGGTTAGTTAGCAATCGCGAATCAGCGTGCGATCTTGTAATATGAACATGGCGTCTTGGAGGGATGATTAGCAAATCTCACCTCACAACTTGAGGCTTAAAATGGGGTAGGACACAGGATAAGTCGGTGGATCAGAAGCCCGCAGGTTTGTCGGAGTAAATTGAAGGGTGGGGGGATTCTAGGCTGGATGGAGCGTCGCGACGAAGGAAAGAATTGGAATATATATTCATAATTGAATTATGAAAGGAGTCTTTAAGTCAATTACGAGTTCTTAATCAAAGTTTGTGTTCCATAATTGGTAGATTGATCGTTTGTTTGTTGGTGTGTAAACTCTATTATAAGCCGGACCTGAACCGCGACAAAACGACCGCCAGTCAGGAAACAACAAACGCAAAATCAACTTTAATCGCAGAGAAAAACGCCATTAAAAAAAGAGTCTTGTGCGCAAATCTGTATAGTTGGCTTTTGCTATAAAACAACCGCATTAAAGCAATTTGACAATAAATTAATCGAGTTACATACATTAAACACAGGGCGCGCGTTCCGCTCAAGAGTTGGTCGGTTTTTTCTGCGCCTGCGTTCGCTTCGCTCGCCAGGATATGGATGCATTTCCGTAGTCAAAGGGGTTTGCAATTATGGCCGCTAATGTGATTACTTCGTTTCTGAAGCGGCAGTCCATTAGGGCCTTGTACTACCTTCTCTTTACCGCCTACACCCGCAACCACTGCTGACGTGGACCATCATAACTTACAAAGGGTTTTCTCGTTCGAACACTTTCTCTCACGCAGATTATTTATTAAAAAATTTACGTTAGGTTATTGTTGAATAAATAAAATTCATCCAGAACAGGACATGGCGGAATTAGTAATTGTGTTGGGCTTTGAGCACCCGTTATTCTTTTATTTGTCGTCAACAAACAAAAACACAATGATTAGGATTTTTTAATCAAAAAACACGGCAACGTCATAAGCGGTAGGAAGCAATTCGCATCTATAATTGAATAAGCGCGGCCCCGTTTTCATTAGTTTTTTAAACACAAATCAACGAGCCAATCCCCGGGGTGTCCCACAGTCCATCCCTGGACCATTACGACAACTCCCTCACTCACGGGGATGTACAAAATCAAACCTTAGCATTCTTTAAAGCTCAGTGTATTACATAGTAGATAATCATTCATTTTACAACCGTGTAACGTTTGCGGATGGCGTGCTGCACACATCATAGTGTGCCACAGTAAAGCTGAACGCTGATGTTTCAGATTGTCGCGTGTTTTACACACCTTTCAAAGATTTACGAGCGAAGAGAGACACCGACGCTTGAACCGGAGTTGAGAGAGAGAGGCGCTGGAAAAGAGCGAATTCTAAGAGAGGAGAGAAGACAACCTGATGCGCAAGAATAAATTGTGAATGGAACTATTTAAATCAAATTGATTGATTCCTAAAAATCATAATAAGAACTTCGAATGGAAAGATATGTTGATGACTTGACATGATTCTCAAATATTTCGGGTGAACATTCAGACTAACCAGACGTTGTAAAATAAAATGTGCATCCCAAAAAATTTTTTTTGTACGGTTTCCAATTCCCAATCAATTAGCCAGACAGTTCTGCGTGTTGGGACTCATATCTCATGGGAGGCGACAAAAGAGCGCATTCAGCGCGCAGGGCCGGCTCAAATGGAGTGAAAAATCTTTGGGCGGAAGTGCGGTGTCCGCGCGCAACCGGAAACCGGACTCCCGGAATTTATAGCGCCCGGAGTGCGGCACGATGTTTGATTTAAAACGTGTATTGTTTTTAGGAAAGATTTAAACTTGAAACTATGGAAGCGTGGAACGGTTGTAAATATTTTTTGAAACAAAAGTAGGAAATTTATGTTCTATACAATTTCCGGAAATATCAAACTATTATCTATTTCACTAAATTCTAGCTTCGATATAAATTGGCTGTATGATCAAGGGTTGAGGATTATTCCAGGGTCGATTGCACCCGACGGCCTCTTCGGATGCCATCGGCCAGATTAAACCGATGGGTGTATCAGTGCGATCAGACGCGACACCAACATAAATTACATATTTATATGATAATGAAAACCTGAAATTATTTGCTCCAGTGCAGTACACATACCCCACAAAGACAGTACCGGTGGTCCTTCGAGCCACACTAGCTGGAGGTGGGATCTTGCAGTACCTTAAGTTTTTCTGAATCAACATGTTTTTTATGTACTAGCTTCAATGGTCCATCGAGCCACACTAACTGACAATTGCAGTTTCTAAAGACTCTTCGAGTCCCACAGGGGCCCTTTCTAACAAAAACTAATCTCACACGATCTAAGAACTCTCAGTATTAAGGCTATAAAAGATGCTTATTTTGAATTTGGTATACAAATGCTGTTTCGATGGTCCATCGAGCCGCACTAACTAAGAAAGATATTGCAGCTTCAAGACTCTTCAAATAGTTCCTACGATTCCTTCAGATTTTCTGAGCCACATAAATTTGCAATTTGGTATACAAAGACAATTGTGATGGTCCATCGAGCCACACTAACTGAGTACGAGATCTTGCAGTTTCTTGAAATTCTTTGAGGACTCGTCTCACGGAATAAAAACAAATTACAGATTATAAAACCATTTCTCATATTTGTCCCTCAGGTGCGAGTACCGGAGGGGTTAACTAGTTTAAAATCTATAGAATTCCTTAACAGGATGGGAATGACTCTTATAGGAGATCCTCAATTCCTTTGGATTTTCCGAGTCACATAAATTTGATTGAAGAACTTTCAGGAAAGTATTAAAGCAGATATTTCAAACTCTCACAGGAAAGATACTATGTATTTGGTATACAAATTCAATTTAGATGGTCCATCGAGCCACACTAACTTGAAGTAAGATCTTGTAGCTTCTTAAGACTCTACAAAGAGATCCTGCAGTTTATTCAAATTTTCTGTCTTGTCTTTTTGTTTATATGAGTCTCATAGGAAGTTCCTGTCCCTATTTGGTGTATAATTTCGATGGTCCATCGAGCTACACTAACTGGGTAGGTTTTCAAGACTCTTAATATCATTATACTTTTCTTTCTCGGCATGTCCAGAAAGTATTATAATTAAAAATATGCATTTTGATGTCCTCTTACACAATTACTTTACTAAAATATACAAAGGCAGTGCTGATGGTCCATCGAGCCACACTAGCTGGAAGTGAGACCTTGAAGTTTCTTATGTTTTCTTGAGCCATGAAACTTTTTTATACTTGATGACATGTTTGTGTAAGTTTTTAAACTTGTAGGCAGAGTTTTACAGTGGATCTCACCATGGATATTTCTGGAGAATACTGGGATGGAATGGCTCTCTTACCATAAAGGGTTCGCACTTTGCACTTTAATTTTGTGAATAAAGTATTAGTTTGACATCAGAGAGTCCAAATTTTGAACTAGACTTCTCAGACGGTTCTCGGATGAAATTTCAATTGTTCAATAATCGGTGATTAGTTTTTATTTTGTCGGAAGAGTATCAAAACAAAAAACTTTTGTTGCTGTAAGAACAAAATGAGTTGAATTTTGAATTCAGCTGCTGGGAGTCACGCGAGAAGCTATCCAATAATGTAAATGAAGGACAGACATTAATTTTTATACCCTCTGACACAGTTAGTAAAATTGACTATACAGAGGTGGTGTCCTTGGTCCATCGAACCACGCTAGCTGAAGGTGGGACGCTACAATTTCTTGGTACTTTTTGAGCAATGAAGCTTTCTTATATATTTAAACATGTATGTGTAAGTTTTTTTGTGATTTGTTGAGCCTATATGTTCATTATGGTCCATCGAGCCGCACTAGCTTGAAGAGAGACCCTACAGTTTTTCATAAACTCTTGAACCACAAAGTTTTTTTATATTTCTAGACACTTATGTGTAAGTTTTTTAGAGATTTCTCCAGTTTTTATGTTTATTATGGTCCATCGAGCCACACTAGCTGAAGGTGAGACCCTACAGTTTTTTATGAATTCTTGAACCATTAAGCTTTCTCATACTTCTAGACACATATGTGTAAGTTTTTTCGAGATTTCTCGAGCCTATATGTTCATTATGGTCCATCGAGCCACACTAGCTGGAGGTAGACCCTACAGTTTTTTAATAAATTTTTTAACCATAAAGCTTTCTTATACTTCTAGACACGTATGTGTAAGTTTTTCCGAGATTTCTCGAGCCTATATGTTCATTATGGTCCATCGAGCCACACTAGCTGAGGATGAGACCCTACAGTTTTTTATAAATTTTTGAACCATAAAGCTTTCTTATACTTCTAGACACGTATGTGTAAATTTTTTCGAGATTTTTCGAGCCTTTATGTTCATTATGGTCCATCGAGCCACACTAACTGACAATCAGATCTTGCAGTTTCTTAAAACTCTTCAAGTCCCACAGAGGTCTTTTCTAACAAAAACTAATCTCACACGATCTAAGAACTGTCAGGAAAGTATTGAAGCTATAAAAGATGCTTATTTTGAATTTGGTCTGCAAATGCTGTTTTGATGGTCCATCGAGCCACACTAACTAAGAAATGAAATCTTACAGCTTCAAGGCTCTTCAAAAAATTCCTACAATTCGAGTAGATTTTTTTCAAACCCTCATCGTATAAAAGAATGTCATTTGTAATTTGGTATACGAAGATAATTGTGATGGTCCATCGAGCCACACTAACTGGGTATGACATTTAACAGTTTCTTGACATTCTTTAAGGACTTTTCTCACAAAATAAAGACTGATTACAGATTATAAAACCATTTCTCATATTTATCCCTCAGGTCCGAGTACCGGAGGGGTTAACGAGTTTAAAATCTGTAGAACTCCACAACAGAATAACAGTCATCCAAATTCGTCAGGATAGGAAGATATTGTAATGACTTATCCACAAATATTTCAAGGAACGTTTACTGCTCAGTCTTCACTTAGCCTGTTCTCAGAAGATCATGAGGCACGGGTGATATTTCCTAATTGTCTTCTCGACATTTTATTATCTTAAGCTGTCAGCAAAAGACAGTATCGGTGGTCCTTCGAGCCACACTATCTGGAGGTGAGATCCTGCAGTTCCTCCAGTTTTTCTGAAACAACATGTTTTTTTATGTATGTATAGGGGATCTCACCCTGAAAAAACTAATTTTAATGGTCCATCGAGCCACACTAACTGACAATTGCAGTTTCTTAAGACTCTTCAAGTCCCACAGGGGTCCTTTCAAACAAAAACTAATTTCACACGATCTAAGAACTCTCAGGAAAGTATTAAAGCTTTAAAAGATGCTTATTTTGAATTTGGTATACAAATGCTGTTTCGATGGTCCTTCGAGCCACACTAACTAAAATGAAATCTTGCAGCTTCAAGGCTCTTCAAAGAATTCTTACGATTCGAGCCGACTTTTCTTATACCCTCATCGTAAAAGAGGATGTTATTTGTAATTTGGTATACAAAGACAATTGTGATGGTCCATCGAGCCACACTAACTGGGTATGACATTTAACAGTTTCTTGACATTCTTTAAGGACTTTTCTCACAAAATAAAGACTGATTACAGATTATAAAACCATTTCTCATATTTATCCCTCAGGTTCGAGTACCGGAGGGGTTAACGAGTTTAAAATCTGTAGAACTCCACAACAGAATAACAGTCATCCAAATTCGTCAGGATAGGAAGATATGTTGATGACTTATTCACAAATATTTCAAGGAACGTTTACTGCTGTCTTCACTTAGCCTGTTCTCAGAAGATCGTGAGGTACGGGTGATATTTCCTAATTGTCTTCTCGACATTTTATTATCTTAAGCTGTCAGCAAAAGACAGTACGGTGGTCCTTCGAGCCACACTATCTGAAGATGAAATCTTGCAGTTTCTTCAGTATTCTGAACCAACATGTTTTTTATGTATGTATAAGGGATCTCACCCTGACAAAACTAATTTCAATGGTCCATCGAGCCACACTAACTGACAATTGCAGTTTCTTGAGACTCTTCGAGTCCCACAGGGATCCTTTATAACAAAAACTAATCTCACACGATCCAAGAACTGTCAGGAAAGTATTAAAGCTATAAAAGATGCTTATTTTGAATTTGGTATACAAATGCTGTTTCGATGGTCCTTCGAGCCACACTAACCAAGAAAGATTTTGCAGCTTCAAGGCTCTTGAAGTGTTCCTACGATTTCTTCAGATTTTCTGAGTCACATAAATTTGCAATTTGGTATACAAAGACAGTTGTGATGGTCCATCGAGCCACACTAACTGGGTATGAGATCTTGCAGTTTCTTGAGATTCATTGAGGACTTTTCTCACGGAATAAAGACTAATTACAGATTATAAAACCATTTCTCATATTTGTTGGGGAACGAGCGCTTGTCACAAAGTAACAGTCACCTAAATTCGTTAAGATAGGAAGATATGTTGATGACTTATTCACAAATATCTTAAGGAACGTTTAGTGCTTAGTCTTTACTTAACCTGTTTTTGGAAGTGTACCATCCGAGAGCCGGGTGGTTGCCTAGTTTTCAATTCTATAGAATAGAACAGGATTTGAAGATATGTTGACGACTTTTTTTCTTGTATTATATTAAAAAAATATTTATTATGTTGGTATTCGGCCCCTTTTTGGAATATGAAAGTTCTCCGTTCGCATTCGGGTTTACCATTGCGGTGGTGTGTGTGTCGGCTGTTTAATATCCATAATTCCGTATCGTTGCGAATGTCAATCTGCGGATGATTTTCGTATTACGGCCTGACGCCGATACACTGTTTTGTGATATGCGGCATTTGTTATTCGATCCTGTATCCATTTCCCAGCCACCCACTGTGATTCCGATTTAATTTGATTTCATTTTTATTCGCTGATATAATTATTTCGATTATTTTGGCCACCGATCTACTCGCACACTAATTTAATTTTTTTTTAATTCCAGCGCGTTTTTGCGGATGGGAAATATTGTTTAGCTTTTGTTAATACTCCTAACGTGAGTATGAAGTTGAGCTTTTTTGTTTTAGACAGCAATTGTCAAAGTGGCATGTAATTAAACATCACGCGATGACTAGATTCTAACTTGTAATGGTTGTTAGGTGAGTTGTGTACTTCACCAACTTAAACGATTATAATTAACAAAATTACGCTGTTCCAACTAACAATGAAAATAATAATAATACTAATAAAAATCCTTTAATCTGAATTACATTTACAGGCGGTAAACAAGCTCAAGCCGTCAAATAAAACAAAACAAAAACTTAATCTTGTCATTTAGTCTAAAGCTTCACACCTCGGGCACATCAACAGATACAAATTCCCCATTAATCCCACAAAAAACACCAAGATTTCCCTAACCACACAATTGTTTCAGGCTATCTCTGTCTGCTCTCTCCACGCTCAATATTTTGTGTCTCTTTTGCGTTATCCTCTCAGCTCTCGATGTTCGTCGTGTTGTAGTTTCGTTCGTTTTGTTCAACAAATGAAAGGGAACGTGAAATTTCACGCGGTAGAACGACGACCAGAACCGGATCCAGAAAGGGAATTATCAATTTATCATTAATTCACTACGTGTGAGAAAGTTTCCGAGTTGACAAAATAAACAACTTTTTGAAACATTTAAATCCTCAATATTTAAAATACCGAAAGACAGTTAACAAAAGTGCACCATTGATGAATGTCATCAACATATCTTGCTGGTGAGCTCAAGAGTCAGACGGATAGAGCCACTGATAAAATATAAAGGCATCGAATAAATTTCTGGATCCCTCCCTGCGTGGGGCTGTCGTGAAACAACAAAACAACATCGCACCTCTCTCGCCGATGCTCGGATGTTTTTAGCGTGAAACCACAGAGGTTCTATCCACCGTTTGATGCTAACGTAGTGAAGATAGTTTGCGTAACTTTTGCTCTCCTCGTTAAATGCTTTCACACATGTGGGAAAAGTTTTTTATTTTTCAGTTGTTTTTAGTTTTAATAGAGCAACTAATGAAATGAGTTCTTCATGGAGATATTATTAATTTAATAACGAACAGTGAATTTGTATTAGTTGAGATAATTTAGTTTTAATTGTTTAATGTGCATTTGTAATTACGCGAACTGTTAAAAATATGGAATTATTATTTGATTATATACGCGAAAAGTTTCCAACAAAATTTATTACGTGAAAACTCGTTAGTTCAAATAAAATAGTTTTAATAGGAGGATAGAGCCATAACCTTACGTGTGTATCAAAACCGCATTTCGTGCATATTACCAACTTTCAAAGCAGTACATTACCGGAAACATATCAGAAAATCATGTGCCTTTAATTACCGCTAATTTGTTGATACCATGAGGCACGGTTATTTTCTAATTGTCTTCTCGACATTTCATTAGCTTCAAACATATGAAGCAATTACAACTGAACAGCAAAAGTACAATAGCATGCAAGGACTGTATCGATGGTCCTTCGAGCCACACTATCTGAAGATAAATTTGTCATTTTTTTAAGTCTCACAAAGAGTCCTTCCAAAAACGTTCATACGATCAAACAGAAAATTGTGATGGTCCATCGAGCCTCACTAACTGTCAATCAGATCTTGCAGTTTCTTAAGACTCTTCAAGTCCCACAGAGGTCCTTTCTGACAAAAACTAATCTCACACGGTCTGAGAAATCTCAGGAAAGCTATAAATGATGCTTATTTTGAATTTGGTATACAAATGCTGCTTCGATGGTCCATCGAGCCACACTAACTACGAAAGATCTTGCAGCTTCAAGACTCTTCACAGAATTCCTACGATACCTTCAGATTTTCTGAGTCAAATAAATTTGCAATTTGGTGTACAAAGAGAATTGTGATGGTCCATCGAGCCGTACTAACTGGGTATGAGATCTTACAGTTTCTTGAAATTATTTGAGGACTTTTCTCACGGAATAAAAACAAATTACAGATTATAAAACCATTTCTCATATTTGTCCCTCAGGTCCGAGTACCGGATGAGTTAACTAGTTTAAAATCTATAGAATTCCATAACAGGATGGGAACGGCTCTTATAGGAGATCCTCAAGTCCTTTGGATTTTCCGAGTCACATAAATTTGATTGAAGAACTCGCAGGAAAGTATTAAAGCAGATTTTTTCAAACTCTCACAACGAAAGATATTATGTATTCGCAATTTGGTATACAAATGCAATTACGATGGTCCATCGAGCCACACTAACTTGTAGTAAGATCTTGTAGCTTCTTAAGACTCTACAAGGAGATCCTGCAGTTCATTCAGGTTTTCTGTCTTGTCTTTTTGTTTATATGAGTCTCATAGGAAGTTCCTGTCCCTATTTGAAATTTGGTGTATAATTTCGATGGTCCATCGAGCTACACTAACTGGGTAGGTTTTCAAGACTCTTAATATTATTATACTTTTCTTTCTCGGCATGTCCAGAAAGTATTCTAATTAAAAATATCCATTTTGATGTCCTCTTACACAATTACTTTATTAAAGTATACAAAGGCAGTGTTGATGGTCCATCGAGCCTCACTAGCTGGAAATGAGACCCTGCAGTTTCTTACGATTTCTTGAGCCATGAAACTTTTTTATACTTGTTGACATGTTTGTGTAAGTTTTTAAACTTGTAGGCAGAGTTTTTCAGTGGATCTCACCATGGATATTTCTGGAGAATACTGGGATGAAATAGCTCTCTTACCATAAAGGTTTCGCACTTTGCACTTTAATTTTGTGAATAAAGTATTAGTTTGACATCTGATAGTCCAAATTTTAAATTAGACTTCTCAGACGGTTCTCGGATGAAATTTTAATTGTTCAATCGGTGATTAGTTCTTATTTTGAAGGAAAGTGTCAAAGCAAAAAACTTTTATTGCTGTAAGAACAAAATGAGTGCTAATCATCGATTAATTTTGAATTCAGCTGCTGGGAGTCAAGCTATCCAAGGATGTAAATGAAGGACAGACATTAATTTTCATATCCTCTAACAGAGTCGGTAAAATTAAGTATACAGAGGTGGTGTCCTTGGTCCATCGAGCCCCACTAGCTAGAGGTGAGACGCTACGGTTTCTTAATAATTTTTGAGTTATTAAGCTTTCTAATACTTGAGAACATGTTTGTGAGGATTTTTTTCGAAATTTCTCGAGCCTATATGTTCATTATGGTCCATCGAGCCACACTAGCTGAAGGTGAGATCCTACAGATTTTCATAAATTCTTGAACCATGAAGCTTTCTTATACTTCTAGACACGTATGTGTAAATTTTTCGAGATTTCCCGAGCCTATAAGTTCATTATGGTCCATCGAGCCACACTAGCTGGAGGTGAGACTTTATAGTTTTCATAAATTCTTGAACCATGAAGCTCTCTTATACTTCTAGACACATATGTTTAAGTTTTTTCGAGATTTCTCAAACCTATATGTTCATTATGGTCCATCGAGCCACACTAGCTTGAGATGGGACCCTACAGTTTCTGACGATTATACATCAGAAAGCCCAAATTTTAAACTAGGCTTCTCAGACGGTTCTCAGATGGATCTGGGATATGCTGAGTAACAAATATGAGAGCCCCTAGAAACTGATGAAAAAAAAGTATTTTTAGTGCTGTGAGAACAAGATGAGTGCATAATAATCATCGATTAATTTTGAATTCAGCTGCTGGGAATCACGCGAGAAACTATCCAATAATATAAATGAAGGACAGACATTCATTTTTATATACTCTAACAGAGTCTGTAGAATTAGGTATACAGAGGTGGTGTCCTTGGTCCATCGAGCCACACTAGCTAAAGGAGAGACGCTACAGTTTCTTAATAATTTTTGGGTAATTAAGCTTTCTTATACTTCTAGACACGTATGTGTGAATTTTTTCGAGATTTCTCGAGCCTATATGTTCATTATGGTCCATCGAGCCACACTAGCTTGAAGTGAGACCCTACAGTTTTTTTATAAATTCTTGAACCATAAAGCTTTCTTATATTTCTAGATACGTATGTGTAGGTTTTCTTGAGATTTCTCAAGCTTATAGGTCCATTATGGTCCATCGAGCAACACTAGCTTGAGGTGGGACTCTAAAGATTTTTATAAATTCTTGAACCATGAAGCTTTCTTATATTTCTAGATACGTATGTGTAAGTTTTTCCGAGATTTGTCGAGCCTATGGGTTCCTTATGGTCCATCGAGCCACACTAGCTTAAGGTGAGACCCTACAGATTTTTATAAATTCTTGAACCATAAAGCTTTCTCATACTTGTGGACACGTATGTATAGGTTTTTTTTAAAATTTCTCAAGCCTATGGATTCATTATGGTCCATCGAGCCACACTAGCTCAAGGTGAGACCCTACAGTTTTTTATAAATTCTTGAACCATGAAGCTTTCTCATACTTCTAGACACGTATATGTAAGTTTTTTCGAGATTTCTCGAGCCTTTATGATCATTATGGTCCATCGAGCCACACTAGCTGAAGGTGAGACCCTACAGTTTTTTATAAATTCTTGAAGCATGAAGCTTTCTTATACTTTTAGACACGTATGTGTAGGTTTTTCGAGATTTCGCGAGCCTATAAGTTCATTATGGTCCATCGAGCCACACTAGCTAAAGGTGAGACCCTACAGTTTTTCATAAATTCTTGAGTCATTACGCTTTCTTATACTTGTAGACAGTGACGTTTTTTTACAAACGTGTTAATTTTCCTAGAAGTCGTACAATTGAGACTGCAATATTATTAATGTTAGCTATTACGAAAGCAATTGTCATCGATTATTTTGTTTTTGTTCTGCATTGGGAGTCTCACATGTACCTTTTGTTTTATACTAGAAACAGATGACAGTCGTATATTTATTTTCGAGCTGAATTGATATAAATTGTGAATAATAAATTTCAACTAGTACTAATCAACTGTTAGACGATCAATATTCAATAAAATATTTACTTACAGAAATTCATGGATAGGCTGATTGGAATGAATAGATTTGTCGACTTACCTATAAAAAAAAAAAAAAACAGAGTTAGTTTAATTGTTTAAAGGACAGAATAATTATTTTAGTTGTGGGTGACCTTGGCAGCCATATTGGCTCCCCCACCACGTAAATAATTGAAAAAGAATATTTTATTAGCTGTAATTAATCGTACACACTTATTTTCATAAAACTTTGATGTTCTTTTATTTATTTTGTTTTGCCTTTGTTTGAACGCAGTCCATGGTAATGCGATACCGAAAAAGGAAAACATAGTGCGTTTTATTTCCATACACTATTAAATTTAAATGTTTCAACAACGGTTGGTAACTGTAGACGTGAGAACATATTTTAATTTTGAATAACAATTTAATTTTATTTTGGTTTTATAAGTCAAAATATCAAATGAAAAACCCCAAGTTAACCGAGCGCATAACATAATCCAAATCTTAATCGGATTGGATGAAGGTTTGAAACAGCATCCAGGAGGACCTCTATTACAGAGGAGCAGTAGAGGGTTGGTATCTTACACACACGCAGGCGTACCAACACAACAGGAGAGCGAGATCGCACGCACACTTGGACATAAACTCGGGATTTCAATTAAAACTAATTACGACGACCCGGCACACCAATCAATTGATTAATCATTTAATTTATCAACTAATTAACGGAGAGACGCAACTAATGCCCCTGCACAACCGTCATGTATTAAACTAATTAAATTTAAATATACGTTTTACGTGCACTAACGTTATCTGAATATACACATACTCCTACCATTTCTACATGTATAGTCACATAATAGCTTTCGCGCATGCGCAACGGCCCACCCCTAAGTAAATATTGTCACAGTTTAGCTCCAGTCGCTTCTACTGTGATGTATTGTCTCTGGTAATTGTTGTTTTATTTACGATATGTTAAATGTTAAATAAATGAACAAATGCACTCTATATTATATTCATTTGTTACACGTTACTAGGGTGGATTGTTCGTAAATGGAATTTATTGTGCAGCCTGCCATCTGCTGCCTAAATAATCAAGATATGGCAAATTAATTTCAGGATAAAAACACGAAGAATATTTAATAAAGTCCTTGCCTGAAGGCGGTGTCCTTGGTCCATCGAGACCCACTAGCTGAAGGTGAGACGCTACAGTTTCTTGGTACTTTTTGCGCTATGAAGCTTTCTGATATTTATAAACATGTATATGTAAGTTTTTCCGAGATTTCTTGAGCCTATTTGTTTATTATGGTCCATCGAGCCACACTAGTTGGAAGATGGGATTACAGTATATGAATTTGAATTGCATTTTAATCGGTAATTAGTTTTTATTTTGTTAGAAAGTTATTGTTTGACATCAGAGGACATTTTCCGACTCCGTTAGGTACATATCAAGAGTACGTCATTACTACCCAGTTAGTCCGCTCGTTCGCCCTAGAACTTATTGCAGACTCACACGGTGGTGTTGAGCAATTTCATTTGTTTGAATTGGTAAATGGTTTTTATTTGCTTGACATCCAAGGAGCCAAATTACGAACTAGGCTTCACATCCGGTTCCCGGATGGATCCGGGGTGTATTAAGTAATAAATATAAGAGCCCTAGGAGATCGCGTTACAATATATGAAACTCAATTGCTTGATAATCGGTAATTCGAGGTAATTTCGAGAAAAAGTATCAATTAGACATCAGAAGTATAAGATTTCAAACTAGGCTTTCCAACCGGTGCCCGGATGGTTTCCTTGGTCCATCGAGCCACACTAGCTGCTAAAGATGAGACGCTACAGTTTCTTGGTACTTTTTGAGATATGAATCTTTCTTATAATTGTGAACATGTATGTGTAATTTTTTTTGAGGTTTGTTGAGCCTTTATGTTCATTATGGTCCATCGAGCCACACTAGCTGAAGGTGAGAATTTACAGTTTTTTATGAATTCTTGAACCATGAAGCTTTCTTACACTTCTAGACACGTATGTGTAAGTTTTTTCGAGATTTCTCGAGCCCATATGTTCATTATGGTCCATCGAGCCACACTAGCTTCAGGTGAAACCCCACAGTTTTTTATAAATTCTTGAGCCATGAAGCTTTCTTATACTTGTAGACATATTTGTGTGAGTTTTTTTCGAGGTTTCTTGAGCTTTTACGTTCATTTACATAAAAAGGACCAAATTTCAAATTAGGCTACTCAACCGGTACTCGGATTGATCCAGACTGTTCTGAGTAACAAATATGAGAGATGGCGCTACAATATATGAATCTGAATTGCATTAAAATCGGTAATTAGTTTTTATTTTGTTGGAAAGTATTTTTATAACATCAGTGGAACCAAATTTGAAACTAGGCTTCTCAGCCGGTGCTCGGATGGATCCGACGAGAGTCCTTATGAGCTGGTGCTACAATATATAAAATTTTGATTGCCTGACAATCGATTATTAGTCTTTATTATGTAATAAAAGTATTAGTTGGACAACCAAATTACAAACTAGGCTTCTCATCCGGTGCTCGGAAGGTGTCGTTGGTCCATCGAGCCACACTAGCTGGAGGTAAGACGTTACAGTTTCTTAATACTTTTTGAGCCATGAATCTTTCTTATATTTGTAAACATGTATGTGTAAGTTTTTTTGAAATTTGTTGAGCCTTTATGTTCATTATGGTCCATCGAGCCACACTAGCTGAGGGTGAGACCCCACAGTTTTTCATAAATTTTAGAGCCATGAAGCTTATTTATACTTGTAGACATATCTATGTAAGTTTTCTTTGAAGTTTCTTGAGCTTTTATGTTTAATTACATAAAAAGGACCAAATTTCAAATTAGGCTACTCAACCGGTACTCGGATTGATCCAGACTGTTCTGAGTAACAAATATGAGAGATGGCGCTACAATATATGAATCTGAATTGCATTAAAATCGGTAATTAGTTTTTATTTTGTTGGAAAGTATTTTTGTAACATCAGTGGAACCAAATTTGAAACTAGGCTTCTCAGCCGGTGCTCGGATGGATCCGACAAGAGCCCCTAGAAGGTTTTAATTACTTGACAATCGATTATTAGTCTTTATTATGTGATAAAAGTATTAGTTAAACATCAGAGGAGCCAAATTACAAACTAGGCTTTCCAGCCGGTGCTCGGATGATGTCCTTGGTCCATCGAGCCACACTAGCTGGAGGTAAGACGCTACAGTTTCCTGGAAATTTTTGAGCCATGAAGCATTTTTATAATTGTAAACATGTATGTGTAATTTTTTTTGAGATTTGTTGAGCCTTCATGTTCATTATGGTCCATCGAGCCACACTAGCTCCAGGTGAGACCTTACAGTTTCTTATAAATTCTTGAGCCATGAAGCTTTCTTACACTTATAGACATATTTATATAAGTTTTCTTTGAAGTTTCTTGAGCTTTTATGTTTATTTACATAAAAAGGACTCAATTTTAAATTAGGCTACCCAACCGGTACTCGGATTGATCCAGACTGTTCTGAGTAACAAATATGAGAATTGGCGCTACAGTGTATAAATTTGAATTGCATTATAATCGTTAATTAGTTTTTATTTTGTTGGAAAGTATTTTTGTAACATCAGTGGAACCAAATTTAAAACTAGGCTTCTCAGCCGGTGCTCGGATGGATCCGACGAGAGTCCTTATGAGCTGGTGCTACAATATATAAAATTTTGATTACTTGACAATCGATTATTAGTCTTTATTATGTGATAAGAGTATCAGTTAGACATCAGAGGCTTCTTATCCGGTTCTCGGATGGTGTCCTTGGTCCATCGAGCCACACTAGCTGAAGGTGAGACGCTACAGTTTCTTGGTAATTTTTGGGCCATAAAGCTTTCTTATCTTTGTAAACATGAATGTGTAATTTTTTTTGAGATTTGTTGAGCCTGAATGTTAATTATGGTCCATCGAGCCGCACTAGCTAAAGGTGGGACCCTCAAGTTTTTTTATAAATTCTTGAACAATGAAGCTTTCTTATACTTGTAGACATATTGATGTAAGTTTTCTTCGAAGTTTCTTGAGCTTTTATGTTTATTTACATAAGAAGACCAAATTTTAAATTAGGCCACTCAACTGATACCCAGTTTGAACCAGGCTGTTCTAAGTACAGTATATGAATTTGAATTGCATTATAATCGGTTATTAGTTTTTATTTCGTTAGAAAGTTATTGTTTGACATCACAAGACATTTTCCGACTCCGTTAGGTACATATCAAGAGTACGTCATTACTACCCAGTTAGTCCGCTCGTTCGCCCTACAACTTATTGCAGACTCACACGGTGGTGTTCGCCGAGGGGAGTGCCTCTTGTACCTAAAATTTGAAACTAGTCTGATCAGCTCTCCAGCTGGTGCTCGAATGGTGTCCTTGGTCCATCGAGCCACACTAGCTGGAGGTGAGACGCTACAGTTTCTTTGTACTTTTTGAGCCATGAATCTTTTTTATATTTGTAAACATATATGAGTAAGTTTTTGTGAGATTTGTTGAGCCTATATGTTTATTATGGTCCATCGAGCCACACTAGCTAGAAATGAAACCTTATAGTTGTTTAGAAATTCCCATGCGGTTCTCGGATGGAAAAATACGAGTACCCTTAGAAACTAGACTAGAGATATTCGCAATCTTTTATTACACTAGAAATACAATCATAACTTCCTGCTAATATTATCGTTCTTGTAATAATCTTTACACATTTTCCGAGAAACTTCAAGAAATAACTTCTCAGAATTCATTCGCTTTTATATTAACTGAATTTACAAACATTTCCTCATGTTTTGATATTGTACAACCCCTTTGCACGCGCTGATGCATTTTGAGGACCGTATTAATTGACAGGGTGGTCTAAAAATAATAAATAGGTTAGTTTGTTGAACTATATGTCAAATATGGTCAACAAGAAAAAATGAGAATGTCATTAAGTATAGTAATCTGTAAAAATAATGTCCAATAATTACGTATGATTTATCATGTAGCTAGAAATGAATAAATGGTATTCAATAACAATAAATAAATAAAAAAGGCAATCCAGTTTGTAGCAGGCTGACCGGGGCCGATTATAACCGACATTACAAAAATACCCATCAATAAAATAATTCATACAAGACAAGTCCAATATAATCTGTGTTCATTACATCACTGAGATATCTGGGCACGGCCTACCACGACCAAAGACATTCACAGCCGGTTTATATAGACGCATTAGTTATAATAAATACGGTGGAAGGAAAAATACGCCAGCATGGCGGTCCAAATGCCTATACTAGCTTCAATTATTTAAATAACATTGGTCTCGATAAATCAAGAGTGCGGTGGCGGTATTATTCCCCGCGACCCGCCCCACACTTAACCACAGATAGGCGAGAGTTTTAAATTAATTATAATTAGAACTATTTGCTGATACTAAACTAGGCGCACATGTGGTGCTCGGCAAATTGTTGCGCCCTTTGGCAAAATCTGTCTCCGCCGCCTTGTCACTCTGCTGGTAAAAATTCAAACTGTTCGTGAATAAATCATGATTTCTAGAATGTAATATTTCACTATTTATGTGTTGTGTCGGACCGTCGCTCGCTCGTGTAGACGCGGGGTGCGGTGAGGGCGCCGCTGTTCGGCTTAAATATTTAACGGAAAGTTCTTAAATGGAATTTATTACGAATGAATTTTATTAATGACGTGCTACTTACCCCCGTATATACGAAAACATTACAATTCATCATATCTTGCGTTGCGACGGATGAATACGAAAATTATTATGAACTCATCCCTGTTTAGTACTAGTCCACCCTACCAATTCCTCATACATACAAATATTCGTACATACAGAGTTATGTATATTTGCATAGTGCATTCAATACGTATTGATCATGAGGGCTTAGCATGCTAACCGGCGAGCCCTCTTCACTGATTCTCCCCTCCCCCAACCCACCCCTCCAACTCTCATTCTCCATAGTATGATGCTGAATTATGGCAGCACACTATCTGTTTGTTTTAGCTGATTAGCTAGTAGCCGGTGTTATTAGATCCTGAATGCGAGATACGATACTCCTACTAATCAATTAATTATTTATATGTTTGCGTGTGGTGGCAGCACTGAGTAGGGGCACACCGTCAACCCCCAATATGGAAAAATTCTTGTTATTGTAATAGCTATTGCTGATAATATCAGGGTAGGTTGTGTTAACGAAGTATTATGCGAGTTTTAATTTCAGCTCCAATTGTAATTATAAACAAGATGGTTTGATGATAAATGTGTCATCAAAATATTGACCTATTATTATTTTATATGGAAATCATTGAATGAAAAGCTAAAAATCGATTAATAATGTTCCCAAAGTGTCACAAAATGCTTTCTGAAAGCTTTTTAATGTCCTGAGCAATCTTTATCTTATTTTGAGAACCTTAAAATGCCTCTTGAACATCCTAAAATGCTTTCTGAATAACTTACAATGTTTTGGAACCCAAAAATGTTCCCTATAAAACTCTGAAATATTCTAGGAACTTTCAAATATATTCTAAGATGAATATATAATTTTGAGAACCTTAAAATGCTTCCTATGTGTCCTAAAATGCTTGTGGAAGCCCCACAATGTTATTACGACCTTCAGTCGTCTCTTGACATCTTCAAAATGTCCAGAAAATTTCAAATTGTATAATGGGATCTGTAAAATGCTATTTGCGGATCTTAAAATGCTTCAAAGTGTCTTAAAATATTTTCTGAAAGTCCTGCAATGTTCTAAGTACTCGTTGCTGTCTTTCAAGCTCTTAAAATAATCTGAGATTCTTGAAATACATTTCAAAATCAATAAATGCTTTTTGTGGACCCAAAAATGCTTCTCAAATGTCCTGAAATGCTTCTTAATTATTTCAAAATGCTTTCTGACAGCCCTACAATGTTTTGTGAACCTTGAACTCATCCAAAACATTCTGAGATCTTTGAAATATATTCTAAGAATAATAGATATATTTTCAGAACCTTAAAATGCTCCCTAGGTATCCTAAAATGCTTCCCAACTATAATAAAATATTTTCTAACGATCCTGCAATGTTTTTTGAAACCTGAATTCATCAAAAATATTTTAAGATCTCTGAAATAAATTTCAAGATGAATCAGTGCTTTTCAAGAACCTTAAAATGCTTCCCAAGTGCCCTAAAATGCTTTTCAACGACTCTTCAATGTTTTGTGAACCTTCAGTTGATCCAAAATATTCTGAGATATTTGAAATATACTCTAAGATCAATAGATGTTTTTCAGAACCTTAAAATGCTTCCTAATTGTCCTAACATGCTCTCTAAGCGTCCTAAAATGCTTTACAACGATCCAACAATGTTTTTTGAACCTTGAATTCATCCAAAACATTCTAAGATCTTTAAAATATATTCTAAGATAGAAGGATGCTTTCCAAGAACCTTAAAATGCTTCCCCAGTGTCCTAAAATGCTTCATAAATATCCTAAAATGCTTATTTAGGATCCCAAAATGCCTTACAACGATCCTGTAATGTTTCATGAACCACGAATTCATCCAAAATATTCTGAAATCTTTGAAAAATATTCCAAGATGAATGGATACTTTCTAAGAACCTTAAAATGCTTCACAAGTGTCCTAAAATGCTTTCTTAGTATCCTAAAATGCTTCACAACGACCCCACAATGTTTCATGAACCTTGAATTCATCCAAAATATTCTGAGATCTTTGAAATATATCCTAAGACATATGAGTATTTTTTAAGAATTTTAAAATGCTTCCCAAGCGTCCTAAAATGCTTTCTTAGTGCCCTAAAATGCTTTATGACGACCCTAAAATGTTTCATGAACCACAAAATCATCCTAAATATTTTGCGATCTGTGAAATGTATCTTAAGATGAATAGGTGCTTTCTAAGAGCCTTAAAATGCTTCCTGAGAGTCCTAAAATGCTTTCCAAGTGTCCAAAATGCTTTCTAAGTGCTTTAAAATGCTCTACAACGACCCTTCAATGTTTCATGAACCATGAATTCGTCCAACATATTCTGAGATCTGCGAAATATATCCTCAGATGAATGGGTATTCTCTAAGAACCTTAAAATGCTTTCCATATGTCCTAAAATGCTCTCAAACGATCCTACAAAGTTTTGAGAAACTTGAATTCGTCCTTAATATTCAAAAATCTTAAAAATATATTCTAAGAAGAATGGGTGCTTTGTAAAATCCTTAAAATGCTTTCTGAGGTTCCTAAAATGCTGTCTAAGGATCCTAAAATGCTTGCCAATGACCCTACAATGTTTTGTGAAACAAAAATTCCTGCAAAATATTTTGAGATCTTCAAAATATATTCTAAAATGAATTAATGCTTTTCAAGAACTTCAAAAATGCTTCCCAAGATTCCTTAAATGCTTTCAAAATATTCTGAGATCTTTAAAATATATTCTAAAATGGATGAATGCTTTTGAAGAACCTTGAAAATGCTTTTCAACGACTCAACAATGTTTTGCGAATCTTCAATTCATCCAAAATATTCTGAGATCTTTGAAATACAATCTATAATAAATGAATGCTTTTGAAGAACCTTAAAAATGCTTCCCAAGTGTCCCAAAATGCTTTTCAATAACCCAACAATGTTTTACGAATCTTCAATTCATCCAAAATATTCTGAGATCTTCGAAATACATTCTATAATGAATGAATGCTTTTGAAGAACCTTAAAAATGCTTCCCAAGTGTCCCAAAATGGTTTTCAACGACCCTAAAATGTTTTGTGAAGCCTGAATTGTTCTCAGGAAGTTTCAAAATATTCTGAGAAGTTTAGAATATATTTTGGAATAAGTTATGTTTCATAAGAACCTTAAAATGCTTCCCAAGTGTCCCAAAATGCTTTCTTAGTGTCCCAAGATGCCTTATAACGACTCTACAGTGTTTCATAAACCACGAATTCAACCATTATATTCTGAAATCTCTGAAATATATTCTAAGATGAATGGGTGCTTTCTAAGAACCTTAAAATAGTTCCCAAGTGTCCTAAAATACTTTTCAAGTGTCCTAAAATGCTTTATAACGACCCTGAAATGTTTCGTGAAACACAAATTCATCCAAAATATTTTGCGATCTGTGAATTATATCCTAAAATGGATAGGTGCTCTCTAAGAGCCTCAAAATGCTTCCTAAGTGTCCTAAAATGCTTTCCAAGTGTCCAAAATGCTTTCTTAGCGTCCTGAAATGCTTTACAACGACCCTACAATGTTACATGAACCACGAATTCGTTCAAAATATTCTGAGATCTTTGAAATAGATTCTAAGAAGTATGGATGCTTTGAAGGAACCTTAAAATGCTTTCTAAGTGTCCAAAAATGCTTTTTTAGTATTACAACGACCCAACAATGTTTTATGAACCTTGAACTCATCCAAAATATTCTGAGATCTTTGAAATATATTTCTAAGATAGATAAGTATTTTCTTAGAACCTTGAAATGCTTCTTAAGTGTCCTAAAATGCTATCCAACGACCTTAAAATATTTTGAAAGCCTTGAAGTCGTCCATATCATTCAGAGATCTTCGAAATATATTCTAAGAAGAATGAGTGTTTTGTAAGAACTTGAAATGCTTCCTAAGAATCTTAAAATGCTTTTCAACGACCCTACAAGGTTTTATGAACCTTAAATTCATCCAAAATTGCTTTCTTAGAGCCCTAGAATGCTCCCAAAGAGTCCTAAAATGCTTTTCAACGACCCTTCAATGTTTTGTGATGTTTTAATTCGTCCAAAATATTCTGAGATCTTTGAAATATATTCTGAAATTAATAAGTGCCTTATAAGAACCTTAAAATGCTTCCTAAGTGTCATTAAATGCTTCCCAACGACCATACAATGTTTGATGAGCCTTAAATTCATCCAAAATATTTTGAGATTTTTGAAATACATTCTAAGACCAAAAGATGTACTCCTAGAACCTTAAAATGCTTCCTGAGTGTCCTAAAATGCTTTCCAAAGACTTTACAATGTTTTATGAACCTTGAGTTCGTCCAAAATATTCTAAAATCTTTCAAATATATTCCAAGACGATTTGGTGCTTTCTAGGAACCTTAAAATAATTCCTAAATGTCCTAAAATGCTTTTCAACAACCCTATAATGTTTTATGAAACTTGAAATTGTTCAAAATAGTCTGAGATTCCTGAAATACATTCTAAGATCAATAGATATTTTCCCAGAACCCTAAAATGCTTCCTAATATTGCGAGATCTTCGTAATATATTCTAAAATGAATGAATGCTTCCCAAGAACCTTAAAAATGCTTCCCTAGTGTCCTAAAATTTTTTCTAACGACCCTAAAATGTTTTGTGAACCCTTAATTGTTCTTTGGCAGTATTAAAATATTCTAAGGTCTTTGTAAAATATTCTGAGACACATGAGTACTGTCGAAGAACCTTAAAATGATTTTTAAGTGTCCTAAAATGCTTTCCAACGACCATACAATGTTTTATGAACTTTAAATTGATCCAAAATATTCTGAGATCTTTGAAATACATTTCAAGATCAACAGATGCTTTTCCAGAACCTTAAAATGCTCTTGAAGTGTCCTTAAATGCTTTCTAACAACTATACAATGTTTTATGAACTATAAATTCATTCAGAATATTTAGAGATCTTCGAAATATACTCTAAACTGAATGGCTGTTTTATAGGAACCTTAAAATGCTTCTTAAGTGTCCTAAAATGCTTCCCAATGACCATACAATGTTTCTTGAGCCTTAAATTCATCCAAAATATTCTGAGATCTTCAAAATATATTCTAGAACCAAAAAATGTTTTTCTAAAACCTTTAAATGCATCCTAAGTGTCCTAAAATGCTTTCCAACAACTCTACAATGTTTTGTGAACCTTGAAATCAATAAATTTATATCCCAAGATCGATAGATGTTTTTTCAGAACCTTAAAAATGCTTCCTAAGAGTCCCTAAATGCTTTATAACGATCCCACAATGTTTTGCGTATCCTGAATTGTTTTCAGGAAGCTCCAAAATATTCCGAGAACTTTGAAATATATTCTAAGATGAATAAAAGCTTTCTAAGAACCTTAAAATGATTCCAAAGTGTCCTAAAATGCTTTCCAGCGACCCTATAATGTCTTGTGAACTTTGAAATTGTCCAAAATATCCAGAGATCTTTCAAATAAATTCTAAAATAAGTGGATGCCTTCAAGAACCTTAAAAATGCTTCCCAAGGGTCTTAAAATGCTTTCCAATGACCCTAAAATGTTTTGTGAACATTGAAATTGTCCAAAATATTCAGAGATCTTTCAGATATATTCTTAAAGAAGTGAATGCTTTCGAAGAACCTTAGAAATGCTTCCCAAGGGTCCTAAAATGCTTTTCAACGACCCTAAAATGTTTTGTGAAGCCTGAATTGTTCTTAGGAAGTTTCAAAATATTCTGAGAAGTTAAAAATATATTCTAAAATGAATTATGTTTTATAAGAACCTTAAAATGCTTCCTAAGTGTCCTAAAATACTTTTCAACGACCCTACAATATTTTGTGAGCCTTGAAACCGTCCAAAATATTCTGAGATCTTTGAAATATATTCCAAGATCAATAAATGTTTTACCAGAACCTCAAAATGCTTCCTAAGTGTCCTAAAATGCTTTCCAACAACTCTACAATATTTTGTGAACCTGGAAGTCTTTAAAATATATCCCAAGATCAATAGATGTTTATCCAGAACCTTAAAAATGCTTCCTAAGAGTCCTACAATGTTTTGCGAATCCTGAATTATTTTCAGGAAGCTCCAAAATATTCTGAGATCTTTGAAATATATTGTAAGATGAAAAAATGCTTATGAAGAACCTTAAAAATGCTTCCCAAGTGTCCTAAAATGCTTCCAAACAATCTAACAATGTCTTGCGAATCTTGAACTCGTCCAAAATATCTTCGAAACATTCTAAAATGATTGAATGCTTCCCAAGAACCTTAAAAATGCTTCCCAAGTGTCCTAAAATGCTTTCTAACGACCCTACAATGTCTTATTGTTGGCACAAAGTTCCGAAATATTGTGAGATCTTTAAAATATATTTAAAATGAATGAATGCTTTTCAAGAACCTTAAAAATGCTTCCTTATTGTCCTAAAATGCTCCCTAAGTGTCTTGAAATGTTTTCTCAATGTGTTCAATGACGACGGACGACTCTGCGTCAATGATTTCACCGCGCCACACACTAATACACACACAGATATAATATATCTGAACACGGCGTATTTTTATAATAAGTCAGTAATTATATTAATGTATTTTATTTATACAGAATAATTACAAAGTACCGTATTTAATATTCACAAGGCCCGACTGTTTGACACGATAGTGGGCGGAGTTATTAGTCGGGGAACGGGGGCACGAACCCCTGATTAAAATATTACCCGAGCAGAAAAAAAACGTAAAAAACGCCGCGTAAATAACACATCAAATTGTGATGAATGCACTCGTTCATATTCTAACAAAATGGAATTTATTATATGTGCGCCTTTTTAAGTTGGCTTTTAAATAGGAAATATGCCGCGGGCTCCAAAAAGAATAAGTCATATTTATGAATAATTATACCGTTATGAAATTTAAAATGGGGGTGGCAATTATCTACAGCTGCTAAAGAACGAATACCCTGTATATGATCAATTATTAATTCATTGTTAAATTGAATTTTTTAATGAAAATATTTCAATAATTCAAATTACATGCAACCTTATAGAAATATTCACTTTTTTCGAATAATTCATGAAACACGACGTGAAAAAATGAAAGAACAAAAAATACATCACGAACATGTGTCAATAAAATCTGTCAAAAAAATTTAAAATAAAAGCATTGAACCACAATTAAATCGCGAACAATTTCCTGCAATTTTAACAAAAATCCCGCGTTAAAGAGACACTTAACCTCACAAAAAAGCCGTGACACGTGACGTTGCGATCACGCAGTTAAAATTTCCGATTAAAAACCCATTCGACTAGGATTTCCTGCCAATCACCATCCAACTCGACGATAACGACATTACAGTTGAGGTGGGTGAAGGGATGGGGGTGCAATCACCCACAGACGCCAAAATGGCCGACTCAAAAAACCAAAATTTAGTTGGAATTCAAAAAAATAAAGAAGAAGACACCAAGCGGAGCGAGAAATGAATTCTATTTAATGAAATTAAATAAATAACGAGTTCATTTTCTTTATGTATATTCAAGAGATTAATATCTTTGTCATAACAGACAACGGAGCCGTCCCAGTCCGTCAGGCGACGAAATAAAAATTATTCTTTAATATAAATCAGCCGGAGGCGAATGTTCTAGAATAACAAAAAAACACAGCCAATTTATGAAGTTTAACAATGAATTAAAAAGTATTGTAGCGTCCTCCTTCTAGGGCAATGACCCTCAGCTCAAAAATCATCCCTCGTATTTTTATGAACATGTGTATACTCGTTATTGAAGGGGAGGTTTGACATATCGTCCCTTTATTGGGTTAAGGGGGTGGTGGATGTAGATACCCTAATTCTACGCCCATGATCAACTCATGACGCATCGCTGACTTGAATTTTATCGAAAGGACGCCATTTTTATTGCAGATTGTTTTATTGCGACTGCATTCTTAGAGCCAGTAATAAAAATAATAAATAAATAAGAACATTAAATTATTGTATGCAGCACTGTGTTCGACACATTTTTGTTTCAGTATGATCACGCTAAAAACACATGTGCAACACATGATTTTCCCGAAGCTGGAGGATGAAAATCAACTCGACTGGCGCTGACTGAGTTGTAACAAATTGGACTGTTCTTGAGCGATATCCCAAGAAACTGATTCTTTCCTTTCCAGGACGGAGAAACAACTGCAGAGAAAGGAGTCAGCTCCTTAGAGATATCGCTCAAGAGCAGTCCACTTTGTTACAACTCAGTCAGCGCCAGTCCAACACATGGTAATCATATATAAGGGCACTAATTGAGACCTCGTAAACTTGAATAGACTTCTAAAAAAAGGAGCCGACTGATAAAAATGTGAAGGATGAATGGAAATGGACCAACAAATGTAGCTATGTTCGACACATCTTTGTTTCAAGAAGCTAGGGGATGGAAGTCAATTTGAGGATATCGTCCAAGAATTCGACTGGCGCTGACTGAGTTGTAACAAAGTGAACTGTTCTTTTTTTTTCAGGACGGAAAGTCAACTGGAGAGGAAGGAGTCAGCTCCTTAGGGATATCGCTCAGTCAGCGCCAGTCGATCATATGGTATTCAGATATAGAGGCACTAATTCAGAGCTCGTAAACTTGGATAGACTTCTAGAAGAAGCCAAATTATAAAAGTGTGCGCCAAATAAACAGCCTTCAGCGGGTGCTGAAACGTATATAATAGCACATGATTAAGATCTCGTCGACACATCTTTGTTTCAAGATGTATGATCACGCTAAAAACACATGTGCAACACGTGACTATCCCTAAGCTAGAGGTCAAGAAAACAACTGGATAGGAAGGAATCAGTCCCTTAGGGATATCGCTCAAGAGCAGTCCACTTTGTTACAACTCAGTCAGCGCCAGTCCAACACATGGTAATCATATATAGGGGCACTAATTGAGACCTCGTAAACTTGAATAGACTTCTAAAAAAAGGAGCCGACTGATAAAAATGTGAAGGATGAATGGAAATGGACCAACAAATGTAGCTATGTTCGACACATCTTTGTTTCAAGAAGCTAGGGGATGGAAGTCAATTTGAGGATATCGTCCAAGAATTCGACTGGCGCTGACTGAGTTGTAACAAAGTGAACTGTTCTTTTTTTTTCAGGACGGAAAGTCAACTGGAGAGGAAGGAGTCAGCTCCTTAGGGATATCGCTCAGTCAGCGCCAGTCGATCATATGGTATTCAGATATAGAGGCACTAATTCAGAGCTCGTAAACTTGGATAGACTTCTAGAAGAAGCCAAATTATAAAAGTGTGCGCCAAATAAACAGCCTTCAGCGGGTGCTGAAACGTATATAATAGCACATGATTAAGATCTCGTCGACACATCTTTGTTTCAAGATGTATGATCACGCTAAAAACACATGTGCAACACGTGACTATCCCTAAGCTAGAGGTCAAGAAAACAACTGGATAGGAAGGAATCAGTCCCTTAGGGATATCGCTCAAGAGCAGTCCACTTTGTTACAACTCAGTCAGCGCCAGTCCAACACATGGTAATCATATATAGGGGCACTAATTGAGACCTCGTAAACTTGAATAGACTTCTAAAAAAAGGAGCCAACTGATAAAAATGTGAAGGATGAATGGAAACGGACCAACAAATGTAGCTATGTTCGACACATCTTTGTTTCAAGAAGCTAGGGGATGGAAGTCAACTTGAGGATATCGTCCAAGAATTCGACTGGCGCTGACTGAGTTGTAACAAAGTGAACTGTTCTTTTTTTTTCAGGACGGAAAGTCAACTGGAGAGGAAGGAGTCAGCTCCTTAGGGATATCGCTCAGTCAGCGCCAGTCGATCATATGGTATTCAGATATAGAGGCACTAATTCAGAGCTCGTAAACTTGGATAGACTTCTAGAAGAAGCCAAATTATAAAAGTGTGCGCCAAATAAACAGCCTTCAGCGGGTGCTGAAACGTATATAATAGCACATGATTAAGATCTCGTCGACACATCTTTGTTTCAAGATGTATGATCACGCTAAAAACACATGTGCAACACGTGACTATCCCTAAGCTAGAGGTCAAGAAAACAACTGGATAGGAAGGAATCAGTCCCTTAGGGATATCGCTCAAGAGCAGTCCACTTTGTTACAACTCAGTCAGCGCCAGTCCAACACATGGTAATCATATATAGGGGCACTAATTGAGACCTCGTAAACTTGAATAGACTTCTAAAAAAAGGAGCCAACTGATAAAAATGTGAAGGATGAATGGAAACGGACCAACAAATGTAGCTATGTTCGACACATCTTTGTTTCAAGAAGCTAGGGGATGGAAGTCAACTTGAGGATATCGTCCAAGAATTCGACTGGCGCTGACTGAGTTGTAACAAAGTGAACTGTTCTTTTTTTTTCAGGACGGAAAATCAACTGGAGAGGAAGGAGTCAGCTCCTTAGGGATATTGCTCAGTCAGCGCCAGTCGATCATATGGTATTCAGACATAGAGGCACTAATTCAGAGCTCGTAAACTTGGATAGACTTCTAAAAAAAGGAGCCAAATTATAAAAGTGTGCGCCAAATAAACAGCATTCAGCGGGTGCTGAAACGTATATAATAGCACATGATTAAGATCTCGTCGACACATCTTTGTTTCAAGATGTATGATCACGCTAAAAACACATGTGCAACACGTGACTATCCCTAAGCTAGAGGTCAAGAAAACAACTGGATAGGAAGGAATCAGTCCCTTAGGGATATCGCTCAAGAGCAGTCCACTTTGTTACAACTCAGTCAGCGCCATGGTCGAATATATGATATTCAGATGAAGGGGCACATGATTGAAAGCTTATAAACTTGAATGGACTTCCAAATGAAGGACGCATGAAAATGAACCAGTAAATGTAGCTGTGTTTGAGACATTTTTATTTCGAAATATATGCTCACGCTGAAAACAAATGTGCAGCACGTGATTTCCTCAAAGTTGGAGGACCCGAAGTCAACTGGAGTGGAAGAAAACAGTTCCTTAGAGATATTGCTCAAGAATAGTCCAGTTTGTTACAACTCAATCAGCGCCAGTCGAACACATGGTATTCAGATATATGTTCCCGAATCGTTTGTACATGAATATCTTCCAGATGCGAACAAAGAACTAGCGTATGTGGATTTGTCCAAACTTCCAGTGTCGACACATCTTTAGTTTAAGATGTAAGATCGCGCTAAAAACACATGTGTAGCACATGCTTCTCTAGAAGCTACAGCAAGGACAAAACAGACTCCAGGACGGGAAGTCAACTGAAGAGAAACAAGTCAGCTCCTTAGGGGTAACGCTCAAGAGCAGTCCACTTTGTTACAACTCAGTCAGCGCCGCAATCGGGTACATAGTTTTCAGATATAGGGGCACATGATTAGAACCTCGTTATCTTGGACGTAGTTCCAGATGAAGGAGCCAAATGATGGCTGATAAATAAAACAAATGAAGTATGACAGTAATATTATCAGTATTTGATGAAAGAGTTAATAGTGGAGTTGTGGTCACCAAAAAGACGACAATCTTTCCTTCAGTCGAAAAGCTTAGTCGACTGTCTTTTGGGATTTATTATTACCGTCAATTATTTTGAAAAAGGTACTTGAATGTTTGAAAAAAGGGGACAACCTTTTTCGGAAGTGAAATTCGACTCCGAAATCGCTACATGTTCCCGAATCGTTTGCACATCAAGACTTGAACCAGGATATCTTCCAGATGCGAGCAAAGAACTTGTGAATGTAGCTTTGTCCAAGCTTCCAGTGTTCGATACATCTTTAATTTAAGATGTATGATCACGCTAAAAACACATGCGTAGCACATGCTTTTCTCGAAGCTAGAGGATGCAAGTCAACTAGAGAAGAAGGAGTCAGTTGCTTGAAGACATCGTTCAAGAATTCGACTGGCGCTGACTGAGTTGTAACAAAGTGGACTGTTCTTGAGCGATATCCTCAACAAACTGACTCCTTCTTTTCCAGAATGGAAAGTCAATTCAAGAGAAACGAGTCAGTTCCTTGGGGATATCGCATAACAATCCACTTTGTTACAACTCAGTCAGCGCCAGTCGAATACATGATAAACATCTCGTAGACCTGGATGGACTTTTAAATGAAAGAGCCAAATGATGGCTGATGGATAAAACAAATGAAATATGACAGTAATATCAATTGTATTTGATAGAAGAGTTAATAGTGGAGTTGCGGTCACGAAATTAGTGGTGATAGAGAATCTACACAGCTTTAGGAGTCGTTTCGTCAATATAGACAATATACAGAGACACCAAGTAGTAGTCCAAATATTGTATTTCCAGCGGAGAATTAGTACCAAAAAGGTGACACTCTTTACTTCAGTCGAAAAGCTCAGTCGACTGTCTTTTGGGATTTATAAGGGATTATTTCTGTCAGTTATTTTAAAAAGGTACTTCAATGTTTAAAAAAAAAAACAACCTTCCTCGGAAGTGAAATTCGACTTTGACATCGTTACATGTCCCCGAATATCTTCCAAATTCGAACAAAGAACTAGCTCAAGAGCAGTCTACTTTGTTACAACTCAGTCAGCGCCGCAATCGGGTACATGGAATTCAGATATAGAAGCACATGATTCAGACCTCATAAACTTGGATGTACCTCCAGATAAAGGAGCCGAATCATGGCTGATGGATAAAACAAATGAAAATTGACAATAATATTATTTGTATTTGATAGAAAAGTTAATAGTGGAGTTATGGTCACGAAATTGGTGGTGATATAGAAACTACACAACTTTAGGAGTCGTTTCGTCAATATAGCCGATATATAGAGACACCAAGGAACAACCAAATATTGAATTGGAAACAGTCCAGTTTGTTACAACTCAGTCAGCGCCATAGTCGAATACATAGTATTCAGATATAGGGGCACATGTTTGAGACCTCGTAAACTTGGATGGACTTCCAGATGAGGAATGCATGGAAACGGACCAGCAAATGTAGCTGTGTTCGACACATCTTTGTTTCAAGATGTATGATCACGCTAAAAACACATGCGGAGCATGTAATTTTTTCAACGCTAGAGCAGAGGGACAAAAGAGACTCCAGGATGAAAAATCAACTGAAGAGGAAGAAATCAGTTCCTTGGGGATATCGTTCAAGAACAGTCCACTTTGTTACAACTCAGTCAGCGCCACAGTCGAATACATAATATTCAGTAAATTTGGATGGACTTCCAGATGAAGGAGCCAAATGATGGCTGATGGATGAAACAAATGAAATATGACAGTAATATCAATTGTATTTAATAGAAAAAGTTGTGAAACAATTTGAAAGTTGATGAAAAGAATACGCAGAAAGCCAGTAATGATAAAAATGAAACCGAGTAATAAAATCTCCGGCAAAATTGCAACAACTGCCAACGCCGCCTTGATTTAAACTTCTCATCTAGATGTTTTCTCTTCTTAACTGTGGATGTTATTTATAAAATATAAAATAGTAATAATAACAGTATAATAAAGTAGATCCGGCCGACGTATAATAATAATAACAATAATCGTTAGAACTTTGAATTACATATAATAAAAATAATCATAATAATAACCGTAACTATGATCATAACAGTTGTCCTTGTAGACGCGATATGCTGGAAGACTTGCAGCAGAACAAGAAATTACTCCGAAAAGAATTGTCATAAAAGATTCGGACTACGACATTTCATCAGCCAAATACCACATTATATTTTTAATTGCATCTAAACCAATATTTAATGTATTATCAACAAATCAAAACCCCTTCAAAGTTTCCAGCACATTTTTTGACTGATTAAACCCTTCTTTGCCCAAACTTCTTTCGACACTTTGTTACAACTCAGTCAGCGCCAAGTCCATTTTGTTACAACTCAGTCAGCGATAGATCCATTTTATTACAACTCAGTCAGCGCCAAGTCCATTTTGTTACAACTCAGTCAGCGCCAAGTCCATTTTGTTACTACTCAGTCAGCGCCACAGTATTCTGATATAGAGGCACATGATTGAGACCTCATAAACTCAATGGACTTTCAGATGAAGGAAATCTTTATTTGAGAATTTTCTTTTCATCAGAACGACAATAGGGGACATTTTTGTTTGTTATTTCCGGGGTTTTAAAGTACCGTAACTTTTGTGAAACTTTCCAAACTTTGTTAAAAATACATTAAACTTTATAACCGTACGATATCCTCACTTTCTGCATGCTACACATTGTTAGAAATATTAGGACAACTCATTTTCGATCAAGAAATTTATGCTTGTTCATTACAAAGTATAACATCTAGAGAATCTATAACATTTATAATATAAACCCCGTGTTGTTTTTTAATGAGTGCATACGTAAATACATAAGTTGCCGGTGGAGGCGCTCTGAGCGCACCAGGGTATTTAATGCGAGGTTTAATGGCGATAATTTTATATAAAGTGCTGTAGGACGACTTGGAGGCACCACTACCCTTTGCCTTACCCCACACCCAACACCAATGAAGGAGAAAATAAAATGGAATGGCTCAGCGAGGGCGAAAACTTTGAGATTATTTTTAGAAGAAACACACCTAATACATCCATATTCATTTTCAAATAGTATTATATATTTTATAGCAGAATCAATAAAGAGATATTCTTCCATATTTGTCAATCTAGCAGTTTCTTTAATGCTACACATTCAGTTGTTTATTGGTAAAGCAATTATTAAATTTAAAATTGTAATGCGTCAAGAATAATTAAAGAAAACAAATAAATAAAATAATTAATATAGTGACGCATCTTTAGTAGGTGTCCATGAATACAATGATTATTTAGATATAATAGTCATGGGCGTAGCATCTATTTTTCAACCAAAAAAGGAGAATTGAATATTTAGTTGAACAACCACGCTAATTATTGTTCCTTCATTAAAATTTGTGCTCAATAAATTCACAAATTATTTTTTTATCAACTAAAACATTCTGGACGCCCATTGAGGGCAACTACCACAGAAATCATCGATAAAACACTTTGTTACAACTCAGTCAGCGCCGCGATCGAATACATGATATTCAGATATAGAGGCACATGATTGGGAGCTCGTAAACTTGGATGAACTTCCAAATGAAGGAGCCAAATGATGATCACGCTGAAAACACATGTGCAGCACGTGCTTTTCTTAAAGCTAGAGCAGAAGGATAAAATGAATTTCCGGACGAAAAGTCAACTGGAGAAAAAGAAGTCAGTTCCTTGGGGATATCGCTCAAGAACAGTCCATCTTGTTACAACTCAGTCAGCGCCAAGTCCACTTTGTTACAACTCAGTCAGCGCCACAGCCGAATACATGCTATTCAGATATAGGGCACATAATTGAGAGCTTGTAAACTTGGATGGACTTCCAGATGGAGAAGCCAAATAATGGCTGATGGATAAAACAACTGAAATACGACAGTAATATCAATTGTATCTATTAGAGGAGTTAATAGTAGGTTTTGGTCACGAAATTAGTGGTGATAGGGAATCTACAGTTTTAGGAACTGAAGAGGAAGGAGTCAGTTATTTGGGGATATTGCTCAAGAACAGTCCACTTTGTTACAACTCAGTCAGCGCCGCAATCCGCAATAGATGCGAACAAAGAACCAGCTTTGTCCAAACTTCCAGTGTTCGACACATCTTTGTTTCAAGATGTATGATCACGCTAAAAACACATATGCAGCACGTGCTTTTCTTAAAGCTAGAGCAGAAGGATAAAAGGAACTTCCGAACGAAAACTGGAGAAAAAGGAGTCAGTTCATTGTAGATATCGCTCAAGAACAATACACCTTGTTACAACTCAGTCAGCGCCAAGTCCACTTTGTTACAACTCAGTCAGCGCCACAGCCGAATACATGGTATAAATAATGGATGGATAAAACAAATGGAATATGACAGTTAAATCAATTGTATTCAATAGAGTAGTTAACGGTGGATTGTGGTCACGAAACTGGTGATAATAAAGAATCTACACAGCTCTAGGAGTCATTTCGTCAATATGGACGATATATAGAGACTCAAAGATCAAGGAGCAGTACCAAAAAGACGACAATCCTTTCTTCAGTCCAAAAACTTAGTCGACTGTCTTTTGGAATTTATAAGAGATTATCTCTGACAATTATTTTGGAAAAGGTACTTCAATGTTTGAAAAAACCAGGATAACCTTTCTCAGAAGTGGAATTCGACTTCGACATCGTTTGCACATCGAAACATGAACCAAAATCTTGTCCATATGGTAACAAAGAACCAGCGAATGTAGCTTTGTTCAAACTTCCAGTGTTCGACACTTCTTTGTTTCAAGATCACGCTAAAAACACATGTGCAGCACGTGCTTTTCTCAAAGCTAGAGCTGAGAGACAAAAGAGACTACAGGCTGGAAAGTCAACTGGAGAGAAAGGCGTCAGTTCCTTGGAGATATCGCTCAAAAACCGTTCACTTTGTTACAACTCAGTCAGCGCCGCAATCGAGTACATGGTATTCAGATGTAAAAGCACATGATTTAAAACTTGTAAACTTGGATGGATAAAACAAATGAAATAATCTCCGTCAATTATTTTGGAAAAGGTACTTCAATGTTTAAAGAAAAGAGAGAGTGAAATTCGACTTCGGCATGGTTACATGTTCCCTAAACGTTTGCACATTGAGACATAAATCAGAATATCTTCTAGATGCAAACAAAGAACCAGCGAATGTAGCTCTGCCCAAACTTCTAGTGTTTAACACATCTTTGTTTCAAGATGTATGATCACGCTGAAAACACATGTGCAGCACGTGCTTTTCTCAAAGCTAGAGCACGAGGATAAGAGGAACTACCGGACAGAAAGTAAACTGGAGAAAAAGAAGTCAGTTCCTTGGGGATATCGCTCAAGAACAGTTCACTTTGTTACAACTCAGTCAGCGCCGCGATCGAGTACATGGTATTCAGATATAGAGGCACATGATTTGAAACTTGTAAACTTGGATGGACTCCAGATAAAGAAGCCAAATAATGGCTGATGGATAGGACAAATGGAAAAATTTGTCCAAACTTCCAGTATTCGACACATCTTTGTTTCAAGATGTATGATCACGCTGAAAACTCATGTGCAGCACATGCTTTTCTCAAAGCTAGAGTTGAGGTACAAAATTGACTCCCGGACAGGGAAGGAGTCAGTTCCTTGGGAATTTTGCTCAAAAACAGTCCACTTTGTTACAACTCAGTCAGCGCCGCAACCAAATACATGGTATTCAGATATGGGGGCCCATAATGAGACCTTGTAAACTTGGATGGACTTACAGATAAAGATGCAAAATCATGACTGATGGGTAGGACAAATGAAATTATTTGTCCAAACTTCTAGTATTTGACACATCTTTGTTTCAAGATGTATGATCACGCTAAAAACACATGTGCAGCACGTGCTTTTCTTGAAGCTAGAGCTAAGGGACAAAAAGCACTACCGGCTGAAAAATCAACTGGAGATAAAGAAAACAGTTTCTTGGGGATATCGCTCAAGAACAGTTCACTTTGTTACAACTCAGTCAGCGCCGCAATCGAGTACATGGTATACAGATATAGGGGCACATGATTGATAACTCGTAAACTTGGATGGACTTCCAGATGACTTTCTTTTGTGACAATAATAGACCTCGTCAACTATTTTTTCACATACTCTTATCAAAGAGGCCATGACCTATCTCCCATCAATATCAAAAGTAATTAATATTATATCGTTATTATAAAAATGGGTTTTTAAAGTGTTCATATTTGTCTTTGTGTTATTCTTATGTTGAATATTGACGATAAGCGATGTTGCTTTTATTTTGTCTATTTTATTAAAATGAAGAAGTTTTAATGATGTTTGTTTTTGTAGGCAGTGTAGAATTGTTTTGTTTGTATTGGAAAGACAGGATAGTATTTACTTATTCCAAATAATCAATAATATAAAAATAATAATTGATGATGATATAGTTATTGCTCAAGACTCACGCACTTCGCTTCGCTCGTTCCCGTTAATAATTTTAATTTATTTATGCATAAATCTGCTTTCCAAAGTTTTTTGGTAACTAAATACGAAGTTGTTATTCTATATGATCCGCAAAAAATAAAGAAAAGAAGAATGAAAGCAGAAAGTCTGAAAATGTGCCAACGTCGTTGTGATTTGGTTGCCACTGGTGTAAAGGACATATCGTGGCAGTTGAATCACTGCCAATTGCATTTAGGGCTCTTATCTTAACTGTACCACTCGGATCATTATGTTTGGGGGCGCCAGCAGTCCTCAAACATTACACTAAATATCCCTATGGTCGAAACTGTTTTAGAATGTCTAAGTAGTGACTATTTTACCGTCATCAAGGTTAAAAAAATGATTACTTACCGTCTGCAAATTTATAAATAACAAATTTGGTTCATGCAGAAGGGTTGGGGACAATTGGCAGACGTTCACGATGAGCACCATTTTGTCTGAAGCACATCGTGAAAGTCTGGCACTTTCTCCTCTCCTTCGTCATGAAACAAACTTGTCGTTTATAAATTGGCAGACGGTAAGTAATTATAATAATAATAAACAGGAGGAGAAATAGGAGCGCGTTAAAGTAATATTGATGTACGGATCGAAACTGGAAATAAATAAGAAGAGATTGAGGTTTATGTGCCTGGAAAAATGTTTCGAATCGCTGTTTCCTCCCAACAAGCCACGGAACTACCACTACATGCACACACACATTCACACACGCAATCTGCAGTGACACAAGAGAGTGTTAAAGTGAGACAAGTTGCTTGGTACATCAATCTATTTCACTCCAACATTAATGCGCTCCCTTGCATTTGAATAGTTGGGAGTATATATACGTGAGGTATATTAGCACCATCTCTTGCTATTAACAAGTATTGTGACGATGCATTTGAATGCACATTCATCAGAGTAGGCCGCGACGCAGACATTATTTTGTTTCTATGTTATGTTTTTTACTTGTGTTGAGAAAGGTTTAGATTTTTTTCTATAGTACGAATTGTGAATGCATCTTCAGCTTATTTCAAGTTTTTTAGTAATTAAAATGTATAAATGCGACTAAAAATTGTTTTATACACCCCCCGAAGGAAGGGGGGCGATTTAAATAGGCATTATGGACGGAGGCAATTTTAAAATTAACTATTTTAATATTTCACTTATTCAGTACAAAATCCATTAATAGAAAGAGTTAAGTACCCTAAAATATAATATATCCTAAGAACTTTAAAAAGTCCTCAGATCAAAGAATGCTTCACCGGAACCTTAAAATGCTCTCAATGTCTTAAAATGCTTTCTCAAAGCCCCAAAATATTTTGAAAGCTATAAATGTTCATTGAAACATTAAAAATTTGAGAACAATTCTGGAATTTCAGATTTTCTTTTCAAGAACCTTAAAATGCTGCCTGGGTATCCTAAAATGCTGTCTCAGAGTACTTTGATAATTTTTGGAGGCTCTACAATGTTTTAATGTACCTTAAGAGCTTTGAAATGTTCTATGATCAAACAATGCTTCACTAGAACCTTAAAAATGATCCCTAAGTGCCCTAAAATGCTTCCTGAAAGCCCTACAATATTTTGAAGGTTCTTGAATGTCTTATAAAATACTGGGTTTTGTCAATTGTTCTTTCAGAAACCTGAAATGCTGCCTTAGCGTCCTAAAATGCTTCCTCAAATTATTTATGGATCAATAAATGATTTCGAAGAGCCCTAAAATGCTCCTCAATTACCCTGAAATGCTTTTGGAGCATTACAATATTTTCGAAGCTTTTTTTTATTTAAGAACACTAATACAATCTGAAAACTTTGAAATCATTTGTAGGATCTGTAATTTGCACTTTGGGAGTCCTAAGCGTCCTAAAATGCTCTCAGATAGTCCTAAAACTATTTTAAAGTCCTATAAAGTTTTAACAATTTTCTAAATTTCTCTGATGACTCCAAAATATTTAAGTTTGTTTAAGGATGAATCAATGCTTCCTGAGAACCCTAAAATGCTCCTCACAAAAATTTAAGACGACTGTTACATATCTTAACGCTTTTAGAATGTATTTGTCAATCTTGTAAGTTGAATAAAGCTGCCACAGAAAATTCGGAAGCTTTGAAACAGATTTTGGAATTTGTAACTGTCTCTTTGAGAACCCTAAAATGCTGCCAAAGTGTCCCAAACTGCAATGATTTCTGGAGGTTCTAAGTTGTTTTAAATGCTCTTTAATGTACCTTGATAGCTTTAAAATATCAAAGAATGTTTTCTAAGAGCCTTAAAATGCTTCATAACTGTCCTAAAAATTTTCTGGGAGCAACACATTGCATTTAATTCTGGAATATGTATTCTGCGTCTCCGAATGTTGCACAAATGTCCAAAAAAGTCCTATAAAGTTCCAAACTTTCTATGAAAATTTTGAGAACCCTAAAATGCTACCTGAGTATCAAAAAATGCTGTCTTAGAGTCTTGAAATAATTTTTGAAGACTCTAAAATGTTTGAAGGACTTTTTAATACATATTAAAAACTTAGAAAGTTCCAAGATCAAAGAAAGCTTCACCGACACCTTAAAATGCTCTCAGTGCCTTAAAATGCTTTCTAGTAACCCTAAAATATTTTAGGACCGATAAAATGTTCATTGAGCCAATGATTTATTCCGAAAATTTGAAACCAATTCTGGAATAAGTGATTCTCTCTTCGAGAACCCTGAAATGCTGCCTGAGCGTCCTAAAAATGCTGCCTGAAATGATTTATGAAATTTTAACGTATCTTGAGTACTTTAAAATATCCTGAGATCAATGTATGGTTTCAAAAACCCTAAAATGCTCTTCAGATGGCCTGAAATGCTTTTTAGAAACCTTACAATGCTTGAAAAGCTTCAGCGAACCCTAAAATGCTACTTGAGTGCTAGAAATACTGTCTTAAAGTCCTGAAATGATTTTTGAAGACTCTAAAATGATTAAAGGACCATTTAATATATGAGAACTTTTAATAATGCTTTACTGGAACCTTAAAATGCTCTCAGTGTCTTGAAATGCTTTTTGGAAGCCCAAAAATACTTTGAGGGCTATAAAAGTTAATTGAAACAATGAAAAAAAGTTGCAACCAATTCTAGAATATGTGATTTTCATTCGAGAACCTTAAAATGCTGCCTGCGTATCCTAAAATGCTGTCTTACAGTCCTTTATTGATTTTTGGACGCTCTACATTGTTTTAATGTAACTTAAGAACTTTGAAATGTTCTATGATTCAACAATGCTTCACTAGAACCTTAAAAATGATCCTCAAGTATCTAAAAATGCTTTCTGGAAGACCTACAATATTTTGAAGGTTCTTAAAATAACTAAGATTTGTAAATTGTTGTTTGAAAGCCCTAAAATGCTTCCTGAAATAATTTATAGAAGCTTTTAGATATTTTAAGAGCATTTTAATATGCATTGAGAACTTTGAAATATCCTGAGATCAATGAATGATTTCCAAGAACCCTAAAATGCTCCTCAAGTTTCTTGAATGCTTTTTGAAGACCTTAACAATGTTTTGAAAGCTTTGGAGAACCCGAAAATGCTATCAGAGTGTCAAAAATGCTGTCTTATAGTTTCGAAATGATTTTTGAAGACTCTAAAATATTTGAAGAACTCTTTAATATATTTTGAAAACTCAGAAGGATGTACGATCAAAAAAATGCATCACCAGTGCTCTAAAATGCTTATTAAGTGTCCTGAACTGCTTTTTGGAGATCTTACAATGTTTCGAAAGCTTTTGAGAGCCCTAAAATTCTATCAGAGTGTCAAAAATGTTATCTAAGAGTCCTGAAATGATTTTTGAAGACACTAAAATGTTAGAAGGACTTTTTAATATACCTTGAGAACATTAAAAAGTCCTAAGATCGAAGAATGCTTCACAGGAACCTTAAAATGCTCTTTGTGTTTCAAAATGCCTTCTGGAAGTCCCAAAATATTTCAAGGGCTATAAAAGTTCATAGAGACTATTAAAAAAGTTTGGAGCCAATTCTGGAATATATGATTCTCTCTTTGAGAACCTTAAAATGCTGCCTGCATGTCCTAAAATGCTGTCTCACCGACTTTTAATGATTTTTGGAGGCTCTACAATATTTTGATGTACTTTGAGAGCTTTGAAATATTCTATGATCAATCAATGCTTCACTAGAACCTTAGAAATGATCCCTAAGTGTCCTAAATGCTTCCTGAAGCCTTACAATATTTTAGAGGTCCTTTAAATAACTGGGATTTGTAAATTGTTCTTTGAAACCCTAAAATGCTGCCTGAGGGTCCTAAAATGCTCCCTGAAATAATTTATAGGAGCTCTCGAATATTTCAAGAGCATTTTAATGTACCTTAGGAGCCTTAAAATATACTGAGATCAATGAATGATTTCCAAGAACCCTAAAATGCTCCTTAAGTGTCCTAGAATGCTTTTTGGAAACCTTATAATGTTTCGAAAGTTTTTGAGAACCCTAAAATGCTATCAGAGTGTCAAAAATGCTGTCTTAGAGTCTTGAAATGATTTTTGAAGACTCTAAAATGTTTAAAGAACTCTTCAATATATTTTGAAAACTCAGAAGGATGTAAGATTTTGAAAATGCGTCACCGAAGCTCCAAAATGCTTCTCAAGTGTCCTTAAATGTTTTTGGAGACCTTATAATAATTCGAAGGCTTTTGAGAACCCTAAAATGTTATCAGAGTGTCAGAAATGTTGTCTCAGAGTATTGAAATGATTTTTGAAGACTCTAAAATGTTTGAAGAACTCTTTAATATATTTTGAAAACTCGAAAGGATGTAAGATCAAAAAATGCGTCACCGGAACTCTAAAATGCTCTTTAAGTGTCCTGAAATGCTTTTTGGAGACCTTACAATGTTTCGAAAGCTTTCAAGAACCCTAAAATGCTGTCAGAGAATCAAAAATGTTGTCTGGGAGTCCTGAGATGTTTTAAAGACTATAAAATTTTTGAAGCACTTTTTAATATACCTTGAGAACTTCAAAAAGTCCTAAGATCGAAGAATGCTTCACTGAAACCTTAAAATGCTCTCAGTGTCTCAAAATGCGTTTTAGAAGCCCCAAATATTTTGAGAGCTTAACCCTAAAATCCTCCTCAAGTGTCCCGAAATGCTTTTTGAAGACCTTACAATGTTTTGTAAGCTTTTGAGAACCCTAAAATGCTACTTTAAAGTCCTGAAATAATTTTTGAAGACTTTAAATACTTTTTGGAAGTCCCAAAATATTCCAAGAGCTATAAATGTTCATTGAGACGTTAAAAAAATTGAGGCCAATTCTGAAATATGTGATTTTCTTTCGAGAACCTTAAAATGCTACCTGCGTGTCCTTAAATGCTGTCTCAGAGTCATTTAAAGATTTTTGGAGGCTCTACAATGTTTTGAAGTACCTTGAGAACTTTGAAATGTTCTATAATCCAACAATGCTTCACTAAAACCTTAAAAATGATCTCCAAGTGTCCTAAAATGCTTCCTGAGAGCCCTACAATATTTTGAAGGTTCTTGAATGTTATTTAAAAAACTGAGATTTGTAAATTGTTCTTTGAGAATCTTGAAATGATGCCTGAGCGTCCTAAAATGCTTCCTGAGATGATTTATGGAAGCTTTTGAATATTTCAAGAGCATTCTAACGTATCTCGAGAACCTTAAAATATCCTGAGGTCAATAAATGATTTCCAAAAATCCTAAAATGTTCCTCAAGTGTCCTGAAATGTTTTTTGAAGACCTTACAATGTTTCGAGAGCATTGAGAACCCTAAAATGCTGTCTGAGTGCTAAGAATACTGTCTTAGAGTCTTAAAATGATTTTCGAAGACTCTAAAATGTTTGAAGAATTCTTTAATATATTTTGAAAACTCAGAAGGATGTAAGATCAAAAAAATGCGTCACCGGAACTCTAAAATGCTCCTTAAGTGTCCTGAAATGCTTTTTGAAAACCTTACAATGTTTTGAAAGCTTTCAAGAACCCTAAAATGCTATCAGAGTGTTAGAAATGTTGTCCCAAGAGTCCTGAAATGATTTTTGAAGACTACAAAATTATTGAAGGTTTTTTTAATATACCTTGAGAGCTTCAAAGAGTTCTAAGATCGGGGAGTTCTTCCCCGGAACCTAAAAATGCTGTCAGTGTCTCAAAATGCTTTTTGGAAGTCCCAAAATATTTTAGGAACTACAAAAGTTCATTGAGACTATGAAAAAATTTTGGAGCCAATTCTGAAATATGTGATTTTTTTTCGAGAACCTTAAAATGCTGCCTGCATGTCCTAAAATGCTGTTTTAGAGTCCTTTAAAGATTTTTGGAGGCTCTACAATATTTTGATGTACTTTGAGAGCTTTGAAATGTTTTACGATCAAACAATGCTTTACTAGAACCTTAAAAATGATCTCCAAGTGTCCTAAAATGCTTCCTGGAAGCCCTACAATATTTTGAAGGTTCTTTAATGTTCTTTAAAAAACTGAGATTAGTAAATTGTTCTTTGAGAACCCTGAAATGCTTCCTGGAATGATTTATGGATCAATTAATGATTTTCAAGAACCCTAAAATGCTCCTTAAGTACCCTGAAATGCTTTTTGGGACCTTACAATATTTTGGAAGCTTTTAAATTTTATTTAAGACCACTAATACAACCTGAAAACTTTGAAATCATTCGTAGGACCGAAATTTGTCATTTGGGAGCCCTAAGCGTCCTAAAATGCTCTCACACAGTCCTTAAATTATTTTTCAAGCCCTATAATATTTCAAAAACTTTCTAAATTTCCCTGGTGACTCTAAAAAATATTTTTGGAGGCTCTACAATGTTTTGAAGTACCTTGAGAACTTTGAAATGTTCTATGATCAAAAAATGCTTTACTAGAACCTTAAAAATAAGCCCCAAGTGTCTTAAAATGCTTCCTGAAGCCTTACAATATTTTGAAGGTTTTTGAGTGTTGTTAAAAAAACTGGGATTTGTAAATTGTTCTTTGAGAACCTTAAAATGCTGTCTTAGCGTCCTAAAATGCTTCTTTATTTGGTGTCTCAGCGTGAAGTACCGAAAAAAATGTATTAAATGGGTGAATTGAATCAATTAGCGTAGCGCTGTGCGCTTCGCGACGTTTGCCGGAGTCCTCTTACCCCAATCCTCACACATACGTCCACAAATACTCGTATAGAAGGGTAGTTTTTTATTCCCTCCCTATATTGCATCCCTATTGATCGAACCATATTTTCATACGTGTATAACATATATATTTCATTCTGAATTACTGTTTAATGAAATTTTTTATGCGTTTTTTTCCCCGGCTTGTTTAGAGAATCCGTAATTTTTGTCATTTTGATTTAAATTATACATTTCTAGCTCGGATATCAATTTCGAATCCAGACACACAAATATAAATAATACTCGCACCAACTGAATGCGACGACAGAAAATCCAAAAATCCCAGACTATTGCTAATAGTTCTTTCTCCATTATTTTAGAGATTAAATGCCTCTAAGGTCTTAACTTACTGATAAGCCTCCAGAATAATGAGGGAAATAAATGTAGACTCACCTGTAACAAAAAAAAAACTATATTAGTATGATTTTTATACCCCTAAAATCAAATAGCTAGACAAGTACAAGAAGGGGTGAAACTGCACATACAAAAATAATTAAAATATGGGGGAATTCAGCTCCCACCCCTTGTCTCTCATATTTCAAATGGTTATTTTTATTTGTCAGTCAGCTCCCCACATGTGCTGGTTGAAAAATGTTTAATTATTTTTACGTTTCATATATCGAAGTTGTACCCCACTTCAACGATATTTCATTTAAAAAAAGGGAATAAAATATCGTATGCATGGGCGCACGACAAAAGGGGTGAGTTGCACTGCAGGTGCTGAAATAAGTGAGACTTTTTGTTGGGTTTATTAAATTTTTAATTTGAATATACGAGTTCAAATGATAGAATAGAAACACTTTTTTACAATACTTTTATATAAGGGATGTACAATTATTTGAGATTATTACGTCACTCTCCACCCCTGTCCAGTTACATAGTCCAGAACGCCATCACATATTTATATCCGTGGTGGATTGCTATTGTTTTTTTTTATTATTCAGTTTTTTCGCTTTTTCATTTATTTTTTCAGCGCTGCCTTTTTTTATTTTTTCCGTGTTTTGTTATTTCGACGACGGACGAGAAGCGGGGTTGACAAAAAATTGCGATTTCTATATTTCATGAAACAGAATGTGATTAAATATGTAAATCTTGGCAGTGACAGCGGAGCGAGAAATTTACTTCAAGATAGAAAAATATTTGTTGAATATAATTCAATGATTTATGTCTCATTGGCGGTGGTTTGGAGAGGCTCTTACCCGCAGTAATTCACCCCCCGCCCTCGAGGCTGGCAGGTAGGTCAGCCGGCTCTCGCACAGCCGTCAATTGTTTATCGTAATGAATTGAATGCACTACGTAAATTTCATCATAAATTGATGACCATTGTTCCGATTTCTGATTGCGTTTGTATGCGGATGAGCTCTCAGTAATGGCGGATGCTGTCGCCATATTGTCTGATTAGGTAACGGACGTTGCCGAGCCCGCCCGAGACCTGATAGTGATAGTGAGGCTAACTGGAGAGAACTGTTTCCAATAGGAACAAAATTATGATATGAGAACCATCCCCAAGCACCCTCCTCACTAATACACAGAATTTACTTGAAGCTCAACTTTGAAATGTTCTTTGATCAAACAATGCTTTACTAGAACCTTAAAAATTATCCCCAAGTGTCCTAAAATGCTTCATGACGCCCTACAATGTTTTTAAAGTTCTTGAATGTTCTTTGAAAAACTAATAATTGCAAATTGTTCTTTGAGAACCCTAAAATGCTGCCTGAGCGTCCTAAAATGCTTCCTGAAATTATTTGTGAGAGTTCTTAAATATTTCAAGAGCATTTTTGAGGATCTTGAGAGCTCCAAAATGCTCCTCAAGTGTCCTGAATTGCTTCCTGGAGATCTTAAAATGATTTTTGAAGACTCTAGAATGTTTGAAGGACTCTTTAATAAACCTTGAGAACTGTAAGAAGTCCTAAAATCAAACAATGCTTGACCGAAACCTTAAAATGCTCTCAGTGTCTTAAAATGCTTCCTGGAAACCCTAAAATATTTGGAAATCTATAAATATTCATTGATACAATGAAAAATTTGAGGCCAGTTCTGGAATGAATGATTTTCTCTTCGAGAACCTTAAAATGCTGCCTGCGTGTCCTAAAATGCTGTCTTGGAGTCCTTTAATGATTTTTTGCTTTTAGGAAGCCCTACAAAGTTTTGAGAACTCACAAATGCTCTTTGAATTCATTGATATATTCGAAAATTTTGAAATCGATTTTGGGATCTGTGATTTTCCCTTCAAGAACCCTAAAATGCTACCTGAGTCTCAAAAAATGCTGTCTTAAAAATCCTGCTATGATTTTTGACGACTCTAAAATGTTTTAAGAACTCTTTGATAAACCTTGAGAACTTTAGGTAGTTTTTAAATTAAAGAATGCTTCACCGGAACCTTAAAATGCTCTTAATGTCTTAAAATGCATTCTGCAAACCCTAAAATATTTTAAAAGCTATAAAAAGTTCATCGAGACAATAATTTATTTGAAAAAAATTTGAACCAATTCTGGAATATGTGATTCTCTCTTTGAGAACCTTAAAATGCTGCCTGCGTATCCTAAAATGCTATATCAAGAGTCCCTGAATGATTTTTGGAGGCTCTACAATATTTTGATGTATCTTGAGAACTCTGAAATATCCTATGATCAAAAAATGCTTTACCAGAACCTTTAAATGCTTCCCAAGTATCCTTAAATGCTTCCTGAAAGCTCTACAATATTTTTAAGGTTCTTGAATATTCTTTAAGAAACTGAGACTTGTAAATTATTCTTTGAGAACCCTTAAATGCTGCCTGAGCGTCCTAAAATGATTTTTGGAAGCTTTTAAATATTTCAAGAGCATTTCAACGTATCTTGAGAACCCCAAAATGCTTCTCAAGTGTCCTGAAATGCTTCCTGGAGACCTTAGAATGTTTTGAAAGCTTTTGAGAATTCCAAAATGCTACCTGAGTGTGAAAAATGCTGTCTTATAGTCTTAAAATGATTTTTGAAGACTCTAAAAAGTTTGAAAGACTCTTTAATAAACCTTAAAAACTTTAAGAAGTCCTAAGATCAAAAAATGTTTCGCCGAAACCTTAAAATGCTTCCTGGAAGCCCTAAAATATTTTGAGTGCTATAAAAAGTATATTGAGACAATGATTTATTTTTTAAAAAATTTGAACCAATTCTGGTATTTGTTATTTTCTCTTTGAGAACCTTAAAATGCTGCCTGCGTGTCCTTAAATGCTATATCAGAGTCCTTAAATGATTTTTGGAGGCTCTACGATGTTTTGATGTATCTTGAGAACTTTAAAATGTCCTATGATGAAAAAATGCTTTACCGGAACCTTTAAATGCTTCCCAAGTGTCCTAAAATGCTTTCTGAGAGCCCTACAATATTTTGAAGCATTTCAGGACCCTTGAGGAGCATTTCAAGTTTTTGAAAATCATTCATTGATCTCGGGGTATTTTAAGGTTTCCAAGGTACAATAAAATGCTCTTGAAATATTTAAAAGCTTCCATAAATCTTTTCGAGAAGCATTTTAGGACGCTCAGGCATTATTTCAGGGCCCTAAAATACTGCCAAAGTGTCCTAAACTGCTGTTATACATTTCCGAAATGTACAATATACTTTGAGAGCTTTAAATACAAAAATGCTTTTCAAGAACCTTAAAATGCTTTCTAACTGTCCTAACATCTTACTGGGAGCCCTGTATTGATATAAGAACTGTATATTTAAAACTTTGTGATTAATACTGGAATCTGTATTTTGCACTCTAAAATGCTGCATGAATGTCCTTAAAAATCCTAGAAAGTTCATGAAACTCTTAAATCTTCTTTGAGTTCTGTTATTTTTCCTTTAAGAATCCTAAAATGCTGCCTGAGTGTCAAAAAATGGTAACTTAAGAGTCCTGCTATGATTGTTGAAGACTCTAAAATGTTGGAAGGACTCTTTGATAAAGCTTGAGAGCTTCAAGAAGTCCTAAGATCAAAGAATGCTTCACCAAAACCTTAAAATGCTCTCAATGTCATAAAATGCTTTCTGGAAGCCCCAAATTACTTCGAGAGCTATAAAATGTTCAATCAGACAATGAGAAATCTGAAGCCAATTCTAAATTAGGTAATTTTCTCTTCAAGAACCTTAAAATGCTGCCTGCGTGTCGTCAAATGCTGTCTCAGGATCCTTAAATGATTTTTTGCTTTCAGAAAGTCCTAAAAAGTTTTGAGAACTCTCAAATTCTCTTTGAATTTTGAAATCGATTCTGGGATCTGTAATTCTCTCTTCAAGAACCCTAAAATGCTACCTGAGTTTCAAAAAATACTGTCTTAAGAGTCCTGCTATGATTTTTTAGAATTCTAAAATGTTTGAAGGAGTCTTTAATAAACCTTGAGAACTATGCGAAGTCCTAAGATCAAAGAATGTTTCACCGAAACCTTAAAATGCTCTTAGTGTCTTAAAATGCTTTCTGCAAACCCTAAAATATTTTAAAAGCTATAAAAAGTTCATTGAGACAATGATTTATTTCAAAAAAATTTAAACCATTCTGGAATTTGTTATTTTCTCTTTGAGAACCTTAAAATGCTGCTTGCGTGTCCCAAAATGCTGTCTCAGAGTCCTTAAATGATTTTTGTATCCTCAGCTGCTTTTTGAGAACCCTACAATATTTTAAAGGCTCTAATTTGTTGGAAAACTTGGAAATTCAATCAATGAATGATTTCCAAAAACCCTGAAATGCTCCTGAAGTGTCCTGAAAAACTAGTAAAGTATTCAAAAAAGCATTTCAGGACCCTTGAGGAACATTTAAAGTTTTTGGAAATCATTTACTGATCTCAGGATATTTTGAGGTTCTCAAGGTGTGTTAAAATGCTCTTGAGGTATTAAAAGCTTCCATAAATCATCTCAGGAAGCATTTTAGGACGTTCAGGCATCATTTCAGGGTTCTCATAGAACAATTTTTAAAGAACATTCAAGAACCTTCAAGATATTGTTGCATTTTAAGGTTCTCGATGAGCATATATAGCTCCTGAAATATTTGGGGCTTCCAGGAAGCATTTGAGTCTTCAAAAATAATTTCAAGACTTCAAGACAGCATTTTTTGAAACTCAGGTGGCATTTTAGGGCTCCTTAAGAAAGAATTACAGATCCCAGAATCAATTTCAAAATTTTTAAAGTAGATTTAAGAGCTTTCAAAACTTTACCGCACTTTTTACGACATTTATGCAACATTAATTACAATTTAGGGCTCCCAGAAATATTTTAGGACAGTTGGGAAGCATTTTAAGGCTCTTAGAAAACATTCTTTGATAATAGGACATTTTAAAACTGTCAAGATATATTAAAGAGCATTTAAAACATTTTAAGAGCCTCCAGAAATAATTTCAGGACTCTAAGACAGCATTTGAGGGCACTTTGACAGCATTTTAGGGTTCTCAAATAAAATTACAGATTCCAAAATCGGTTTCAAAGCTTTCGAAATTTTTTTGGCAGTATTATTCAACTTCCAGTACTGACAAATACATTCTTGAAGCGTTCAGATATGTAAGAGGCATCTTAAATTTTTGTGAGGAGCATTTTAGGGTTCTCAGGAAGCATTAATTCATCCTAAAACAAACTTAAATGTTTTAGAGTCATTAAAGAACTTTAGAAAATTGTTGAAACGTTATAGGGCTTAATAAACAATTTCAGGACTATCTGAAAGCATTTTAGGACGCTTAGGGCTCTCAAAGTGCAATTTACAGATCCTACAAATGATTTCTGAATTTTCAGTTTATATTAGTGTTCTAAAATAAAATTTAAAAGCTTTCAAAATATTGTAAAGTCCCAAAAAGGAATTCAGGACACTTGAGGAGCATTTTAGGGTTCTTGGAAATCATTCATTGATCCATAATTAATTTCAGGAAGCATTTTAGGACGCTCAGGCAGCATTTCAAAGAACAATTTATAAATCCCAGTTTTTAAAGAGCATTCAAGAATCTTCACAATATTGTAGGGCTTTCAGGAAGCATTTTAGGACACTGGGGGATCATTTTTAAGGTTCTAGTAAAGCGTTTTTTGATCATAGAACATTTCAAAGTTCTCAAGGTACATCAAAACATTGTAGAGCTTCCAAAAATCATTAAAGGACTCTGAGACAGCATTTTAGAACACGCAGGCAGCATTTTAAGGTTCTCCAAGAGAAAATCACAATTTCCAGAGTTGGCCTCCAATTTTTGGTTGTCTAAATGAGATTTATAGTCCCAAAAAGCATTTCAGGGCACTTGAGGAGCATTTCAAGGTTTTTGCAAATCATTCATTGATCTCAGGCTATTTTAAGGCTCTTAAATCATTTCAGGAAGCATTTTAGGACGTTCAGGCAGCATTGCAGGGTTTCCAAAGAACCATTTATACATCCCAGTTTTTTAAAGAACATTCAAGAATCTATAAAATATTGTAGGGCTTTCAGGAAGCATTTTAGGACACTTAGGGATCATTTTTAAGGTTCTAGTGAAGCATTGTTTGATCATAGAACATTTTAAAGTTCTCAAGGTACATCAAAACATTGTAGAGCTTCCAAAAATTATTAAAGGACTCTGAGACAGCATTTTAGGGCACGCAGGCAGCATTTTAAGGTTCTCGAAGAAAAAATCACATATTCCAGAATTGGCCTCTAATTTTTTATTGTCTCAATGAACATTCATAGCTCTCAAAATATTTTGGGGCTTCCAAAAAGCATTGTAAAACACTGAGAGCATTTCATTTGGTGTCTTAACGTGGTGTAGTGGTTATTACGCATGCCCGGAACGCATGAGACACCAAGTAAGTCCCCTAGAGCACTGTACAAGAATCTGTGCGTTGTTTATCTGCTGTTTATTAAAGACGGTAGATTAGGGGGACTAACTTGGAGTCTTAGTGTGGTGGAGAGGTTGTCACACATGCCCGAAATGCATGAGACGCCAAGTAAGTCTCCCATAACACTATACAAGAATTCCACAATGAATTACAAAGTTTAGGGCTTCCAGAAGATTTTAGGACAGCTGGGAAGCATTTTAAGGTTCTTAGAAAGCATTTTACCATCTTAGGACTTTTAAAGCTCTCGAGGTACATTTAAAATATTTTAGAGCCTCCAGAAATAATTTCAGTACTGTGAGACAGCATTTTAGGTGTGTATATGTATAATATAAGTGGTGTAAGTGAAAATTGTTCGGTAGCAAGTCGCCAATACTTTCTAAAAATTTTTAATTCAAACAAATGGTACAAATTACAACTTATTACATCCATAATTGCTGTGTATTACACAAACATAAATTAATTGTATATTAAAGTTAGAAACGCAATTTCCTTCGGGAAAATTATTATAATACCTCATGCAAGTAAAAATATAAATTAATTTTTCCATGTTTCTTATTGACAGCGTTTAAGTCATTCGTAATAAGAACATTGGAATAACTCTTACTAATGCGTGTGTACTACAGTACAAATGATACCGAAAACTAATAAATATTAAATCGATACAAGTTTCGTAAGTCGTAGATTATTACGCCCACTGCCGCCGAACTCAAAATTGAAACCAGTTTTTTTTCTGTTTGATGAAGTATGCTCACCTCTGTTGTTGACAAAAAAGTTCAAAATTTTCGCGAAGCGAACTTATTTTGTTCGATTCTCGTCATTTAATATCTTGATGTGGGACATAACCTCAACTCCATTCATAAAAGTTATCGCAGGTGGCATCTGTTTCCGTAAAGCCGCAATGATTTGAGGGATCAACGAAAGCTTGCTAGCGACAGTTGTGCGCCGCGATTCTCAACTGTTCAACTGTTCGCATTCCGCAGCCAACATGCTCCATGCTAAAAGGATTGCTGTGTTTTTGTTATTTGTGTTTACAAGAATGGAAATCGCATTTGGTTTGTTTTCACGGGCATTTAGAAAATCTGTTGGTGTTAAATATAAATAAATGTACCTAGAGATTTAGCAATTACGTCTGACAACTTCGCGCGTGTGTCACTTTTTTGACACACAATTTTATAATTACTGCGGGATTTGAAAACATAAGCCGATTATATATTTTATTTTGCTGTGCCCATAACCTGTTAAATAATTTTATAAGTGTGCAGCTTCCTTTTGTTTATACTCTCTCTCTCTCATTCTCTTTGGGATTGTCTGCCGCCCGAGGGAATTTATCTGATACGATCTTCCAGCTACTACGAGCACCCAAGTTCTAGTAAGCCGTGAAACTTTTGTTACTTATTGATTCGTGTTTGTTTGTTAATGGAGATGTGACAGAAGGGAGCAAAAAATATGTTTTGATTGTTAAAAATTACCCTCGAATATAATAATATCGATGGTTCTGTATGTAATGGATTCTCGTATAGTGGTCCTCACTGTTCTATAGTGTAATAATAATACCAGAGAGCTAATATATTCGCGTTATAAACACAACATTTTATACAAAACAAACCCCAAATTATATCCCAACAACAGCCACTACAACAACATCGACAACAATGCAGAATTAGCAATCTGCACTAGTGCATTGCATGGATGGCACTGTTAAGTATACCACATGCACAGGCCTGGAATTAGATGTATTTATACAGCATACAAGTGGACGACACAATCACAAAACAATAGGGCATTCATAATTAAAACCCTCATATCAATAACTCAACTCAAATCCGTATGAAGAATATTCTACTTAAAAGTAATCGTTTACATACGGTAAAGAACCTTTAAATGCTTCTCAAGTGCCTTAAAATGCTTTTTTGAAGGCTCTAAAATCATCAGTATGATCTGTGAATTGCACTTTGGGAACCCTAAACGTCCTAAAATGCTGTCAAATAGTCCCGAAATTATTTTTGAAGTCCTGTAACATTCCAACAATTTTCTCAAGTTCCCTAATGACTCTTAAATATTTAAGTTTGTTTTAGGATGAATTAATGCTTCTTGAAAACCCTAAAATGCTTTCCACAAAAACTTAAAATGCCTGTAAAATATCTAAACGATTTAAGAATGTATTTGTCAGTCCTAGAAGTTGAATAATGCTGCCAAAATAATTTCGAAACTTTTGAAACCGATTTTATAATCTGTAATTGTCTCCATTAGAACCCTAAAATGCTGCCAAAGTGTCCTAAAATGCTGTCCTAGAGTCCTGAAATGATTTCTCGAGGCTCTAAAATGTTTTAAATGTTCTTTAATGTACCTTGAGAGCTTTAAATAAAAAAATGCTTTTTAAGAACCTTAAAATGCTTCCCAACTGTCCTAAAATTTTACTGAGAGCCCTACAATGTTATGAGAACTGTATGTATTGAATAATTTTCGCCCTAAAATGCAATATCAATGTTCTAAAAAGCCCTATAAAGTTGTGAAAGCTCTTAAACCTTCTTTACAATCGATTCTGGAATCTGAATTTTTCCTTCGGGAACCCTAAAATGCTACCTGAGTGTCAAAAAATGCTTGAAATGATTTTTGAAGACCCTAAAATGTTTAAAGAACTCTTCAATAAACCTTGAGAACTTTAAGAAGTCCTAAGATCAAAGAATGCTTCACCAAACCCTTAAAATGCTTTCAGAGTCTTGAAATGCTTTCTTTAAGAAATCCTAAGATCAAAGAATGCTTTACCGAAACCTTAAAATGCTCTTAGTGTCTTAAAATGCTTTCTGGAAGCCCCAAAATATTTTGAGAGCTATAAACGTTCATTGAAACAATAAAAAATTTGTAGCCAATTCTGAAATTTAAGATTTTCTTTCCGAGAACCTTAAAATGCTGCCTGTGTGTCCTAAAATGCTGTCTTAGAGTCCTTAAATGATTTTTGGAGGATCTAAAATGTTTTGATGTATCTTGAGAACTTTAAAATGGTTCTGTGATCAAACAATGCTTCAATAGAACCTTAAAAATGATCCCTAAATGTCCTAAAATGCTTCCTGAAAATCCTAAAACATTTTGAAGGCTCTTAATTGTTCTATAAAAACATTAATATGTTTAAAAACTTGGTAACTAAGACTGGGATTTGTCAATTGTTTTCGAGAACCCTAGGCGTCCTAAAATGCTTCTTGGAAGGATTTGTGGAAGCTTTTAAATTTTGAAAACCTTTAAATGCTCCTCAAGTGTTCTGCAATGCTTTTTGGAGACTTTACAGTATTTGAAAACATTAATATAATCTTAAGACTTAGGAACTGTAATTTGCACTTTGGGAGCCCTAAACGTCCTAAAATGCTCTCAAATAATCCTGAAATTTTTTTTAAAGCCCTATAACGTTTCGACAATTTTCTTAAGTTCCCTGATGACTCTTAAGCATTCAATTTTGATTTAGGATGAATCAATGCTTCCTGAGAACCCTAGAATGCTTCACCGCAACCTTAAAATGCTCTCAGAGTCTTAAAATACTTTCTGGAAGCCCTAAAATATTTTGAGAGCTATTAAATGTTCATTGAGTCAATGATTTATTCTAAAAAATCTTGAACCAATTCTGGAATATATGATTTTCTTTTTGAGAACCTTAAAATGCTGCCTGCGTTTCTTAAGCTGCTGTCTCAGAGTCCTCCAATGATTTATTACTTTGAGGAAGCCCTACAAAGTTTTGAGAACTCTCAAATGCTCCTTGAGTTCACTGCTATATTCTAAAATTCTGAAATCGATTCTGCGATTAGTAATTTTTCCTTCGGGAATCCTAAAATGCACCCGAGTGTCACAAAATGCTGGCTAAGAACTCTGAAGTGATTTTTGGAGATTAAAATGTCTTTAATAAACCTTGAGAACTTTAAAATGTCCCAAGATCTAAGAATGCTTCCCCAAAACCTTAAAATGCTCTCAGCGTCTTAAAATGCTTTCTGAAAGCTCCAAAATATTTCGAGAGCTATAAATATTAATTAAAACAATGAAAAATTTGGGGCAAATCTGAAATATGTGATTTTCTCTTCAAGAATCATAAAATGTTGCGTGAGTTCTGTAATGCTGTTTTTTGTTGGCTTTACAATGTTTTAATGTACCTTGAGAGCTTTAAAATGTTCTATGATCAAACAATGCTTCACCAGAACCTTAAAAATGATTCCCAATTGTCCCAAAATGCTTCCTGAAAGCCCCACAATATTTTGAAGATTCTTGAATGTTTTTTAAAAAACTGGGATTTGTAAATTGTTCTTTTAGTAAAATGCTGCCTGAGCATCCTAAAACGATTTATGGGAGCTTTTAAATATAGCAAGACTATTTAAACGTACCTTGAGAACCTTAAAATATCCTGACATCTCAATGAATGACTTCCGAAAACCCTAAAATGCTCCTCAAGTGTTCTGAAAAGCATTTCAAGACACTTGAGTAGCATTTCAGGGTGTTAGGAAATCGTTCGATAATCTCAGGATATTTCAAGGTTCTGGAAGCATTTAAGGACACTCAGGCAGCATTTCAGGGTTCTCGAAAAACAGTTTACAAATCCCAGTTTTTAAAGAACGTTCAAATTATTGTAAGGCTTTCAGGAAGCATTTTTGGACACTTGGGAATCATTTTTAAGGTTCTAGTAAAGCATTTTAGGGCTCCCAGAAAGATTTTGGGACAGTTAGGAAGTATTTTAAGGCTCTTGGAAAACATTTTTTGATATTAGAACATTTTTAAGCTATCAAGGTGTATTAAAGAGCATTTCAAACATTTTAGGACTCTAAGACAGCATTTTAAACACTTTGGCAGCATTTTAAGATTCTCAAAGAGACAATTAAATATTCCAAAATCAGTTTCAAAGCTTTCGATTTTTTTGGCAGTATTTTTACAAATACATTCTAAAAGCGTTCAGATATGTAACATCTGAAGTTTTTGTGAGGAGCATTTTAGGGTTCGCAGGAAGCATTAATTCATCCTAAAACAAACCTAAATGTTTAAGAGTCATCAGAAGACTTTAGAAAATTGTTGAAACGTTATAAGGTTTGAAAAATAATTTTAGGACTTCTTGAGAGCATTAGGGCTCCCAAATTGCAAATTACGTTCCTACAAATGATTTCAAAGTTTTCAAACTATATTAATATTTTCAAATAAAATTCAAAAGCTTTCAAAATATTGTAAAGTCTCAAAACGCATTTCAGGGCACTTGAGAAGCATTTCAGGGCACTTGAGAAGCATTTTAGGGTTCTTTGAAATCATTCACTGATCCATAAATAATTTCAGGAAGCATTTAAGAACACTCAGGCAGCATTTCAGGGTTCTCAAAGAACAATTTACAAATCCCAGTTTTTTAAAGAACATTCAGGAACCTTCAAAATATTGTAGGGCTTTCAGGAAGCATTTTAGGACACTTGAAGATCATTTTTAAGGTTCCAGTAAAGAATTGTTTGATCATAGAACATTTCAAAGTTCTCAAGGTACATCAAAACATTGTAGAGTCTCCAAAAATAATTTAAGGACTCTGAGACAGCATTTAAGGACACGCAGGCAGCATTTTAAGGTTCTTGAAAAGAAAATCACATATTCCAGAATTGGCCTCCAATTTTTTGTTGTCTAAATGAGTATTTATAGTCTCAAAAAGCATTTCAGGACACTTCAGGGGAATTTTGAGGCTTTTGCAAATCATTCATTGATTTCAGGATATTTTAAGGTTCTCGAATCATTTCAGGAAGCATTTTAAGACGCTCAGGCAGCATTTCAGGGTTCTCAAAGAGCAATTTACAAATCTAAGTTTCTTGAAGAGCATTCAAGAGCCTTCAAAATAATGTAGGGCTTTCAGGAAGCATTTTAGGACATGCAGGCAGCATTTTAAGGTTCTCGAAGAGAAAATCACATATTCCGGAATTGGTCTCAAATTTTTTATTGTCTCAATGAACATTTATATATTTATAAAATATTTTGGGGCTTCTAGAAAGCATTTCAAGACACTGAGAGCATTTTAAGGTTCCGGTGAAGCATTATATGATCTTTTCAGGTTCTCAGGGTATATTAAAGAGCATTTCAGATATTTTAGAGCCTCCCGAATTCATTTCAGGATTTAGACAGCATTTTAGGACACTTTGACAGCATTTTAGGGTTCTCAAAAAAAATATTATATACAGCAAACAGCAGATTGACATTTGAGAGTACCCGAAACATAATTTTATAATCGCTAAATTTACTTTTCTTCCTACGGACTGGCAGTCATGTTGTATTAATATTTTAATCTGTTTATTAATTATTTATAAATATTTTAAGGTGTGTTCTGTTGTTTTTAATGAATAATTCTAAATTGTGATACAAAAAGAGTGCAAATAAATTTCTTCGGTTGTCCGATTAAGCAAGTTTGAAATATTTAAATTTTTCGCAATAAATCAAGAGTGCCTGGTATGTGGGCAGTGTGAAATTAATAAGCGAATCGTAGATGCCCATGAATCGTACATGTCAAACATCTTGAATATTTTGCAGCACATGTGCTGCACTCTCTTATAGATTTACGTCCTTTGTGGCATGATTTATTTTGTCACTTGCAATTTTATGCATGATTTAATTTTTTATTAAAATGGCGGCCTGTGAATAGTTGAGGTTATGTATCACATCAAAATTTCAAACACAAATAATTATTATAGTACAATTTGTTTTGAAGAAAAATTGATATATTTGTGAATGGTACAAGTGAGCAAATATTATTATTATATTTTTTTTTTAGTAATAATAGTATAGCAGTTTTACTTTCAGTTTTAATTAGAAAAAAAATGTTTGAAGTCTTGTGACATGTACAGTTATTAGTTTTTACTGAAAGTAATAATATAAGTAAACCTATTACTTACTTTTACTGCAACTATACATTAGTGTCTCACAAAAAAAATATGTCTATTTGTGTGAGACATAAACACAGCGGTACGCATGTTGTATGAGTACAGTTTTGATAATAGTATTGCAACACGCCTACAATTAAACATTGCAGCGGTAGTGAACCGATTTGCGCAACGAATAAATTATTCTAAGAAAATTATTTATATATTAGAAGCAATAAAACAATGTATTATTGATATTCATACATGAAGTACATTAAAAATCGATTAGAACGTGTATAATTATAATTAAAATTACAAAAGTAATTAGCTGCCCTATCAAATATTAAATACGAATAATTCGCATTATTAATTATTAAAATCCAATCTTGGGTGGCCCAAATTTTTTTCAACACACAAGTTGGCATAACTTACCCCTTAATATTTCTAGTTTAGTGAGTATATAAATAACATAGTTAGGGAAATATAGTTTCGGAACTAAGTCGTATTATCGCCCCTAAACACAATCTTGCAGTGCAATTATAATTAGTAGCGCCGCCATTCTAGTAAGTTACTAGCTGCAGCCAGTGCCATCTAGTGTCATAATTTATAATAATGCTAATTACACGTTTAAATTTCACAAGTTTGCTCTTACGGTTGCATTAAATTAATATTTTATGTTTTATTCAACATGGACACGAGTACACAAGAGCGGTGTAAAGTAAATATGTGATTAGTTGTAAATGTCTTCATTTGCCGCTTCAATGCATTTTATCACCTAGTGCGGAAAAATTTGGTCATGTTATTGGTTGTAATAAGAGATCAAGCGAGGTTTTATTACAGGATTTGCATTTCATGTCTAGTAAATTCACTTTTAAAAGAGGCATACATTTTTGGCCGATAAAACGAAAACTAATCGAATTAAAACAAAAATAAAAACAGTTCCAGAATCACAAAACAAAAAACTTTCATTTGATGCCCTACTTAAAAAAAAAAAATGTGTTTCACCATTGTGCCAAATTTCAACAACGTACATACAAAAATAGTCCACGTTGGCTGGATCTGTATTCACTCTCGTTACTTTTTCACCCTTCTTCCGAAAATAAAACAAAAGCTGCACGGTTTAAAATCAAAATAAAAACTGTTTTGGAATGTTGGAATGTAGAGCTTTCATTTGATACCTCACTCAATCTTATTACTTGACTTTCAAATTTCATCCCTTACTTCAGTAGTTGTAATAAAAATACTTCCAACTGTTTTTTTTTTGTTTTTTTTTTCGCAGGGAATAAATAAGGACGCACTTATTTCACCACTGTAGCAAATGTTAGTCTGATAAGATGTGCGAATGCAACGAAAGAAAATTAAATTAAATTTGTAAAAGGGCACAAATTTTTTTCCGAAATTTTTTTACTTGGCATTAATGTGGCAAAATATGTTCCACCACTGTGCCAAATTTCAATAACAAACAATAAAAAATAGTTCACTTTAGCTGGATCGGTATTCACTCTCGTTACGTTTTCAAGTTAACAATCAAATTAATTTGGCAATTCAGTCCCGGCTAATTGTTGTAACATGTCTAATGAATTCACTACCAATTATTTAGTTCATTTTGAAAGCGAAAACAGCGTGAAAAATAAATTTATTCTGAGTCTCACCCCTATTTTTGATGATAAAACAAAAACTACCCTATTTAAAATTAAAAGAAAAATAGTTTTGAGGTGTGCAAGTATAGAGCTTTCATTTGATACCTCACTCAATCTTATTACCTGACTTTCAAATTTCATCCCCTTCTCTGGTAGTTGAAATAAAAATGTTTCTTGTTTTTTTTTTTTGTTTTTCTTTCACAGGGAATGAATGAGGACACACATATCCCCCACTGTACCAAATTCCAATCTAATAAAATATACAGTAACTGATATAGAAGTGAATGCAACAATTCAAGTCCTGACTGTTACATTTTTTTACAAATAAAACAAAAACTATGTGACTTAAAACAAAAATAAAGACAGTTTTACAATAGGCAAACGAAGACTTTTCATTTGATGCCTCATTCAATCTTATTGCCCTTCTTTTCAATTTTTACCACCCGTTTAGGACTCCTTCCCAAACGGATATCTTTTTTTTCCGAAGCTCTTTTACTTGGCATTAATGTGGAAAACCAATGTGCCAAATTTCAACAACGTACAATAAAAAATAGTTCACTTTAGCTGGATCAGTATTCACTCTCGTTACCTTTCCAAGTTAATAATCAAATTAATTTGGCTGTTTTGTCCTGGCTAATTTTTGTAACATGTCAAGTAAATTCACTGCTAATTATTCAGTCCATTTTGAAAGCAAAAGCAACGCAAAAAATAAAATCATTTAGAGTCTCACCCTTTTTATGATGTTAAAACAAAAACTACCCCATTTAGAATTAAAAGAAAAATAGTTTTGGGGTGTGCGAGTGTAAAGATTTCATTTGATACCTCACTCAAGTTAATAACTTGACTTTCAAATTGCATCCCCTTTTTTGATAATTGGAATAAAAGTATTACCAATTGTTTTCTTTGTTTTTTTTTCCATAGGGAATAACTGAGGACACATATTCCACCACTGTATCAAAATCTAATTTGATAAAATGTATAGTTACAGATATAGAAACGAATTTAAGTCCTGACTGTCCCACATTTTTACTAATACAACAAAAACTATGTGGCATAAAACAAAAATGAAAACAGTTTTGCAATAGGCAAACGAAGACTTTTCATTTGATGCCTCATTCAATCTTATTGCTCTTCTTTTCAATTTTTACCACCCGTTTAGGACCCCTTCCCTAACGAATATCTTTTTTTTCCGAAGCTCTTTTACTTGGCATTAATGTGGAAAACCAATGTGCCAAATTTCAACAACGTACAATAAAAAATAGCTCACTTTAGCTGGATCGGTATTCACTCTCGTTGCCTTTGCAAGTAAATAATCTAACTAATTTGGCAGTTTGGTTTCGGCTAATTGATGTAACATATCTAACAAATTTACTACCAATTATTTAGTCCATTTTGAAAGCGAAAACAGCGTGAAAAATAAATTTGTTCATTGTCTCACCCTTTTTTTGATGATAAAACAAAAACTACCCTATTTAGAATTGAACCAAAAACTGTTTTGGGGTGTGCGAGTGTAGGGCTTTCATTTGATACCTCACTCAATCTAATAACTTGACTTTCAAATTTCATCCCCTTCTTTGGTAGTTGAAATAAAAATATTTCTAATTGTTTTTTTTTTTCTTTTTTTTTCACAGGGAATGAATAAGGGCACACATATCCCACCACTGTACCAAATTTCAGTCTGATAAAATGTACAGTTACAGATATAGAAGCGAATGCAGCAATTAATGTCCTGACTGTGCCACATTTTTACTAATAAAACAAAAACTATGTGGCTTAAAACAAAAATAAAAACAGTTTTACAATAGGCAAGCGAAGACCTTTCATTTGATACCTTACTCAATCTTATTGCCTCAATTTTTAATTTCGACCACCTGTTTAGAGCCTCTTTTGCAAGAGAAAAATTAAAAAAAAATGTGGAAAAACATATTTTATCTTAATGCTAAATTTCAATTTGATAGTGCAAGTTATTGTAGGAGGAAAATAAATTTCTGGTCCTTGTCTTTTATTATTAATTAAGGACCTTTTTGATACTTGAAACGGAAATATTTTTCGCAAATTTCAATTTGATGGCTTGTGTAATTACTGAGATATCAGCAAAGACATATATACAAACAAAAATATCAAGATACGGAATTCTAGGAACACATTGGAAAGGAAAAAAAAATTGAATAAACAGCAGATTTTCAATCAATTTTATTAATAGAAATGTTTTTACCGTTTTTTATTTGTCCTGCTGACTCTCACATCCACCCTCACTGGAACTACATCCCTGATCGCCCTTCAGATCTTGTCCCTGTTGACTTAAACCAAAGAAAAACACTAGAAAAAAAAATTGAAAATTCAGAAATTATTTTCAATTGCAACCAAGATAGTTTTTTTACCTTTTCTAATTATTTTGTTTTTTTTTTTTAGGACAGGATGTGGTCTCAGAAGTGGGATTATGGTGCTGCTGATTGTGGCTGGATGTAAAGCTGCTGGTCGACTAACTGTAAGTGGAGCTGCTGGAAGGTAGTTGGGGGTGGATGTGGTACTGTTGCTCCTTGGTTATAGATGTGGTTGATGTAGCTGGCTATTTTAGGATAAAAGGAATGAAGTTGTGGTATTTTTAGAAAAAAAAATTTTTTTTTCAAGCCAATAATCTAAGAAAAAAAATAATTAAAGGTACATTAAAAAATTGATTTGACATAAATTAAAACATGAATAACTTTTGGATTAAATTCAGGACTTCCACCACAACTTCCTTAAAAAGGGGATGCGTTAGATGCAAAGAAACAAGCCCCACCATTTAAAAAAAAAATTAAATGAAGAAAAAATGTGCTACTGGCTCCACTAGCTATCTACTATTAATTTCCTGAGACACATGCAACTTTTATTCTTCAGCAAGCTTAACAATTTTTTCATCCCCTCAGGAAATAACAAAAATTTTTTCTTCTAAATTTCCAACACAGGACAGCACATTTTTACTTCGTTCTAGCATAAATAATTTAATAATGAAAAAAAAAAAAACATGGAGTGAGGCCATGTTTCACAATGTTTTGTGCAGTTTTTTCCTTTATTTCACTCTCTTTTTTTTTCTTTATTTAATTTTTACAGGAAAAAATAATTAACAATATTACAATTACATTTTAAATTTATTTACAAATGATTTTTTGAATATTTCTTCGATTTTAGTCCTTTTTTTTCTCAATAATTTAGTCATTTCTATTTTTTATCGACTTGTATTTGGTTTCCAGGTGTATTTTTTTTTTTCCTTTAATTCCAATGCAATAATGTAAATCTTTATGAACTTATTTCTTCATAAATTAATCCACAGTCCATTTATTATCAATATTTTTTATTGTCCTCTCCATTTCTGTCCATAATTTGTTTCAAATATATTTTTATTGAAAATCAATCAATTTTCTCATTTCCATGCAATGTATTAGACTAAAAATAAAACAAGCAGCCAAAACCAGTACCAAATAAAGTGAAACACAGCCAGGGCAGCCCAATTAAATTTTCTCCCAAAAAATTCAATTATTACAACTCCCTCAATTAATTTCAACAAAAATGCACCAAATATTTGATTCTTATTGCATAATCCCCACAAAAATAACATAAAAATAAATAACTCTAAAAAAAGCATTCCGGTAAAATTTTCAAGTACGGCCCTGTCCCTGCTTTCGTGTTTCACACAAATATCCACAAATACTTCAACCACCCCAAAAATAATTATTTTTGGGTTTATTATACCACATTTACTTACTGTAAACCAAACACCAATCTAAATTAATTAATTAATAAAATAAATCAAAACTTACAAATCTTCCTCATAGAAACATTCTAGAAGCTTTACACTTTACCTCTCGTATCCCTCGAATTTGATGCACAGTCACACAAAAAACACTTCACAAACGTCCAACGATTAGTTAAATACGTTTTAAACAACTTTTAACTAAGAATCGGACGTTAAAATATAAAAAAATCTAATGGAAAGCGTTGGTTAGCGTAGCTTGACGCAAAGCTTCCATTTTTCTTGTTGAAACAAACGAAGCACGTGTACGTGTTGACTCGGGGAAGATGCTGCGATAGTAGTGACACTTAGTGGCACAATACCTAATTAATTTTTAATATTTTATTGATTAATACCGATTGGAATGATCTGATATTTTGTATAATTGATTTATTAAATAAAAAATATTTTTTTTAAAGTATTTTTGAAGTTAATTTCCCCTTAAATCAACCAATTATTTTTTGAAGTTTTTTGGCGGTTAATTTGATTTAATTTGAATTTAAAAATTAGTTTCTGAGTTATGATTGATCAAAAACGAGTCGACTCTGTATGAAAAAGAGAAAAAACAAAAAGACAATCGTTCTGCAGCGGCAAAGATGATGTCGGCGATCGAGGCGGCGATGGTCGAGTAATTATTTTTATTATTTTAATATTGCAGCCGACTCGAAACGGGTTCATGGCCAGAATCATTAAATATTATAAGTTTTATTCAGAAAGCATTGCATAGTGATTGCAAAATAATAATATATATTTTATGTCTGTAAGTACTGTATTAAATATGATACATTTCGCAACTTCGAATGCAGCCTACACTATGCACAAGTTGCAATAGTGCACTGACTCCGCAAAGAATAGAAAATTGAATTATTCGAATTATCAACAAATGGACTGGTGACAGGTGCTGGACACAATACTTAAAAAAATATTTATTATACAAGCTTCCTATCAGCGTTTGTTTCATCATTCTACGATTTTTATTTCAGGAGATATCAGCTTTCAAAGTGTACCATTCAACCCCCTATACCATTAAGGTTGTTATTTGATAAATGGTACTCCATAAAATGTCTTGTTCATTATCCTACTATAATTATTTCACTGGATATTAACTTTAAAACTGAGCCAGATTTTTGTTACGTCATTCAGCCCCCTATACCACTGAGGGTTGAAAGATAAAGGGTTAAATCTGGTTTAGGGATGAAACCTTCCTACAATCTTCAGTTCATTATTCTACAACCATTTTTCAAGGAGATATGGACCTCAAGATTGTAACAAAGCTTTGTAGTACCATTTAACCTCTTGTACTTGCAGGGTTAAATAATAAAGGGTTGAAACTGAGTATCTGATACTTAGAAATATAAAGTTTTTCATTGATGTCTGTTTCATTATTTTACGATTATTATTAAGAATTGTGACAGATCTTCGTTGTACCATTCAACCCCCTGTACCATCTTAAACAGGTTTTATGAAATATGGCACAACTTGAGCTTCCTACAGTATTTAGTACATAATTGTACGATTATTATTTTAGGAGATATTGGCTTTTAAATAGTAATAGATCTTCATTGTACCATTCAACCCCATGTACCATTAGAGTTCAAAGATACAGGGTTGAGTCTGGTTTTGCTATAAATGCTTCCATACACTATTGTAAGGTTATCATCAAACGAAATATCAGGTCTTCGTTTCACTATTCAGTCCTCACCACCAATAGTTTGAGGATAAAGGGTTGAATTTGGTTTCTCAATAAATGGCACTACTTAAGCATCCCTGTACTTTCAGTTAATTATTGTACGATTATTAATTTAAGAGATATGAGGTTCAAAATCCTTGTACCACTGAACCCTCTGTACCATCAGGATTGAAATATAAAGGGTTGTATCTGGTTTAGCGATAAATGGCATCACTTGAGTTTTCTACTGTCTTTATCTAATCATTTTAGAAATCATTATTGCAGGAGAAATAGATTTAAAAATTGTAAGATTTTTGCTGTACCATTCAACCCCTTGTACAGACAGGTTTTGAAGATAAGGGGTTGAAACTGGCTATATCATTAATTATATTATGTATGTTTGCATCAACGTATACTACATTAGCTTCTAGACTATAAGAGATCTTGGTCGTTACATTCAACCCCCTGTGCCAATAACGTTGGAAGATAAAGGGCTGAGTCTTGTTTTGTGATTAATGGCACTCCTTGAGCTTCCCTAAATTTCAAGTTTATCATTGAACGATTATTATTAATCGAGATATCAGCTCCTAAATTATGACAGATCTTTGTTGTACCATTGACCCCTTGTACCAGCATAGTTGGAAGATGAAGGGTTGAGTTTGATTTCACGATTTGAGCTTGCCACAGTCTTTAATATTGCAGTAGGTAGATGTTTCATGATTATGAATGTTTTTTTGTTGTACCATCCAACCCCTTATTATATCGTAAATTATATTATGTATGTTTTTGTATCAAGGTATACTTCATTAGCTTCTAAATTGAAGCAGATCTTCGTCGTAACATTGATTTCCTTGTACCACCTTGTACCACCAGGGCAGCCAGATAAAGGGTTGAGTCTGGTTTTCCAATAGATGGCATCAATTGAGCTTCCCTTAACCTTCAATTCATTTTTCTACGATCATTACTTAATGAGATACCAGCTTTTAAATTGTGACAGATCTTCGTTGTGCCAGTCAACCCCTTGTACCACCAAATGAGTCTGGTTCTTTAATAAATGGCATCAATTGAGTTTCCCTAAATTTTATTATTGTACGGTTACTATTTTAGGAAATATGGGCTTCGCTGTACCATTCAAACCCCCGTACCACCAGGGCTGAAAGATAAAGGGTTGAGTCTGGTTTTGCGATAAATGGTACGACTTGAGCTTTCCTACATTTTTAGTTTATAATTGTACGATTATTATTAAACGAGATATGAGTTTCTAGACTGTGACAGATCTTCGTTGTACCATTCAGCCCCCTATATCACCAGGGCTGAAAGATAAGCGTTTAAATTTGTTCTGAGGAATAGCGCTTTCGACTAGCATTTGTTTCATTATTCTTTGAGAAACTAGCTTCTAAATTCGTTGTACCATTCAACCCCTTGAACCATTAAGATTGAAAGATGAAGAAATGGAACTAGTCCTAAGATAGATGGCACTACTTTTGGTTCATCATATGATCATTAGTTTTTGAAGAAATATGAACTTAAGATTGTGATAAATTTTTGTTCAAGTATTTAGCCCCTTGTACCGCCAGAGCTCAAAGATGAGGGGTTGGAATTGGTTGTATTATAAATGGTATTACCAAGCTTTCCATTAGCGTTTGTTTCATTATCCTACGATTATTATTCTTTGAGAAACTAGCTTATAAATTTGTTGTACCATTCAACCCCTCGAACCACTAGAATTGAAAAATGAAGGGTTGCAACTGGTTTTGAGATGAATGGCACTACTTTTGGTTCATCATATCATCATTATTTTTGAGGAGATATAAAGTCAAGATTGTGGCAAATTCTTGTTCCAACATATGACTCCTTGTACTTTCAGCCTTCAGAGATGAAGGGTTGGAATTGGTTGTATCATTAATGGTATTACCAAGCTTTCCATTAGCGCCTGTATTATTTTTCTATAATTATTATTCATTGAGAAACTAGCTTCTGAATTCGTTGTACCATTTAACTCCTTGAACCACTTGGATTGAAAGATGAAGGGTTGAAACTGGTTTCAAGATGAATGGCACTACTTTTGGATCATTATTTTTCGAGACAATATAAACTTAAGATTGTGACAAATTTTTGTTTCGACATTTGTCCCCTTGTACCAACGAAGTTGAAAGATTAAGGGTTGGAATTGGTTGTATCATAAATGATATTACAAAGGTTTCCATTGACGCCTTCTCAAATATTATCGAGTTATTATTCATTGAGAAACTAGCTTCTAAATTTGTTGTACCATTCAACCCCTTGAACCACTGAGATTAGAGAATGAAGGGTTGGATCTGGTTTAAAGATGAATGGCACTACTTTAGGTCCATCTTATCATCATTATTTTTTGAGGATATATGAACTTAGGATTGTGCCAAATTTTTGTTCCAACCTTTGACCCCTTGTACCGACAGAGTTCAAAGATTAAGGGTTGAATTTGGTTGGGATGTATCATAAATGGCATTACCAAGCTTTCCATTAACGCCATTCCAATGATTACACAGGTATTATTCATTGAGAAATTAGCTTCTAAATTCGTTGTACCATTTGACCCTTGGAACCACTGGGATTGAAAGATGAAGGGTTGGAATTGGTTTTAAGATACATTGCACTACTTTTGGTATATCATATCATCAATATTTTTTGAGAGGTATAAACTCAAGGTTGTGGCAATTTTTTGTTCCAACATTTGACCTCTTCTATCTGTAGGGTTTAAAGATGAAGGGTTGTAATTGGTAATGTTATAAATGGTATAATAAAACTTGGCATCACTGTCTATTTCATTACTCTAAGATAATTATTCTCTGAAAAACCAGCTTATAAATTCGTTGTACCATTTAACCTCTCGAACCACTAGGATAGAAACATTAAGAGTTGGAACTGGTTTTAAGATAAATGGCACCACTTTTGGTTCATCTTATTATTATCATTATTTGAGAAAATAGACTTGAGATTGTGACAAATTTTTGTTCCAACATTTGATTTCTTGTACCGATATGATTCGAAGATAAATGGTTGGAATTGGTTGCATTATGAATGGTACCATCAAGCTTCCTATTACTGTCAATTTTATCATTTCACAATATTTTTTATTGAGAAACTAGCTTCTAAATTCGTTGTACCATTTAACCCCTTGAACCACTAGGATTGAAAGATGAAGGGTTGGCACTGGATCTAAGATAAATGGCACTATTTTTGGATCCTTACTTTTTGAGGTGATATAAGCTTCAAGAGTAAGAGTAATTTTTGTTCTAGCATTGAACCATTTGTACCGACAGGGTTCAAAGATAAAGGGTTGGAATTGGTTTGATCATGAATGGTACTGTCAAGCTGTCCAATAGCGTTTGTTTTATTATTCCAAAACTGGCTTTTAAATTCGTTGTACCAATTAACCCCTCAACTACTGGGATTGAAAGATGAAGGGTTGGGACTGGTTTTAGGATAAATAGTACTATTTTTGGATCATTATTTTTTGAAGAGAAATAAACTTAGGATTGTTACAAATTTTTGTTCCAACATTTGACCCCTTGTATTGGTAGGGGTCAAATTTAAAGGGTTGGAAATGGTTTTATTATAAATGATTTAATAAGACTTTGTATCATTACTCGAAGTTCATTATTCAAGAAGATATGAGCTTCTAAATTGAGACAGATTTTTGTTATCATATTCAACCCCCTGTACCACCGGAGTTGGAAGATAGAGAGTTGGATCTGGTTCAACGATAAATGGCACTACTCAAGCTTCTCCAAATCTTCAGTTTATTATTCTATAATTATTATTAAACGAGTAACCAGCTCCTGAATTGTAACAGTTGTACCATTCAACCCCTTGTACCACCAGAGTTTAAAGATAAAGGGTTGAGCCTGGTTTTGCGATAAATGGCATTACTTGAGCTTCTCTAACTTCGTTGTTCATTACTTTACGATTATTTTAAACAAGATATCAGCCTCTAAATTGTGACAGATTTTTGTTGTACCATTTAACCCCTTGTACCACCAGAGTTGAAATTTAATTGATTGAGTCTGATTTTGCGATAAAAGCTGCCTTAAAGTGTGCGATTATTATCAAACGAGATATTAGCTTATAAATTATGTTGTACCATTTAGCCCCCTATATCACAAGGGTAAGAAAATAGAGGGTTGGGTCTGGTTATGCGATAAATGGCATTAATGAAACTTCTTTAAGCATTCAGTTCATTATTCTACAATTATTATTGAATGGCAGTTGTACCATTTGACCCCTTGTACCACCAAGGTTGAAAGATGAAGGGTTGAGACTGGTTTTGCTTGAAATGATATTTTTATTTTCAATCAACAAGATATCAGCGTCTAAATTGTGACAGATCTTCGTTGTACCATTCAACCCCCTGTATCACCAGGATTGAAAGACAAGGGGTTGGAACTGGTTTTATAATAAATGGTACAACTTGAGCTTCCTACAATCTTCAATACATTATTGTACGATTATTATTCTAGGAGATATGAGCTTTGAAATTGAAACATTATCATTCAACCCCTTGTACCACCAGGTAAAAATATGGAGGGTTGAATCTGGTTTTTTAATAAATGGTATTATAATATAAGCTTTCAGCAAATACGTTTTAAGCCTTCCTTGAAAATAAACTCATGTAATTCTCAGAATGTTGTGAAATAAAAATTGTTTTACTTCTCGGAAATATGTTTTGCATCTCGTTACGTCTCCTAATGATAAAAATATTGAAATGTCCTGGCATTCTTGTAAATTATCTTTCAATTAAAGAACAAACCGCCTGAGGCTCGTACATTTGCAGCACAATCAAATTCTGAATAAAAAATTAATCTAAAATACCAAGATTTCGAGTGTACCCTTCCATGGCTATAATTTCCAAAGCACAAGTGATAATTATACAAAAAGAAACAGACAAATTAACTTAGAAAAAATACAGAATTAAACCCCGAAACGTAACTACAAAGTAAGTTAATCATAACCTTATTTTCAGACGCCACTCGGACGTATAATTCCCAGTTTTTTTTTTTGGACAAAGAGCGCGTAAACGAATTAATAAAAATATACAGACCGCATGCATTTATTTGAATTTTTATTTTCAATGCTGTATTTATATGCGCAGTTGGTCAGTTCACACGAAAAGTTCTCTTTATATTTTTCAGATCAAAACTTTATTAATTCAATAGTAGAAAAATCTAAACTTGAATATTTTACCAACACTTATATGACTCAGAAAATAATTAGTAAAATGATTAATTCGTTTCGCTTATTGTCTATTATTCTGCCTACACTTCGTGGCCACTCCTGATTATTAGTATTTTATAATATATATTCATTTATTAAAAAACCAACCTTGTGAAACATAAGTAACAAATGAATGTTGCATTCGAAGCGTTATTCTGTTGTTAATTATTGTAAAACAAGTTTGAAAACAATAAAAAGTAACTATTTTCAATTCACAATTTGCTGGCTATTAATTTCGTTATTTTCGAGCAAATTTTGAATTTGCCGGTCAATATTTCATGAACAGACTAGACAAAACAAAAAATTGCTAGTTCCGCATATTCTTTATTGCTTTCTCAATTGACACACTTAAATTCACATTTTTTCTTCAGCTATTTCAGCTAAAAAAAATATTTTTGTTGTTAGAAGCCACAATTTCAATATTTTCCGATCAATACTTCATGAACAGATTGAGTAAAACAAAAAATTGCTAATCCAACATATTTCCGGATACTTCCTCAAAATCACAACACTTAATTTCACAAATTTTCAGAAGCTAGTTTAGCTAAAAAAAATTTTTTTGTTGCAGCAGGCAACAATCTCTTCATTTCCCAGCCAATTTTGAATTTGTCGGTCAATAATTCATGAACAAATTGAATGAAACAAAAAATTGTTAGTTCTGCATATTTCTTGATGCTTCCTTAATCGGCACACTTGAATTTACATTTTTTCTTCAGCTATTTCAGCTAAAAAATATATTTTTGTTGCTAGAAGCCACAATTTCAATATTTTCCGGTCAATACTTCATGAATAGATTGAGTAAAACAAAAAACTGCTAATCCAACATATTTCCGAATACTTCCTTAATCACCACACTCAGTTTCACAAATTTTCAGCAGCTAGTTTAGCTAAAAAAAATTTTTTGTTGCTGCAGGCAACAATCTCTTTATTTTCCAGCCAATTTTGAATTTGTCGGTCAATAATTCATGGACAAATTGGATAAAACAAAAAATTGCTGATTCAGCATATTTCTGGATACTTCCCTAATCACCACACTTGCTTTCAAAAATTTTCAGCAGCTAGTTTAGCTGAAAAAATTTTTTTTGTTCCAACAGACAACAATCTTCTTGTTTTTGAGCAAATTTTGAATTTGTCGGTCAATACTTCATGAACAGATTGAATAAAACAAAAAATTGCTAGCTCCGCATATTCCTTGATGCCTCCTTAATCGGCACACTCAAATTCTCATTTTTTCATCAGCTAGTTCAGCTAAAAATAACATTTTTGTTGCAAGAAGCCACAATTTCATTATTTTCAAGCTCATTTTTAAGTTTCTGTTCAATATTTCATGGACAAATTAGGTAAAACAAAAAATTGCTGATTCAGCATAATTCTGAATACTTCCTTAATCACCACACTTGCTTTCACAAATTTTCAGCAGCTAATTTAGCTAAAAAAAATTTTTTTGTTCCAACAGGCAACAATCTTGTTATTTTTGAGCAAATTTTGAATTTGTCGGTCAATACTTCATGAACAGATTGAGTAAAATAAAAAGTTGCTAGTCCTACATATTCCTTGATCTTTCCTTAAACGGTATACTTAAATTCACATTTTTTTATTAGCTAGTTTCAGCTAAAAAAGTATTTTTGTTGCAAGAAGCCACAATTTCATTATTTTCAAGCTGATTTCTAAGTTTTCAGTCAATACTTCATGAACAGATTGGGTAAAACAAAAAATTGCTAATAGGACATAGTCCTTGATACTTTCTTAATCGACACACATGGATTCACATTTTTTTGTTAGCTAGTTCAGCTAAAAAAAATTTTTTGTTGTAAGTGGCCATAATTTTGTCATTTTCAGACAAATTTTTTTAATATCCAGTCAATAATCAATGAACAAATGAGGAAAAAAATGCATTACTACTTCCTCATATTTTTCAATACTTCCTTAATCAGGACACAAAATTTTACAGTTTTCCAACAGTCAGTTCAGGCAAAAATTTGATTTTTGTCACAAATGGCTACGTTTACATTATTCCCGAGTAAATTTTGTATTTTCTGGTCAATAATTCATGAATTGATATGAAAAAAAATGTGTTTCTGAATATAGATGCTCTTGAATGCTTCTTTAATCAGCACACAAAATTTCACTGTTTTTAAGCAGCTGATTCAGCTAAAAAACTGATTTTAGTAACAAGAAGTCGCCGTCACTCAATTTCCCAATAGACATCAGTTTTATTATTTTCAAGTAAATTTCAGGTTTTTGGACAATAATTCATGAACAGATGCAACAAAAGCAATAATATACAATTTATTCTCTGTTCAATGGTATATAAATTCATATTTTGTTTCCACGAAACAGTAAAAAAAATTTTAAACTCAAAATGAAACTATGGGAGTATGTATCTTGCTTGACCGTTGAAATCTCCGAATGAATTACATGAAAAATATAGAATAAAGTATGCTGATTTTAATTTTCCGAACAGATTTGAGCAAACTATTCTGGTAAAAAAATAAAAAGCCTCCAAATTCGACCAATTTAATTTTTTTCCAAAAATAGCTCCTTTATATTTGAACCATCATAAAAATTGTATGAATAGATCAATTAACTTCAAAACTCATATACAGTATACTAAAACTATACCAAATCCAAATATCCAAACATATTTTGGATATCTCTAACCGATTTGAAGTTATAAGTCAACAAACAAAAAATGGTACAATTTCACCCTATCAAGGATAACATAATATTGCAATTTTTTCAAGAATTACGGCTCGGATATCACGAAAATTGTTTTTCTCTGAATATACGAGACTTAATCAAGGAAAAAATACGAAGAAAAAAATTTTCAGAGAGTTGAAGATTTTTCGAAATATCTCAAGGGGTACCCCTTGCGATTTTTCCCATTTTCGACCTTTTTCAGTTTTCTTGCCATAAAATTTTTATCTGTGAACCAAATTCAATGAAATTTGGAGTTGTCACGTAGCTTTTGATGCCTAATCGAATGATGTACAAGAAATTTGTTGGAATCCGATATTTTCCGGATTATTCGCAAAAGTATCCGAAAATTGGGTCTTCATTTATAGACCAATAACTTTGATTTAAAAAAAAATTTTGAAATGTGGTTTTGACTTTTAGGGTCCTGATATTGTAGGGATATGACATTATGAAAATAAAAAAAATTGAAAAAATTTTTTTTTTGTCTAAAATTATTTTGGCTTTTTGTATAATTTTCAATAAAATCTGCAATTGTGGGGCTACCCTCACAAAAATTTGTATAAATATTGTTGAATGTATACTTATTCATTATTTCCATTGAAATTTGAAACATCCCAATGAATAATTGAAAAAAATGGCACTCGAATAGTTGCAACTCCCCAAAATAACATTCTGACAAAAATTGATATTTAATACCTGCAATTCGTACCTTATTTATAAATAAATTAATTCTTTAAGATGTCGCGAAACTAAATCCGCCATCTCCAATCTCAAAACCAGTTTAATTTTTATTTTTCAGACAAAGAAGCATCCAAGAATGTTATTTTCGAATATCAGAGAAAACGTTGCATATTTTTAGCATTACTATTTAGCGTTTTGCGATTTGCAGACGAAGATTCCCATAAGTCATTGCAGGGCCGGGCCCAGAACATTCAAGATGTTTTAAACTGATTAAAGCAGGGGATAAATCTTCTTTGATTTATTAATGTCGAATGTAGTTTATTATTATAATTATTGGTGGCAGCAAAAGACTATAAATCTGAGGAATACGGAGTAATGGCTATCAGAGGTGGATGGTGGTTGATGGTGGTATACCATAATGGTTATGGTATCGGTGATCAAAGCTACAGGTGTTGTGCACTTATAAATTATGGTTTTAATAAGAGGGATGACTTTATACGTACAAGACTTTTGATTCTGGATTGCTTCTTCATTAATAAATCATTTAGAGGTGGTGTACTGTGCAATTTCAGATGAGAAACGCATCCTGAGATAATTATTGCAATACAACTTTTTTTCTGAGTTGTTATCAATAAAATATTGACGTCCAAACTTTATCCATAAAACATTAAAACGAAAACCATGTTGTTTTGTTATAAAAAGTTGTTTTTTGGCTGAACCAGCTGTACGAATTCAATAAAAATATTAGTACTGATTGATGAAATATTTGAGAATAGGTGACATGAGTCACCATTTTTTTTCCTCAATAATTCATGAGCTATTGCCCCTCAAACTCCAAAAAACTGGATAAAATCAAGTGATTTGGCTCTCTTGGTACGAAAAAATAATTTTTGGCTCAATTAGTTGTTCCACAATAAGAAAAATGCACATATCGGTCCGAGAAATGTTAAGGAATAGGGGACGTGAGTGACATTTTTTTTACTTCATACGTTCATGAGTTATTGACCTATAAATTCAATACAATAATCCAATTATATGCAAATAAAGAACTTATATTGCAAAAACTAGTTTTTGGCTGAACCAGCTGTACGAATTCAAGAAAAATTTGAGTACTGATTGATGAAATATTTGAGAACAGTTGACATGAGTCACCATTTTTTTTCTTCAATAATTCATGAATTATTAGTCCTCAAATTCGAAAAACTGGATGAAATCAAGTGATTTGGTTCGCTTAGTACGAAAAATCAATTTTTGGCTGAACCAACAGCTCTACAATCATGAAAATTCACATGTTTGTTGAGGAAGCATCAAGGAATAATTGACGAGATAGAATTTTTTTTAACTCCATTTTTTGCTGAGTTATCGGCCCGTAAATTCAAAACTATAATAATATTAGGAAACTAAGCTGTGCTCCTGACGCAAAAACCATTTTTTAAGTGAACCAGTAGTACCACAATTGTAAAAATTGGTATGCTGATTGAGGAAACATCAATAAACAATTGACTGAAGCCATAATTGTTTTACTCAATTTTTTTTTGGATTATCGACAAGTAAATCAAAATCGAAGTTATCACGTTCTTATGACACAAAAAATAAGTTTTTGGCTGAACCAGCAGTTCAAAATCGGTGAAAATGTAGCAGTTACTAAAAGAGTTATCAAGAAACAACTGTGATGAGGCAATACAGAGAAATTAAAATGGTAAATTGCTAAATTTTCCAGTGATATTCGATCATTCATGTGAAATGATTTTTAAAGTAGTGTAGTAGTATTTGTGGTTGGTATTTGGTCCCATTCGTAATAAAAATTCAATATAGTCTGAAATGAAACTCCAGTTAACAAAACAGAGCACTGCATTTTTAAAATTCTGCAGCAATCGACAAATCCGAAACTATCCACCCTCAAAAAAAAAGTTTCGATCTGCGTATCCACCATCACAGATGTGTATGTCATCCGAGAACTACAACACACACATCCGATAGTCTTGTCCATATGCTTCCCCCTGTCCCCTGTGTAGGGCCCGCACCCACCCCCTGCGCCACCCTTTACTAAACAAATAAAGCCTGTATAAATATTAGTACTGTGAGAAAAAACACGCGGCGCGTTTTACAATAAGAGAAAAGCGAGCTCGAAAAAAATGTATATAATTGAAATGTGAACGCAAATGTTGTTTGTAATAATAAAAACGAATTTTTACGAGAGAAGCACCGTCAGACTCACCGAAACAAAGCTTTTTACAAATAAAATAAATACAATTTGTGCGTTATGAAAATAACACCAATAATAAATTATCTATTGGTGAATTCGACCGAAAAAGATTTTGCTAGCTAGTAAAACAAACTTATACTATCATGATATATTCCTTAACAATCCTTTTTGACCCTTGGTTTAGCCAAAATCTTGACATTTGTTCCAAAGGAACCCAGTGGCTTCTAATTCCTAGTAATCGAGTTTGCTGGACAATAATTCGTGAACAGATTAAATTACAAGAATTATTGTTTCCTCATACATTCCTTAAGGCTTCCATAATCAGTGTACAAAATTTCACAGTTCTCTCATCCCTTGTTTAATCAAAAACTCAATTTTGACTTGATGTTCAATTATTTGCCAGTATATTTCCAATTTTTTGATCAATAATTGATAAGAAAATGAGGTAAAATGAATTATTGATGTATTTTCTCATTCCTTGATGCTTCCTTAATAAGCATACAAAATTTCACATATTTCCAACAGGTAATTGGACCAAAATTAGTTTTTTCGTCCCAAAAGGTCACAGTTTCCAGTTAATTTACAATTATTAAATCGATAAATTATAAACAAATGAAGCAAAATAATAAATTGCTAAATTTATATATTCCTTAATGCTTCCTTAATCAGCACACAAAATTTAAAACTTCTAGGCCTCCTGGTTTGGACAAAAATCGAATTTTGGTCCCAATAGGCCACGATTTCGTTGTGTTTTGGTCAATAATTCATGAACCTATGGTATGAAAAAATTATTACTCAGTTCAAATATTAACTAATACTTCTTTAATCAGCAGACAAATTTTCATTAGTTTTTGTCCCCTAGTTGAACCAAAAATCGATTTGAGACTCATGCTTACTATTTCGTAATAAATATTGAGTTCGCTGATTTATAATTTTCAACAAGATGAAGAAAAAAAGATCATCACTTGTTTTTCCCACTTCCTAATACTTCCTTAATCGACTTGAATAATTTCATCGATTTGGAACAGTTATTTTCGCCAAAAATCGGTTTTTTATCGCAAGAGGCCACGGTTATGTTATAACTCAGTGAATTTTTGGCTTTACTGGTCAATAATTCGTGAACAGATAGAAAAAAAAATTGATTGCTAATTTTACAAGCTCCTTAATGTTTTTTCAATCAGCACACAATATTTCGTACTTCTATGACTCCAAGTTTGGACAAAAATCGAATTTTTGTCCCAAAAGGCCAGGATTTCGTTATGTTTTGTTCAATAATTCATCAACTCTCGAGAAAAAAAAATAAAATTGCTCGGTTTGAATAATCCTTAATACTTCATTAATTGATTAACAGAGTTTCATTTGTTTTTGTTTTCTAGTTTAACCAAAATTCGACTTTTTGTCCAAAAGGAAACTCATGTTTACAATTTCGTAATGAATATTGAATTCGCTGCTTTATAATTTTCAATGAGATGAGGAAAAACAGATCATTGCTTATTTTTCTTACTTCCTAATACTTCCTTAATCAGCTTGAAAAATTTCATTGATTTCGAACACTTGAATTGGCCAAAAATCGTGTTCTTATCGCAGGCCACGGTTATGTTTGGATTTATAGGTCAATAATTCATGAAAAGATGGAAAAAACAATTGATTGCTAGTTTTACAAGCTCCTCGACATTTTCTTAATCAGTACACAATATTTCGTACTTCTATGACTCCTAGTTTGGACAAAAATCGAATTTTTGTCTCAAAAGGCCACGATTTTGTTATGTTTTGTTCAATAATTCATCTACTCTTAAGAAAAAAATTAAAATTGCTGGGTTTAGATATTCCCTAATACTTCATTAATTATGACACAAATTTTCATTTGTTTTTGTCTCGTAGTTCAACCAAAAATCGATTATTTGTCCAAAAGAAAGCTCATGTTGAATATTTCGTAATGAATATTGAATTCGCTGCTTTATAATTTTGAATAAGATGAGGAAAAAAATTATTTTGCTTGTTTTTCTTAATTCTTGATACTTCCTAAATCAGCTTGAAAAATTTCATTGATTTCAAACAGATAATTTGGCCACAAATCGTTTTTTTGTTACAAACGGCCACAGTTTCGTACTTCTCTAGTTGATTTTTGAGTTGATAGATCATTGAAAAATTTAAAAAAAAAATTGGTTACTAGGTCAACATATGCCTTAATGCTTTCTTAATCAGAATACAAAAATTTTGCTGTTCTAAGCCTTCTGGTTTAGACAAAAATCGTTTTTTAGTCACAAGAGGCCCCGATTTCGTTATGTTAGGGTCAATAATTCATGAACGTATTAAAAAAAAATTGATTGCTCAGTTCAGTTGTTGCTTAATACGTCTTTAATCAGCAGATAAAATTTCATTTGTTTTTGTTCCCTAATTAAGCCTAAAATCGAATTTTTGTTTGCTATTTTGTAACAAATATTGAATTCGCTGATCTATAAATTTTATTGAGATGAGGAAAAAAATGTTTTTGCTTGTTTTTCTTGATTGTCAATACTTCCTCAATCAGCATAAGTAATTTTACTGATTTTTAACGGCCAATTTGGTCAAAAATTATTAATTATGTTATTTTTTCGGTAGTTTTTGGATTTGCAGGTCAATAATTCATGAACTATTGAGGAAAAAAATTAATCGCTGGGGTTACATATTCCTTAATACTTCCTTAATCAACACACAAATTTTTGCAATTTTTCGACGTCTGGTTTAGGTAAAAACTACCCTATTGCCTAATAACAACTAACAGCAATTTTTTGCTTCCTCGATTGACTCGAATTGAATCATTGTCCCTTAATATGTGCAACATAATTTTGTATATCTTTTTGAATTAATCACCTAATTTGAATAAATTCCGTCATATTTTACCTCGCGCTTTTACGAGGCATTTAACAACATAAAATAAAAACTTTAAACGATGCTAAAAAGGCGTTAAACAGGCTTTATAAAATCACTATATTAACTAAAACTTGTTTAAAGGCAAGCAGTTAACTTTAGTTGAATAAGGAGGAAGGTATTATAATTGAAAATTGGGCAAAATTAAGACATAATAATTTGTTTACAAACATGGTTTCCAGTATTTTTTTCAGTGTTACCAACAAAATTTTGTATTCAAATCAATATTTACCAATTGCACGTGTACATATCCTAGTAGAATATTTTTTTCCTAATATTATTCAATTTAAATGCGGTTTAATTTGAAAAACATAAACAGCCTAATAATTTCGTAGATTAGAATAGAAGGAAAAATTTTTTTTTCATAAATATTTAGCGGGTAGTTAGAGTAGTGTATACTGTCCAATTTTTGTTTAGAAAAAATTGTTTTTCAACAGTTTTCCGTCTAGAATTGTAATGAAATAATATTGAACTACTTACTGATTAACAGGTTGATATTGGTAGAGACAAATGGAAGCCACAAACTTACCTGCAACAGAAAAAAAAATTATTAAATAAAATAATCAAAGTATACGAATCGAAAACATCTGCTATATCAACTATAACCCCACAAAAAACCCACTCTGTTAGTAGGCGGGGGTATTCACCCTATTCCTATACAAGTAAGACAAGGATAAACATATAATTCGGTCTCGAATTACAATATAATTATGAATATATGTTACGATCGGTAATTCTCTGTTCTCAGCCATATAACTTGATACTAAAATAACGGCCTGCACTTTTTTATTATATATTATTAATCGTAATAACGTCTAAAATATTTCGACTATAAAAATAAAGCTTATTATGTTTTATTTTTATATTTAAACGAAGGGCATATTTGGATGCACTAGAACAATACGTCTACACTGTTAAAAAGAAAGAATTGTGCCGGGCAGATCGAATTGGAGGATCCAACAGGTTATGGGCACTCTATAATATTTGAGCCATTTGACGTATAATTTTTTTTTTCTAAAGAGGGATTGCAATGAGAAGTCTTTTAAACGCTCCTCTAAAGAAAGTCGCCTTTTTTCTTTATATTTAACCTTTTTTCTTTACATTTAACAGTGTAGCAGGTGAAGTCCAACTTGAATTGAAAACCTCTGCACATTAATACGAAACGATAAATCAGAAAAAGTAATAATCTCAATTATATTATTTTTGTTTTACAATAATAAATACCCACACGGTTCTTCGGAGCTCAACTCCACTGAGGGGGGGAGGAGGAGGGGGGCAAAGACCTGCAGACAAGGAATGGTCAATCATCAGCAATCAAAAGAATTGAAGACGCCAGATGAAATTATCAGAATATTGAATATAGGTGACTCGAAGGACCACACATTGCAATCTACCTCGAAGGACCATACTATACAACAAATTTTATTTCATGAATCAACTCTTGAGTATATTTTTGAGTCGTATTGGTGGCCACGACCTCTTACAAGACTTCCCTCTCCCTCTCGAGCTCTTCAGAGGGCTAAAATGATTAATGGCGCCATGATTCTACCTGCACTCTGCGTCTTATAATACATTCTGTCTGAATTAATTGTTCCACAACATTCATCTCTACTACGTCACAACACACACAGACTTATATCCTTCGAAGGCAAACACGGCGTTATAAGAGGATTCAGTATGTTTGTCGGTGGGATCCGGACACCTTCGATGGGATTCGGACTCCAATTACGTCATAAATCGCCAGAATAAGATAGGTTAGGTTAGGATGATGGATTTTGATGGTTTAAACTAATCTGATGGAAATAATTGATGTAGGTTTACTCATGGATATATAATTTAAAATTCTAGCAATAATAAATAATAAAACTATAACGACTCGTAATTTTATGCAGTGAAATACGAAATACAAGTGTTTACTGACAAATAATACATATTCAGCATGCGAAATCGATTCTAGATTATTTAAAATTCAAGAACGTTTTAATATTTTAGAACGTCATTAATATTCCTCTATACAATTTTCACTTGTCAGGCAGAAGTTTTATAATAAATTATATATTAGGATATGAAGAAATTTGCAAGTAAAAACCATGAATTTGGACCGAAGCCAAGATGGTTCAAACAGAATTTTATAGAATGGAAACAGTGCCTCATTATTCTACAATTTCAAAATTATTAATTCATATTTCAGATAGTTTTGTTCGTAAAAACTAAACGTGCTGCTCAAAGTACCTGAAAATTTAGGTGCCCACAGAGAAACGATTCATGAAGTGCAAATCACCAAACAAAATTTTTTTTCCCAATCAGTTCATGAGTTATTGTCCCCCGAAGCTAGAATATGCCAAAAATCACCATGTAATTTAGTTCTATATGGACAAAAAATTGATTTCTGGCTAAACCAGATGTTCAAAATAGCTGGAAATATTGGAACCAACAGAGGAAGGATCAAGTAAATACGTATCATTAGCCATAATTTTTTTTCTTCACCAGTTCTTAAATTATTGTACCGCAAATCAAAAATTTGTAACAAATCATTGAGAATTTAGTTCTCCTGCGACAAACTAATCATTTCTGGCTGAGCCAGTAGCTCAAAGTGCCTGAAAATGTGAGTACCAACTGAGAAAAGATTGAGGACGTTGGTATCATCAGCTGAAATTTTTTTTCCAATTAGTTCATGAATTATCGTCCTACGAATCAAAAATATGCAAGAGATCACCAAATAAACTAGTTCTACCGAGACAAAAAATAGATTTCTGGCTGAACCAGCTGTTCAAAGTAGCTGAAAATTTGAGTACCAGCAGAGGAACGATCAAGAAAGTACGTATTATTGACCAGATTTTTTTTCTTCACCAATTCATGAATTATTGTACCGTAAATCAAAAATTTGCAACAAATCATTGAGAATTCAGTTCTTCTGCGACAAAAATAGATTTCTGGCTAAGCCAGTACCTCAAAGCACCTGAAAATGTAAGTACCAACTGAGAAAAGACTGAGGACGTCGATTTCATCAGCCAGAATTTTTTTCCCAACCAGTTTATGAATTATTGTCCCACGAATCAAGAATATGCAAGAAATTACAGAGTAATTTAGTTCTACTGAGACAAAAAATTGATTTCTGACTAAGCCAGCTGTACAAAGTATTTAAAAATTTTAATGCCAACCGAGAAAGGATTGAGGAAGTACATATTGTCAGCCAGATTTTTTTTCCTGACAATTTCATGAATTATTGTACCGTAAATCGAAACTTTGCAATAAATCATTGAAAATTTAATTTTTCTTCAACAAAAATTGATTTCTGGCTAAGCCACTACCTCAAAACACCTGAAAATGTAAGTACCAACTGAGAAAAGATTGAGGACGTCGCTTTCATCGACCAGAATTTTTTTCTCAACCAGTTCATGAATTATCGTCCCACGAATCAAGAATATGCAAGAAATCAACAAGCAATCTAGTTCTCCTGAAACAAAAAATTGATTTCTGGCTAAACCAGCTGTTCAAAATAGCTGAAAATGCGAGTACCAACAGAGGAACGATCAAGGAAGTACGTATTATTGGCCAGATTTTTTTCTCAGCCAATTCATGTATTATTTTATCGCGAATCAAAAATTTGCAACAAATCATTGAGAATTCTGTTCTCCTTGCGACAAACTAATCATTTCTGGCTGAGCCAGTGGCTCAAAGTACCTGAAAATGTAAGTACCGTCTGAAAAAAGATCAAGAACGTCAGTATCATCAGCCAGAATTCTTTACTTCACTAATTCATGAAATATTGTCCCACGAAACAAGAATATGCAAGAAACCACCAAGTAATCTAGTTCTACTGAGACAAAAAATTGATTTCTTGGTAAACCAACTGTTCAAAATAGCTGAAAATTTGAGTACCAACAGAGGAACGATCAAGGAAGTACGTATCATTAGTCAGATTTTTTTCTCAACCAATTCATGTATTATAGTACCGCGAATTAAAAATTTGCAACAATTAATTGAGAATTCTGTTCTCCTTGCGACAAACTAATCATTTCTGGCTGAGCCAGTGGCTCAAAGTACCTGAAAATGTAAGTACCGTCTAAGAAAAGATCAAGAACGTCAGTATCATCAGCCAGAATTTTTTACTTCACCAATTCATGAAATATTGTCCCACGAAACTAGAATATGCAAGAAACCACCGAGTAATCTAGTTCTACTGAGACAAAAAATTGATTTCTGGCTAAACCAGCTGTTCAAAATAGCTGGAAATTTGGGTACCAACAGAGGAACGATCAAGGAAGTACGTATCATTAGCCAGATTTTTTTCTCAACCAATTCATGTATTATGGTACCGCGAATTGAAAATTTGCAACAAATCATTGAGAATTCTGTTCTCCTGCGACAAACTAATCATTTCTGGCTGAGCCAGTAGCTCAAAGTACCTGAAAATGTAAGTACCGTCTGAGAAAAGATCAAGAACGACAGTATCATCAGCCAGAATTTTTTACTTCACCAATTCATGAAATATTGTCCCACGAAACAAGAATATGCAAGAAACCACCAAGTAATCTAGTTCTACTGAGACAAAAAATTGATTTCTGGCTAAACCAGCTGTTCAAAATAGCTGAAAATTTGAGTACCAACAGAGGAACGCTCAAGGAAGTACGTATCATTGGCCAGATTTTTTTCTCAGCCAATTCATGTATTATTTTATCGCGAATCAAAAATTTGCAACAAGTCATTGAGAATTCAGTACTTCTGCGACAAACTAATCATTTCTGGCTAAGCCAATAGCTCAAAGTGCCTGGTAATGTAAGTACCAACTGAGAGAATATTGAGGACGTCGGTATCATCAGCCAGAATTTTTTTCTTTACCAGTTCATGAAATATCGTCCCACGAATCAAGAATATGCAAGAAACCACCACGTAATCTAGTTCTACTGAGACAAAAAATTTATTTCTGGCTAAATCAGCTGTTCAAAATAGCTGAAAATTTGAGTACCAACAGAGGAACGATCAAGGAAGTACATATCATTAGCCAGATTTTTTTTCTCTACCAATTCATGTATTATTCTATCGCGAATCAAAAATTTGCAACAAATCATTGAGAATTCAGTACTTCTGCGTCAAACTAATCATTTCTGGCTAAGCCAATAGCTCAAAGTGCCTGATAATGTGAATACCGACTGAGAGAAGATTGAGGACGTCGGTATCATCAGCCAGAATTTTTTTCTTTACCAGTTCATGAAATATCGTCCCACTAATCAAGAATATGCAAGAAACCACCAAGTAATCTAGTTCTACTGAGACAAAAAATTGATTTCTGGCTAAATCAACTGTTCAAAATAGCTGAAAATTTGAGTACCAACAGAGGAACGATCAAGGAAGTACGTATTATTGGCCAGATTTTTTTCTCAAGCAATTCATGTATTATGGTACCGCGAATTAAAAATTTGAAACAAATCATTGAGAATTCTGTTCTCCTGCGACAAACTAATCATTTCTGACTGAGCCAGTAGCTCAAAGTACCTGAAAATGTAAGTACCGTCTAAGAAAAGATCAAGAACGTCAGTATCATCAGCCAGAATTTTTTACTTCACCAATTCATGAAATATTGTCCCACGAATCAAGAATATGCAAGAAACCACCAAGTAATCTAGTTCTACTGAGACAAAAAATTGATTTCTGGCTAAGCAAGCTGTTCAAAATAGCTGAAAATTTGAGTACCAACAGAGGAACGATCAAGAAAGTACGTATCATTAGCCAGATTTTTTTTATTTACCAATTCATGTATTATGGTCCCGCGAATCAAAAATTTGCAACAAAACATTGAGAATTCTGTTCTCCTGCGACAAACTAATCATTTCTGGTTGAGCCAATAGCTCAAAGTGCCTGAAAATTTGAGTACCACCTGAGAAATGATCGAGGACGTCAGTATCATCAGCCAGAATTTTTTACTTAACCAGTTCATGAAATATCGTCCCACGAATCAAGAATATGCAAGAAACCACCAAGTAATCTAGTTCCACTGAGACAAAAAATTGATTTCTGGCTAAACCAGCTGTTCAAAGTAGCTGTCAATTTGAGTACCGACAGACGAAGGATTAAGGAAGTACGTATTATTGACCAGAATTTTTTTTCTTTATCAGTTCATGGATTATTGTACCGTAAATCGAAAATTTGCTACAAATCATTGAAAATTTAATTCTTCTGCAACAAAAATTGATTTCTGGCTAAGCCAGCTGTTCGAAGTAGCTGAAAATTTGAAAACCGGCAGAGGAAAAATTAAGGGAGTACGTGTTATCAGCTAGAATTTTTTTTCTTGACCATTTTATGAATTAATATTTCGCAAATCGAAAATTTGCAAGAAATCGTTAAAAAATTCAGTTCTCCTGCCACCAAAAATTGATTTCAGGCTGAATCAGCAGCTCAAAGTAATCAAAAAATTAAGTGCCAACAAAGAAAGGATTAAGGAAGCACGAATTATCAGCCAGAATTTTTTTCCTTACCAGTTCATGAGTTATTGTACCGCGAATCAAGAATTTACTAGAGATCATAAGTAAATAACTGTAATTTACTGCCTGATTTGATTTAATAGTTAATAATTCATGAACAAGCAAAGCAAAAAAATTATTGTCCTTCCCAAATACTCCTTGATTAATCCTTATTCGAAAGTTATATTTTTACTGATTTTGAAGGGGTGGCTTTGCCAAAAATTGAAATTTTGTCTCGGAAGAACAAAATAAGTTTTGAATTTTTGCTCAATTTGATTTATTTGTCCATTATTCATGAAAAGGTTTGGCAAAAAAATTATTGTCCCCATCAAATATTCCTTAATCCTTCCTTAATCAGCAGTCTTAGTCACATTGATTTTGAAGGGGTGGTTTAGACAAAAATCGAGTTTTTGTCTTAGGAGAGCTATATAACTGCCCAATTTGATTCATTCGTCAATAATTCGTGAACAGGTGAAGCAAAAAAATTATTGTCACTGTCAAATATTCCCTAACTCTTCCTTATTCATTAGTCATAGTATTATTGTTTTTTAAGGGGTAGTTCAGACAAAAATTCAGTTTTTGTTTGATGAAAAGACCATAAATGTCTAAATATATTAGAATTAAGTACAGTCGGCTTGAAATAAATTTTGTGTGAAGGCTTGTTGTCTGGTGTAGTATTTATAAGTTCTGATATCTGTATGTCATTTAAAAATGGCAAGATTAATCATCCAGTGCTATTCAAACTGTCTGTAGGTGATTTATAGGCCAGCACTTTTTTCAAGAAATTAATACATTTGAAACTAGAAAAAAGGGACGGCATTATCAGATTCCTGGTTATCAGACGAGGATGGCAGATGTGCAAGCGAAGAGTCATCACAAAAATTGACAACTTCACCGATTCCAGACATTTTTTACCATAAATAACATCGGGCATATCATGTATAAACTATAAATTTTCCAAGCCAGACTGCAGGATGAAAAAGGAAAAAGAAAAAGCGAAAAAAATATTACTCAAATATCGAAAATGCAACGTACACATTTTGGCAGTAGAAAAATGGGATCTTTAATTTGATTTCGGGGTGGAAATGTTGTGCGAAATTCAGCTTCGCGTATACGTTTCTATATAATTAAAGTAGGCAATATTCGATATGCATTTATAGGTAATACAGGCACAGTTTTATAATGGCCCTAAAAATTGTATTGCATTTTGAAAGGAAAATAAAAAATGCATTAGAGAAATTATTCCATAAAAACACCCAACCTACACCCGAATCAATAATGGAAATATTTAATTAACCACGCCACTTATTTATTACCAGCATTTTTTAAACTAATTAATTAATTAGAATGGGTGCCATTATTGATTGGAATACTTTCCATATCTATCAGTTTTTTTTTCCATTCGTTCCCATGCTGCCAAATCTATATGAATTTTTTAATTTGAAATACATAATTAAATTTGTGATTACCGTACAGAAATGAATGAAGGGTGAGCCAGAGATAACAAATAAAAAAAAAGCACTCATTGTATGATGAAAAATTTGGTGGATTCTCCAGCAAAACATTGTTTACATTTTAACGAACAAAATCTTAATTTGTAGGACAATAATTCAAGAACTGGTTAGGTAAATAAATTCTGGCTTACTGGACATATTTTCATAACACTTCCTTTAGTGGCAAGTACATTTTTATCAATTAAAAATTGCTGGTTTAACCAGAAATAATTTTTTTGTCTAATGAGAGCTGAATTACTTGATAATTTATTGCAAATTCTCAATCTGTAGGACGATAAATCAAAAACTGATGGAGCAAAATGATTTCGACTGACAATACATACTTCCTTAACCTTCTCTCTGTTAGCGCTCAAATTTTTAAGTAATTTAAGCAGCTGGTTTAGCCAGAAATTGACTTTTTGTCGCACGAGAACAAGATTACTTAATGATTTCTTGCAAATTTTTAACTGGCGGCACGACAATTCATGAACTGGTGAGGGAAAAAATTCTGGCTCATGATACGTACTTGCTTAATCGTTACTCTGTTGGCACTCAAATTTTCAGGTACTTTAAGCAGCTGGTTTAGCCAGAAATTAACTTTTTGTTGCAAGAGAACAAGATTACTCTATGATTCCTTGCTAATTTTTGATTGGCGATACGACAATCCATGAACTGGTAAGGAAAAAAAAATCTGGCTTATAATATGTACATGCTCAATCGTTACTCTGTTGATACTCAAATTTTCAGGTACTTTGAGCAGCTGATTTAGCCAGAAATTGACTTTTTGTCGCACGAGAACTAGATTATTAAATGATTTCCTGCAAGTATTTGATTGGCGGTACGATAAATCATGAACTGATTGAGAAAAAAAATTCTGGCTGATTATACAAACTTTCTTGATCTTTTTTCTGTTGGCACTCAAGTTTTCAGGTATTCTGAGCAGCTGGCTTAGCCAGAAATTAATTTTTTGTCGCACGAGAACTAGATTACTTGATGATTTCTTGCAAATTTTTAACTGGCAGTACGATAACTCATAAACTGGTGAGGAAAAAAATCCTGGCTCATAATACGTACTTCCTTGATTTTTTCTCTGTTAGCACTTGAATTTTTAGGTACTTTGAGCAGCTGGTTTAACCAGAAATTAACTTTCCATCGCACGAGAGCTAGATGACTTAATGATTTCTTGTATAATAATTAATGAACTGGAGAGGGAAAAAATTCTGGTTCATGATACATACTTGCTCAATCGTTACTCTGTTGATACTTAAATTTTCAGGTACTTTGAGCAACTGGTTTAGCCAGAAATTGACTTTGTCGCAAGAGAACTAGATTACCTAATGATTATTTGCAAATTTTTGTTTAGTGGTATGATAATTCATGAACTGGTCAGAAAAAAAAAACTCTAGCTCATAACACGTTTTTCCTGAATCTTTTCTCTGCTGGCACTCAAATTTTTAGGTTCTTTGAGCAGCTTTTTTAGACAGAAATTGATTTTTTGTCGCAGGCAAACTAGATTACTCAATAATTCTTGCAAACTTTTGATCGGCGGTACAATAATTCATGAACTGGTAAGGAAAAAAAATCTGGCTCATGACAAGTACTTCCTTGATCTATTCTTAGTTGGCACTCAGATTTTTAGCTGTTTGAAGCAACTGGTTTAGCTAGAAATTAACTTTTTGTCGCAGGAGAACTGAATTACTCAATGATTTCTTGCAAATGTTTAATTGGCGACACCATAATTCATGAACTGGTCAGGAAAAAAAATTCTGGCTCATAATACGTACTTTCATAACCCTTTTTCTGTTGGTACTTGAATTTTCCGATACATTGAGCTGCTAGTTTAGTCTCAATTCAATTTATTGTGATAGTAAAGCTATATTATTCACTAATTTCTTGCAAATAATCGAATCGCGGTTCGATTACACATGAACTGGTGAGGAAAAAATTCCTGTCTTATAATACATACTTTCCTAATCTTTTCTCTGTTGGCGCTTTAATTTTTATGTACTTTGAGCAGTTGGTTTACCCTGAAATCAAATTATTGTCGCAAGAGAACAAGATTACTTAATGATTTCTTACAAATTTTTGATTGACGGTACGATAATTCATGAACTGGTGAGGAAAAAAATTCTGGCTCATTATACAAACTTCTTTAATCATTTTTCTGTTGGCACTCAAGATTTTAGGTACATTGAACAGCTTATTTAGCCAGAAATTGACTTTTTGTCGCACGAGAACTAGATTACTCAATGATTTCTTGCAAATTTTTGATTAGTGGTACGATAATTCATGAACTGATGAGGAAAAAAAATCTGGATCATGATATGTACTTGTTCAATCGGTATTCTGTTGATACTCAAGTTTTCAGATTCATTGAGCGGTTGGCTTAGCCAGAAATTAACTTTTTGTCGCACGAGAACTAGATGACTTGAAGATTTCTTGTAAATTTTTGATTGGCGGTATGATTATTAATGAACTGGTGAGGGAAAAAATTCTGGTTCATGATACATACTTGCTCTATCGTTACTCTGTTGATACTCAAATTTTCACGTACTTTGAGCAGCTGGTTCACCCAGAAATCAACTTATTGTCGCAAGAGAACTAGATTACCAAATGATTTCTTGCAAGTAATTGATTGGCAGTACGATAAATCATGAGCTGGTTGAGAAAAAAAATCTGGCTTATTATACAAATTTCCTTAGTCCTTTTTCTGTTGACACTCAAATTTTCTGGTACTTTGAGCAGCTTGTTCAGCCAGAAATTGACTTTTTGTCGCACGAGAGCTAGATTATTCAATGATTTCTTGCAAGTATTTGATTTGTAGGACAATAATTCATGAACTGATGGGGAAAAAAATTTTGGCTTATAGTACGTACTTCCTTGAACCTTTTTGTGTTAACACTTGAGTTTTTAGGTACTTTGAGCAGCTGGATTAGCCAGAAATCAACTTTTTGTCTAAGGTGATTTAGATTACGCACAAATTTACGGGACTATAATTCATGAACTGGTGAGGGAAAAAAATTCTGGCTCACGTTATGTATTTCGTTAATCTTTTCTCTATCGACACTCAAATTTTTAGGTACTTTGAGCAGTTGGATCAACCAGAAATCAATTTCTAGTCTCAGGAAAACTAAAATACTTACTGATTTCTTGCCAATACTTGATTCACGGTACAATTATTCATCAACTAGTGAGGAAAAAAAATTTTGGCTTATAATACGTACTTCCTTGATCTTTTCTCTATTGGCACTCAAATTTTCAGGTACTTTGAGCAGCTGGTTTAGCCAGAAATCAACTTTTTGTAAAATATTCTAGAAAAATGTCGAACAAATGCTTCAGGATTCAAAATCTGCTACTTTTTTTGGTAATTATTAAAAATGACAGGCTTTTCTATGAATTAAATTAATTATATCAAAAAATTCAGCCCTGATTCACATTTAATTCACAATTAAAGAACGGAAATAAGTAAATGCAATTTATAATCATATATGTTAGTTATCATTGCACTTTAATGATATATTAAGTATTTCGGAATATTTAATGGACCAATTAAGGGCAATTATACCCAAAAATTTTAATTCGTTTTCCGTTGTTCTTGTGCGAAAAAGCGCAATTTGTGATTTTGATTCAATAAAAATATTAAATAATAAATTTTGCTGTGTTTGTCATTTTGAAAATGAAAAATTGTCGCTAATTGATAAGAGATTGATTTATTGGTGCAACACCGAATCAAAAATTGCTTTCATGTGTTACCCACTCAAAATTAGTCCCACCTTATTCTTGAAATTCACACTACAAGAAACAATGAGTTTGTGGGTACCTACCACAAGTGTGATTATTAATTTTATGCTTTTTGTTTTGCAAAATATTTAATCACATAATTTCAAAACCATAAAGATCATAACTTGAAAAGAATTAATTATTTTACTTCGAGCAATAATTCGTGAACAGTTGCGGAAAAAATATTTTTTTTACTTGGTGTATGTTTCTTAATATTTCCTTAATTCGCCTTAAAATTTTCATCAAATTCTAACAGCGATTTTAGCCAAAATTCAATTTTTTCTTTGTATACAAAAGCCAATCACATTGAATGCTTTAGAAAAGGACGGAGCAGTTCTTGGCCGTCAACACGACGATCCATAAATATAAAACTAATATATCTGAAAAAATAAAAAACATACGCACTCACAGTGTCTGTAATAACACATATTTATACTACAGGACAAGACAAATAGAAGAACTCAGTCTTGACACTCGTGAAGAATGCACGAAAATAAATAAAACTGAACAAATTTATATTTATAATGGTATACAAATAAAAACGGGAAGATAGTTTTGATATACAAGCGTAGAAAAGAAATTTTGACTATTTAAAGACTCTGGAAGTGATTTTGTAGCTGTTTTATTGAATTTTTTGATTAAAAAAAATACTGTGCTTGTCTTACGTTCAATGTTTAATTTTTTATTACTTATTACAATTCTCCATTTTATCCTGAATACATAACAGTTTTTATTTTTTTTCTAGCACTAATAGTTCGCTCAAAAAACGATCAAACAGTTTTAAGAATCACGCTCTAGTTCGATAAAGGGGGCTTTTGTGCACGCTTCCAGCTTGATGGCAGTGTTCTGCGTGTTGCAGGCGCCTCTAAATTAATTATATTGTCTTTTCACATTGCAGTACCGGTTTTACAGTAATTTAATCTATTGTTCATCACTCAAGAATATTTTATTGTTTCAACAATCAACCAATTAGAAAAAAAAGTTTTAAATTTTATAATGCAATAAAGGAACAATAAAATAACAAGATTTGTTTCTTTCTCGGTTGTATATAATCTTTTCATTAGCAAAATAATAAAAATATTGTTCTAAGAATTTTTTTCCTGTAAGTATACAGTACAAGGGATACCAACATTATAAATAGTAATTTATATCATTAGTTGGAGACTCAGAGTCAAGGCTGAAGAACAATATATTGTTTGGAATTAACATAATATCGTGAGATGAATGGCCTGCCTTTCAGAGCCAACTATAAAATAATAAATGTAGGAATAACAATAAAAGTGGGTTTATTTGATATTTGAGAGTATTATAAAAATATAAAAAGTTTATAGTGACAAGTTCATGGAGGGTTGTTTCCAAATTAATTCGATTATGATTTCTCAAAATATCTTGTAAATATTTCGTGTCTCCTGTCCAGTTTCCTTCCCCACGCCAGCAGCGCTGCCGCCATCGCCCGGAACTGATTAAATATAAATAAGTAACTACAAATAAAGCGCCAGCTCTGGGCACCCTGCTCCGTACGCACTGATATATTATTCCATTATTTTTTTATGCGATTTCATAAAATATAGATGCGAAATATATTTTTTCGAGAGAGTGCAACTAAATTATTTATATAGAAATCCATTGTGCACGTTGAGGTGGCTGTGGGAGCACAGAGGGAGGGGGTGACGTAAAAAGAAGGGGTGGATCTATGATATTTTATTCAGAGGTGGCTGCCTTAGAAATAAAGACGAAAAAGGCATTTCAAATGAGAAATAAGTTTAGTATTTCAGTCATATCTTCGAAAATAATTGAGATATCGAAATTATCTCAAAAGATTGTTGATATGCAAGCCTTAAAGTATATTCAAGATTTTTTTCTTAATTTTATTTCAAGCATTTACAGAAAGGAGTCGCGTTATAGATGCGCCTATTTTTTTGATTTGAGACCACCCCACGGCGTTACTTCCAACTAAATTAAAATTTTAAATATGCAGTTTTATTTTGTTCAAAGAGCTCTTTTAAATGATACCCAACATGTGTAAATACAAAAATATTTAATATTTTCAACCCCCTTTAGGGGTACGAAACCTCAAAAAATAATTTGTGTACCAAATTTTTTATATCATTTTTGGTTTTGGGTCTCATTATTGTTTATTATTTAATGAATTCAACATAATATTAAGTTCAACAACTAAGTAAATAAATTGAATAACAAAAATAGGTGAGATTTGCCAGATTTATCGCACCCTCACACCCTTATTCCAAACTAAATTCAATTTCCATAATAACGATTTCATTGGACTCAAAAAGCTCTTTCTAATGATACCCAACAAGCCTAGGTACAAAATAAAATAATATTTTCAACCCTATGTAGGGGTACGAAACCCCCAAAAATAATTTGTGTACCAAATTTTTAAGATAATCTTTGGATTTGGGTATCATTTGTGTTTATTATTTGTTGATTTTAACATAATATTCAGTTGAAAATTTCAGTAAATAAATTGTAAAACAGAAATAGGTGGAATTTGCCAAATTTATTGCACCCTCACGCCCTTATTTCAACCTAAATTCAATTTCCAAAAATACGGTTTTATTGTATTCAAAACGCTCTTTTCAGTGATACCCAACAAGCCTAGGTATAAAATAAAATCATATTTTCAGCTCTATTTAGGGGTACGAAACCCTCAAAAATAATTTGTGTACCAAACTTTTGATATTATTTTTAGATTTGGGCCACATTAGTACTTATTATATGTTGAATTCAAATATGATATACAATTGAACTATTAAGTAATCAAACTAAATAACATAAGTGGGAAGATTTTCCAAATTTATTGCACCCTCACGCCCTTATTTAGACCTAAATTCAATTTTTAGGAATACGATTTGATTCTATTCAAAAAGCTCTTTTCAGTGATACCCAACATGACTAGGTACAAAATAAAATAATATTTTCAACCCTATTTAGGGGTACGTTACACCCAAAAATAATTCGTGTACCAAATTTTTGATATTATTTTTAGATTTGGGCCTCATTAGTACTTATTATATGTTGAATTCAAATATGATTTACAATTGAACTATTAAGTAATCAAACTGAATAACATAAGTGGGAGATTTTCCAAATTTATTGCACCCTCACGCCCTTATTTTGACCTAAATTCAATTTTTAGGAATATGATTTGATTCTATTCAAAAAGCTCTTTTCAGTGATACCCAACATGCCTAGGTACAAAATAAAATAATATTTTCAGCCCTATTTAGGGGTACGAAGCCCCGAAATATAATTTGTGTACCAAATTTTTGACATTATTTTTAGATTTGGAATACATTAGTACTTATTACATATTGAATTAAAATATAATATACAATTGAACTATCAAGTAAATAAACTGAATAACATAAGCGGTGGGACTTTACAAATTTATTGCACCCTCACGCCCTTATTTCGACCTAAATTCAATTTTTAGGAATACGATTTGATTCTATTCAAAAAGCTCTTTTCAGTGATACCCAACATGCCTAGATACAAAATAAAATAATATTTTCAGCCCTATTTAGGGGTACGAAACCCCCAAAAATAATTCGTGTACCAAATTTTTGATATTATTTTTAGATTTGGGCCTCATTAGTACTTATTATATGTTGAATTCAAATATGATTTACAATTGAACTATTAAGTAATCAAACTGAATAACATAAGTGGGAGATTTTCCAAATTTATTGCACCCTCACGCCCTTATTTTGACCTAAATTCAATTTTTAGGAATATGATTTGATTCTATTCAAAAAGCTCTTTTCAGTGATACCCAACATGCCTAGGTACAAAATAAAATAATATTTTCAGCCCTATTTAGGGGTACGAAGCCCCGAAATATAATTTGTGTACCAAATTTTTGACATTATTTTTAGATTTGGAATACATTAGTACTTATTACATATTGAATTAAAATATAATATACAATTGAACTATCAAGTAAATAAACTGAATAACATAAGCGGTGGGACTTTACAAATTTATTGCACCCTCACGCCCTTATTTCGACCTAAATTGAATTTCCAGAAATACAGTTCTATTGTACTCAAAAAGCTCTTTTCAACGATACCAAACAGGCCTAGGTACAAAAATATTTAATATTTTCAACCCTATTTAGGGGTACGAAGCCCCCAAAAATAATTTTCGTACCAAATTTTTGATATCATTTTTGGATTTGGGCCTCATTAATACTTATTATATGTTGAATTCAAATATGATATACAATTGAACTATTAAGTAATCAAACTAAATAACTTAAGTGGGAAGATTTTCCAAATTTATTGCACCCTCACGGCCTTATTTAGACCTAAATTCAATTTTTAAGGATATGATTTTATTCTATTCAAAAAGCTCTTTCCAACGATACACAACTCGCCTATGTGCAAAATAAAATAATATTTTCATCCCAATTTAGGGGTACGAAACCCCCAAAAATAATCTGTGTACCAAATTTTTGATATTATTTTTAGATTCGGGCTACATTAGTACTTATTATATGTTGAATTCAAATATGAATTACATATGAACTATCAAGTAAATAAACTAAATAACAAAAGTGGTGGGATTTTCAAAATTTATTGTACCCTCACGCCCTTATTTTCACCTGAATAAAATTCCTACAAATTTAATTTCATTCTGCACAAAAAGCTCTTTTCAACGATACCTAACATGCCTAGGTACAAAATAAAATAATATTTTCAGCATTATTTAGGGGTACGAAACCCCCAAAAATAATTTTTGTACCAAATTTTTGATACTATTTTCAGATTTGGGCCTCATTAGTACTCATTATATGTTGAATTCAAATATGATATACAATGAACAGTTGAGTAAATAAATCAAATAACTAAATAAGTGGGATTTCTGAAATTTATTGCACCCTCACGCCCTTATTTCAAACTGAATTGAATTTTTAAGAATATCATTTCATTACATTCAAAATGCTCTTTCCAATGACACCCAACACGCCTAGGTAAAAAAATATTTAATATTTTCAACCCCCTTTAGGGGTACAAAACCCTCAAAAATAATAATTGTATTAAATTTCAAAAACAGTTTTTGTATTAGGGTATCATTAGTGCATATTACTGGTAAATTTCAAATTTTTAGCTTGATTATTTGTTGAGCTACAGCACTTGAACCACTTGACTGATATTTTTTTAGACTAAATACGGCCCTGTATAGAATTTCAAGGGTAGAAGACCCCTAAAATTAACAGAATATCAGTAATACATTCCCAAAAAATGAAATAAATTTTAATATTAATTATATTATTTAAATTAGAGCAAAACTCCTAAAAAAACGTTTTCTATTCATTGCAGGCCCGGGCTAGCCCATAAATCCAAAATAAATACAAATAATTCTCCCTGCAAGAGCAAACAACATTTGAACTCAGTGTTATTCTTTTTTTATAACCAATTTTGTACGTCGGCCGGTTCTTAATATTTTCGAAACATTATCATTTTAATGCCCCCGTGTAGGGTGAGTCAGGGCCGGTTCAGGGGTAAGTGGGGCCGGAGGGTGAACAGCAGTGAATTAAAATTAATATTTTATTGTGGAGAACACCTGCGCACCCGGCCAACTTCGTCTATACTAAAGAAGTGTGAATGCACTTTTCGATAGAAGACAGTGGCGTAGAAATATTTTTTACTGGAGGTAATACATCATAAAAATATAAAATAATTTAACACCTTTAAAAAGTTTTAGGGCCACTTTTATCATCCTTCGGATTTTCGTATTATAATGCTAATTAATATTGTTTGGGCTGCTTTCTACAATAAATACATCGAAAAAAAATTACCCATAGAGTATATACATAAAAGGATATGCCTATGATAAAAATAACAGCCTGCAGCGCCTCTACTGTCTCCAATAATAACTAAAAACAACATCTGTCAATACAGTTACTATTTTCTTGATTTCTCCGTTACGTTTTCAATTACTCTCATCTTGGTTAGCTAATTTTGCTGACAGCGCCGCGTGGTATGAATACGAACTAACATTTAAAATAATTAAGCCCTCAGTGTGCTATTTTCAACCTAGACACATGTTACACTGAAAATTAAACTGCTGAAAATCACGCCCTGGTGTCCGTTCAATTAGAATGCGATTCACATAAAACAAGTGAATATTGGGATACGTACGACTGTCAACTGTCCGCATAGTTTCCTAGTTGGCGATTCGCAATTGTTTTGTTGATTATTTTTGCTTGTAAGAAGCATCAATACATTATTTTTCGAGGAGCTGATAAAAACACATTATTGGCGATAATTTCAATTGTTTTTTTGTTTTTTTAATGTTTCAAGTATTGAAATTACAAGGATGCAACATTCATTTGTTAGAAACTCCTACAATCCCCGCTATTCATTTATTTCGTTCCAAATCGTCGTCCCTACTTCTTATTTATTATACCATCACATTAAGCACGAATATAAATATGACAATCGTGAGCACTTGTTTTTTACGTCTCTCCCCACTACTGAAAAGTCATGTACGTTAGTTACATTACCTACCGCAGTTTCCAGCGCCGCATCTTTATGTTACGTCATGTCACGTTACATTGTACGTGGTCATCGTACAAACAGAACGTGTTGACAGTAAAAAATAACAACTTGACTCCTTTTTCTTGAGTTCCGTTTCCGCAGAACTCAAAACGGAACCCTGATAGTACCCTCATGTCTGAAATAACTAGATTTGGCGTCCTTACAAGCCCTCAATTGTTTTTTTCTTTAAAAAAAATTTAATATCAAATTTAAACCCTAATAACTTTAATAGTAATGCCCCCTCAACAATAATCCAACTTTGAAACTAGTAAAACTGAAGTAAACCAAAAGCAACATATGAGCAGAAATCTTAAACTATCGTCGTAAAATGCTCCTAAACTCGAGTATAATCCGCTTGTTGCATGCTCAACTATCCTGCATTTCAATCCTAGCTGTTATATCCTAGTTCCCAACACAGACAGTGCTGCCACAACAACCGCTATGAAGTGTAAAACACCCTATAACGCTACAAGCTGAAATGAAGTCGACTTGCATGTTAAGTTGGTTACACTGCGATAAAACAACGATTGGGCGTTTGAGTATACATAAACAATATATTTTTGGCACTGTTGTTTATTTCTTATAAGTTTTGTTCGAGATTATATGAACGACACGTGAAACTACCTTAAGGGTTGTAATTTTTAGGGTTGAAACTTATTTTATAATAAATGATACAACATGAGCTCTCCATCAACGTTTGTTTCATTATTCTAAGATTATTAATTCAGGAGATATGAGCTTTCAAAGTGTGCCATTTAACCCCCTATACCACTTACATTGAATGGCACTATATTCGCTTTCCATCAACATTTGATTCATTATTCTACGATTATTATTTCAAAAGATATGAGCTTTAGAAGTGTGCCATTCAACCCCCTATATCGACTATTAGTTATCAGCTTTTAAAATCGTTGTGCCATCTAATTCCTAATACCAATTATTCTGAAAAACGGAAGACTTTATAATGAATGGCACTATATATGCTTTCTACCAGTGTTTGAATCATCATTCTACGATCATTAGTTCAGGAGATACGAGCTTTCAAAGTGTGTCAGATAACTCAACCCCCTATAACTGCAAGGTTAAAAGATGAAAGTTAAAAATGGTTATATAGTAAATATCATTCATGAACGATTGGTTTATTATTGTACGAGCTTCCAGAAGGTGACAGATTTCGTTGTACTATTCAACCCCCTATACCACCTTGGTTGAAAGATGAAAGAATGAATAAATGGTACTACATATACTTCCAAACAGCTTTTAGATCATCATTTGAGAAAAAGCAGACTTAATATGTATTACAGACTTTCGTTCAAATCCAAGTCGTTTATAATGCCATATTTGAGGGTTGAAGGATTTGGGGTTGAAACTGGTACAATGATGAATCAACTCACAAAGTTTAAGCTATCGTTAGGCTCATAGTTCTGCATTATTATTTTATATTTCAAGAGGCAATAGATTTTTGTTCTACCATTTAACCCCTTATACTACTTGGTTGAAAGATGGAAGGATGGATAATTGGTTCTTCAATAAACTACTACACAAGCTTCAAACTAGTATTTGATTCATTGTTCTGCATTATTATTTGAGGAGATAAGAGCTTTCAACAGATGACAGATTTTTAATGTACCATTTAACCCCCTATACCCTAGGTTGAAAGATGAAAGGATTAATACAGCTGCTGCCTAACAGCGTTTTGTTCATCATTTGACAAGATACAGATCTAATTTTGGGGAGTTTTGTGAAATTAAAGTCTATTATGGTACCTAATTTGGGGGTTGGATAATGTAAGGTTGAAATTGGTTCAACAATGCACTACCACATGAGCCTGAGACTAGCATTTGATGGATTGTTCTACATTATTATTTGAGTAAAGAAGATCTCCCAAATGGTGGTAAATTCTTGTTGTACCACTTAACCCTCTGTACCACCTTGGATGAACAGTTGGTTCTTCAATAAGCTACTAGACAAGCTTTAAACTGGCGTTTTATCCATTGTTCTGTATTATTGTTTGAGGAGATAAGAGCTCTCAAAAGGTGGCCGATTTTCGTTGTACCATTCAACCCCTTATACTCTTGGTTGCAAAATGAAAGGATAAATACATTTGCTGCCTAACAGCGTTTGGTTCATCATTTGACAAGGAACAGACTTAATTTTAGGGAGCTTTGTGAAATCAAAGTCTTTGATGGTACTTTATTTGGGGGTTGAATAATAAAGGGTTGAAATTGGTTCAACAATGAACTACCATACAAGCTTCGAACTGGCGATTATTATTTGAGGAGATAAGAGCTTCCAAAAGATGACAGATTCTCGTCGTACCATTTAACCCCCTATACTACTTAGTTGAAAGATGAATGGATGAACAATTGATTCTTCAATAAGCTACTACACAAGCTCTAAACTGGCGTTGGATCCATTGTTCTACATTATTGTTTGATAAAATGAGAGCTCCCAACAGGTTGCAGATTTTTGTTGTACCATTTAACCCACTATACCCTTGGTTGAAAGATGAAAGGATGAATACATTTGCTGCCTAACAGCGTTTGGTTCATTGTTCGACAAGATACAGACTTATTATTAGAAAGTTTTGTAGGAATGAAGTGTTTTATGATACCTTACTTGGAGGTTGAATGATAAGAGGTTGAAATTGGTTCAAACATGAACAGCTACACAAGCTTTAATCTAACAATTATTACTCAAGGAGACAGGAACTTCCAAAAAGTAGCAAATTTTTGTTGTACCGTTTAACCCCCTATACTACTTGGTTGAAAGATGAAAGGATGAACAGTTGGTTCTTCAATGAGCTACTACACAAGCTTTCATCGGGCGTTTGATCCATTGTTCTGCATTATTGTTTGAGAAGATAAGAGCTCCCAAAAGGTGGCTGATTTTCGTTGTACCATTTAATCCTTCATACTCTTAGTTGAAAGATGAAAGGATGAATACATTTGCTGCCTAACAGCGTTTGGTTCATCATTTGATAAGATACAGATTTAATATTAGAAAGGTCTTTTGAGATAGCTTATATGAGGGTTGAATGATGAGGGGTTAAAATTGGTTCAACAATGAACTACCATACAAGCTTCAAACTGGTGATTCTTATTTGAGGAGTTACGAATTTCCAAAAGATGACAGATTTTCGTTGTACCATTTAGCCCCCTAAACCACCTTGGTTGAAAGATGAAAGGATGATAAATGGTACAACGAATGCTTCCTTACAGTGTTAGGCTCATTAATTGACAAGACAGGCTTAATATTAGGGAGTTACATAAAATTTGAGAATTCAATGATGCCTTATTTAAGAGTTGAGTGATGTGGGGTTGAAATTGGTTCAACAATGAACTTATTTACAATCTTTCAACTTTTTGTTGTACCATTTTGGTTGAAAGATGAATGGATTGATAAATGGTGCTACATATGCTCCCTAACAGTGTTTGGTTCATCTTTTGACAACATACAGATTCAATATTAAATTTTATTGTTTTAGGATGATCAATTTAAGGGTTGAATGATTGTGGGGTTGAAATTGGTTCAACAATAAACTACTACACAAGCTTCAAACTGGCGATTAATGTTTGAGGAAATAGGAGCTTCCAAAAGATGACAGGTTTTAGTTGTACCATTTAATCCCCTATACCACCTTGATTGAAAGATGAAAGGATGATAAATGGTACAACGTATGCTTCCTAACAGTGTTAGGCTCATTATTTGACAAGACAGACTTAATATTAGGGAGTTACGTAAAATTTGAGAATTCAATGATGCCTTATTTAAGAGTTGAGTGATGTGGGGTTGAAATTGGTTCAACAATGAACTTATTTACAATTTTTCAACTTTTTGTTGTACCATTTTGGTTGAAAGATGAATGGATTGATAAATGGTGCTACATATGCTCCCTAACAGTGTTTGGTTCATCATTTGACAACATACAGATTCAATATTAAATTTTATTGTTTTAGGATGATCAATTTAAGGGTTGAATGATTGTGGGGTTGAAATTGGTTCAACAATAAACTACTACACAAGCTTCAAAGTGGTAATTATCATTTAATGAGATAAGAGCTCCAAAAATGTGACCGATTTTGGTTGTACCATTTAACCCCTTATACTAGTTGGTTGAAAGAAGAAAGAATGAATAATTGGTTCATCAATAAGATACTATACAAGCTTTAAGCTGGCGTTTGATTCATCGTTCTGCATTATTATTCAAGGAGATAAGAGCTCCCAAAAGGTGGCCGATTTTTGTTGTACCATTTAACCCCCTATAACCTTAGTTGAAAGATTGAAAGATGAACGAATGGTACACTACATGTGCTTTCTAGCAGCGTTTGACTCATTATTTGAGAAGTCTGTATCATGGAAATTACAGACTTAATATTGGGGAGTTTTGTAAGGTTGAAATCTTTTATGGTACCTTATTTGGGGGTTGAATGATAAAGAGTTGAAATTGGTTTAACAGTGAAGAGCCACAAAAGCATTAAACTGCCGATTATTCCCTAAGAAGCTAAGAGCTTCCAAAAGGAGACAGATTTTCGTTGTACCATTTAACCCCCTATAATACTTGGTTGAAAGATGGAAGAATAAACAATTTGTTCTTTAATGAGCTACTACACAAGCTTCAAACTGGCGATTGATCCATTGTTGTGCATTATCATTTGAGGAGATAAGAGCTCTCAAAAGGTGGCCGATTTTCGTTGTACCATTTAACCCTCCATACCCTTGGTTGAAAGATGAATACGTTTGCTTGCCAACAGCGTTTGGTTCATTGTTTGATAAGTTACTGACTCAATTTTAGAAAGTTTGTGAATTTAAAATTTCTTATGGTACTTTATTTGAGGGTTGAATGATGAGGGGTTGAAATTGGTTCAACAATAAACTAACATTCAAGCTTTGAACTGGTAATTATTATTCGAGGAGATAAGAGCTTCTAAAAGGTAGCAGATTTTCGTTGTGCCATTTAACCCCCTATACCACCTTCGTTGAAAGATGAAAGAATGAATGAATGGTACAACATATGCTTCCTAACAGTGTTAGGCTCGTTATTTGACAAGATACACACTTAATATTAAGTAGTTTCATAAAATTTGGAAATTTAATGATGCCTTAATTGAAGGTTGAATTATGCGGGGTTGAAATTGGATCAACAATGAACTACTACACAAGATTTAATTGGGCGATTATTAATGAAGGAAAAAAGAGTTTCCAAAAGGTGACCAATTTTTGTTGTACCATTTAACCCCCTATAACACCTTGGTTGAAAGATGAAAAGATGAATAAATAGTACAATATTTAATAGCGTTAAGTTCATTATTTGAGAAGATACAGACTTTATATTAAAAACTGTCGTACAAATTTAAGGTAACAGATTTCCGTTGTACCATTCAGCCCCCTATGTTTGTTATTGGTTGAAAGATGAAAGGTTGAATCTGGTATTATTGTGGAGGGTATAAAATAAGCTTGTAATCAGCGTTTGAGTTATTATTTTAAGATTATTATTTAAAGTGATTAGTTGCAATAGTTAACCTTATATACCAGTAGGATTGCAAGATAAAGGGTTGAAACTGTATTCATAATAAATAGTACTACATAATCTAGTACCAATATTTAGGTAATTATTTTATGAATTTTATTTAAGGAGATATGAGTTCAGAAAGTGTGATGAGGTTTTGTTGCAACGTTCAACCCTCTATACTGGCAGGGTTGAAAGATAGAGGGTTGAATTTGGTTTTATTTTAAATGGTAGTATCCAAGCTTCCAATTAGCAATTGGTTCACTGTACTACAAATTTTTTTACAGCAGATACGAGCCTTTAATTGTGGCAGGCTTTCATTTCAAATTTGGTATGAATTGATGTAAATACAGGGCCGTAATCTTGAACTTGCCCGCAGGATTAAAAATTTATTTTTATAACAGCAGACCTCCCACGTTTCGCGATCTTCCAAACAAAGACTGCATAGACAGAGACATCAGCGGAGGTCTAGGAAGTGCAGTGCCATGTCCAGTGTCGGTCACGTTGTACAAAGTGTTTTCTTCCTGCCCCCAACGCCCTAAGTAATGCCCCCGCACTGACCTCGACTGAGTTGCATGCAAACACAATTGCGTAAGACAGGAACAAGACTAGATCACACAAAATGCATTCAAAAAAAATTTAAAGATCCAGCCATTAACAAGTGGCCTAACCTCGAAAACCTCAAACGCTTCCGTTTTGTTTTGAAACAAAACAAGAGCGTTCGCAGTATAAAACAAGGTAGAAACAAGATACCGTTAATAGTGTGCCGTGTTTATTCAATAAAATAATTAATGAATTTCGAGTAATTAAATTTGAAATTAATTTTCAATATAAATTGTATTTTTGTAACATTGTAGGCAGTTCATAACGACTGAGTAGTTAATATTATATCAGAGATTATATTTATGGCCACCCTGTACATAATCTGCATCGCTAGGTGGCTGCTGCGACACTTAAACCAAAACTGAGAATTTTCTGTCACATAATGAGATAACGATGTTCGTACTCGAAGCTTTACAATTCATTTTTACAACTCATAAAAACAGCGTGACATCCCTGCGTGAGTTTATCATTTGTTTTGTGATGTACCCCCCACCATTTACCCCCTCCGACAATCTAAACAGTGGCTGGAAAACTATGAAACAAGATTTGAAAGCAAACAGTTAGACATTGCTTAAAATGTATGAAATATTCATTTGTTTGTTGTACTACCTCCGCCTCACTCAAAACTAAATTAAAAAAATTCCAATATTAATAATTTTGTGGGGGAGGATATTGGTACCCCTTTTTGGGAGCCACTGGCATAACTATTCATCGAAACGACACATTGTATAACCCGCATCACCGCTATAACACTTGTGTACATCTACATTGTCTTCATATTGCAGAGACAATAATATATTATCTCATTTCGCTGGTTTAGGGCTTTCCCTGCCAGGGTGGTACTCAGGAAAAAACCCTTCACAGACACCTCGATATAAACTTCAACATTAAAACTGTTTAATAGGTTCACATAAACCAAATTGTAAACGAGAAAATTGTAATATTTTATGTTACACTCTGTATTGATTTTGAAACCACCCTGTATATAATCGAAACATAATGATATTAGAATCAACGGTTAATAGCCATTCAAACTCAGACCTAATGATGTACTAACGTATCATTTCAGAACCAAATATCAATAGTCAAATTATCAGTTTCAGATATCATAAGATAATACAATTTCAGACGTACGCCCATGTGTTTAATACGTAATTTAGGGTACCTTATATCAAAGAGCATTATGATAAATGGATCTACAAGCATGCTTCAATTTAACGGATCATCTATCACTAGCAGGGAACCCTAAAATTACTTTAAAATGCTTTATGAGACCCCTAACATATACTGAGAACCTTAAAATATTTATAAAGACTAGAATACTTTCTAACAAGATCAAAATATATTCATAAAGTAATTTAGACTCGGTGAGATCATTTCAAAGAACCCTAAAATATTTTGAGTGCCCTAAAATGCTTTCAACACCTACAAATTGATTAATTTTGTTGTCTGAACAGATTTCAGGTACCTGAGAACTTTTAAATTTATTTCAAGATCGGCAAAATGTTTTTTGGGAACCTTAAATGCTTCCCAAGTATCCCAAAATGCTTTCTGAAGGTCCTTGAATGTATTTAAAACGCTTAAATACTCTTGGAAATTTTTGAATATACTCGCAAGATCTGTGACACTCTAAGAACCCCAAAAATGCTCCTAAAATGCTTTCAGGCCCTGCAAAGTCTTGAAAGCTCTTAAATATTCTTTAAGAATACTGGCAAAACTTTATAACTTTTAAATCAATTTTGCGGTATGTAATTTTCTGTTTGAGAACCCTAAAATGCTGTCAAAGTGTCCTTAAATGCTGTATTATGGTCTTGAAATGATTTCTGTAAACTCTGCAATGTTTTAAAGGCCCTTTTATCTAACTTAAAAATTTTAAAATGTCCTAAGATCGAAGAAAGCTTTTCCAAGAACCTTAAAATGCTTTCCAACAGTCCTGAAAGCCCCACATTTTTATGAGAGCTGTTAAGTGTTCTGTAAGAACACTTATGTACTCCAAAAACTCCAAAATTAATTTTAAGATTAGTTTATTGCTCTCTAAGAGCCTTAAAGTGCTGCCTAGGTGTCCTAAAATGCTTCTTAAGTGTAATAAAATGCTTTCTGGAGGCCCTACAAAGTTTTAAGAGCTCCCAAATGCTCTTTAAGTTTACTGATATAGTTTAGAAGTTATGGATTTTGGAATCGATAACTTTCTCTTTGAGAACCCTAAAATGCTGCCAAAGTGTCCTAAAATGCTGTCTTAGAGCCCTGAAATAATTTCTGAAGGCTCTTATATGTTTTAAAGGCTCTTCAATACATCTTGAGGACTTTAAAATATTCTCATATCAAAGAATGCTTTCTAAGAACCTTAAAATGCTTCCTACCTGACCCAAAAGCTTTCTGAAAGCCCTTCATAATCATGCGAGCTGTTAAATATTCTGTAAGAACACTTATTCAGCCCAAAAAGTTCAGGAATAATTTTTGTATCAATAATTTGCTTTCTAAGAGCCCTAAAATGCTGCCTAAGTGTCCTAAAATGCTGTTATAGAGTCCTGAAATGATTTCGGGAGGCTCTAAAATGTTTAAAAGCTCTTGATTACACCTTGAGGACTTTAAAATATTCTCATATTAAAGAATGCTTTCTAAGAACCTTAAAATGCTTCCAAACTGTCCTACAAGCTTTCTGAAAGCCCCACATTTTTATGAGAGCTGTTGAATGTTCTGTAAAAACACTTACATACTCTAAAAGCTTCAAAATTGATTTTGAGATCTGTTATTTGCTCTCTATGGGTCCTAAAATGCTGCCTAGGTGTCCTAAAATGCTTCTAAAGTGTAGTAAAATGCTTTTTGGAAGCCCTACAAAGTTTTGAAAGCTCCTAAATGCTCTTCGAGTTTACTGATGTACTTTAAAAGTCTTGGAATCGATTTTGGAATTTGTAATTTTTTTGAGAACCCTAAAATGCTGCTGAAGTGTCCTAAAATGCTGTCTTAGAGTCCTGACAGGACTTCTAGAAGCTTGAGAATTTTCTAAAGGCTTTTTAATATACCTTGATTACTTTAAAATATACTAAGATAAGAGAATGCTTCCTAAGAACCTTAAAATGCTTCCAAAGTGTCCCAAAAACTTTCTGAAAGCCCTAAATCGATATTAGAGCTGTTAAATGTTCTGTAAGAACACTTATTTATTTCAAAAACTTCAGGAATAATTTTTATATCTATAATTTGCTTTCTGAGAGCCCTAAAATGCTGCCTAAGTGCCCTAAAATGCTGTTTTAGAGTCCTGAAATGATTTCTGAAGGCTAAAAATATGTTTTTATGCCCTTTGGTACACCTTGAAGACTCAAAAATATTTCATGACAGAAGAATGCGTTACAAGAACCTTAAAATGCTTCCCAACTGCCCTAAAAGCCCTACATTATTATGAGAGCTATAAAATGTTCTGTAGAAGCACTTATGTACTCCAAAAACTTCAAAATTAATTTTAAAATATGTTATTTGCTCTCTAAGAGCCCTAAAATGCTGCCTAGATGTCCTAAAATGCTTCCTGAGTGCATTAAAATGCTCTGGAAGCCCTACAAAGTTTTGAAAGCTCTCAAATACTCTTTGAACTTACTGATATACTCTAAAAGTTTCAAAATCGATTTTGTAATGTATAATTTTCTCTTTGGGAACCCTAAAATGCTTCCTAAGTGTCCTGAAATACTGTTTTAGAGTCCTGGAATGATTCCTCAAGGCCCTCAAATCTTTCAAAGGCTCTTTAATACACCCTGAGAACTTTAAAATATTCTCACATCAAAGAATGCTTTCTAAGAACCTTAAAATGCTTCCCAACTGTCCTAAAAGCTTTCTGAAAATCCTACATTATTGTTAGAGTTGTTAAATATTCTGTAAGAACATTTATTAACTCCAAAAACTTCAGAATTAAGTTTTAGATTTGTATTTTGCTTTTTAAGATCCCTTAAATGCTGCCTTAGTATCCTGAAATAATTCTCAAATGTATTAAAATGCTTTCTGGGGGCCCTACAAAGTTTTGAAAGCTCACAAATGCTCTTTGAGTTTGCTTATATACTCTAAAAGTTTTGGAATTGATTCTGGAGTTTGTATTTTTTTGAGAACTCTAAAATGCTGCTGAAGTGTCCTAAAATACTGTCTTAGAGTTCCGAAATGATTTCTGGGACTCTATAGTGCCCTCAAGGGTCTTTAACAGACCTTAAGAGTTTCTAAATATTCTAAAATCAAAGAATGCTTTCTTAGAACCTTAAAATGCTTTCCAACTGTCTTAAAAGCTTTCTGAAAGCCCAACATTCTCATGAGAGCTGTTAAAAGTTCTGTTAGAAGACTTATATACTCCAAAAATTCTAAAATTAATTTTGAGAAATGTTATTTGCTTCCTAAGAGCCCTAAAATGCTGCCTAGGTGTCCTAAAATGCTTCCCAAGTATATTAAAATGTTTTCTGGAAGTCTTACAAAGTTTTGAAAGCTCGCAAATGCTATTTGAGTTTAATGATATACTCTAAAAGTTTTGAAATCATTTTTGGGATCTATATTTTTTATAAGAACCCTAAAACGATGCCAAAGTGTCCCAAAATGCTGTCTTAGAGTTCTGAAATGATTTCTGCAGGCTCTAAAATGTTTTAAAGGCTCTTTAATACACCTTGAGCACTTTAAAATACTCTCACATTAAAAAATGCTCTCTAAGAACCTTAAAATGCTTCCAAGCAGTCTTAAAAGCTTTCTGGAAGCCCTATATTATTATGAAAGCTCTTAAATGTTGTGTAAAAACACTTATTTACTCTAAAAGCTTGAAAATTAGTTTTGAAAAATGTTTTTCGCTTTCTAAGAGCCCTAAAGGGCTACTCAAGCGTCCTAAAATGCGTTCAAATAGTCCTGCAGATATTTCCAAGAACCTTTTTTAAGATTCTGATGACTCTTATATATTTAAGTCTGATTTAAAAACAAATAATGCTTCTTCAGAACCCTAAAAAGCTCTCAAAAATATTCTGAAAAGTTTAGGAGGTCTACTGAGAATCACAGAATATTTTAAAATGTTTATTGTAATTCCCGGAATTCTAAGAGCCCTGCAATGTTTTCCAGGTATGTGAAACATGTTAAGTAGCCCCTAAATGATTTCTGAGAATCAGAAAAGCTTTCTAAGAACAATAAAACCATTTCTGGGAAAGCTAAGAAAAATATATTTTATATGCAATTTTTGTTTATCTATTCTTCTTCTTCAACAATGTAAGAATGTAATATTTTCGCATTGCAATGGTACAGTTGAGTTTATTCTATATTTATTTCATGTATCACTGAATAAATATTAATATTTATATTGCTTTTGTCCAAGGAGATACGAATGTACATAAATTGATTATATTAAAATATAAATAAACCCGTTCGGCCTGCCAGATGCGCCATAGGCGTCTCAACAATTTTTACCAGCATTTAAACGGAGCGTTTGTTTCTGACCAATCACAATTTGGTGTTTAACGAAACGAGCGACACGCTGACGGACATTCCGCTGTCAAAATCAGCGCAAAATAATTTATTTATAATCAATTAATATTTTTTTTAACTCCCTCCATAAAAAAATGTCTTCTCCGCTTATGTCATCATCTTATACACAGCTAACTTTCTGCGTATCTCTGTTCTGCGTTTGTTGTGTGTGTGTTACTTTATGTATTTTGTAAGGTACAGTAACACATTGAGATAAATTAAGAGAATTACTTTCTGTTATTTCAGACAGTGGTAAGGACCTTTTTTATTTGTTTGTTAAACGTAGTACTAATAAGTTATTTTTGTTTACATCAAAGTTATGGATACATGACGCACATTATCTGTAATTAAAAGAGAACAGAGCTACAATGTTGAAGAACTTGAGTGCTGTCGAATGATTGAACGCAGAAATATTTTTTGGATACATACAAATCCTAAATGATCGTGACAACACTAAAAAATGCTTCCACATATTTTTGCAGCCCTATAATACTTTTAAAGAACCTTAAAATGCATTATGAGAACCCTAAAATGCTTCATACAGACCCCTAAATGCTTTATAAGAACCCTAAAATGCATTATGAGAGCATAAAATTCTCTCCTCTAACAATGTTTCATAGATCTCTAAAATGCTTTGTAAGAACCCTAAAATGCTTTCTGAGTGCCTTAAAATGTGTTCTGAGTGTCCTAAAATGGTTTATATTTGTCCTGCAGTGTTTTCATATTGCTCAAACATATTTTTATAGCCCTAAAATGCTTTTAAAGAACCTTAAAGGACCCTAAAATGGCGTATAATGTCTCAAAGGATCCTAAAAATGCTTTCTGAAAGCATAAAAACTTTCTTAGATCTGGAAATGCTCCCTTATGCACCTAACATATTTTATAGATCTTTAGAATGCTTCATAAGAATCCTAAAATGCTTTCTAAGAGCCTTAAAATGCTTTTTAAGTGTCCTTAAATGCTTTATGGAAGTCCTACAGTGTTTTCGTATTCTGAGAAAGTTGAAATATATTCTAAGATCAATTATGCTTAAAATGCTCACTAAGAGTCCTAAAATGCTTTTTAAAAGCCCTTCGAGATCTCTGAAATATTCTGAAAGCTTTAAAATATATTCTGAAATCTGTGAAATACTTTAAGAGAACCCTAAAAAGCTTCCTAAGAGCCCCAAATGCTTTCAGGATGCTCCAAAATATTCTCACATCTCTTAGATGTCTTTTGTGATCTCCAAAATATTCTGAGAGGTTCGGAATATTTTCTGACATCTATTAATACTTCTACAGTGTCCTAAAATAAGTATAAAAGTTCCTTAATTGCACAATCAGATCCCTAAAATGCTCTATGAGAGCCTCATCATTTCTAAAGACTTTCAAGACATTAAAAGAGTTTAGAAATATATTTTGAGATCAACGAATGCTTCTGAGCACCTTAAAATGCTTCTCAAGTGCCTTAAAATGCTTTCCAATTATCCTAAAATGCTTTTTGAGGACCCAATAATGTTTTGTGAACTTTGAGAGCTCCAAAATATTCTCAGAGCTTCAAAATATATTCCAAAATAAATGGTGCCTTTTGAGAACCTTAAAATGCTTCCCATGTGTCTTAAAATGCTTGTTAAATGTACTTAAATGCTTTCTGCAAGCCCTATAATGTTTTTAGGACTCTTAATAGTCTTTCAAGTCGTTAGAATGTCTGGCGAACCTTAAATTATATGCTAAGATCCTTTAAATGCTGCCTGAGAACCCTAAAATGCTTTCTACGAGCCTTACAATGCTATAAGAATCCGTTGTAGTTTTTTGAGGACTCTTAAATATTCTGGGATCTTTAAAATAAGTTCTGAGATTGATAAATGATTTCTTAGGACCGGATAAGGCTTTTTCAGTATCCCTAAATGCTTCCTAATTATCCTAAAATGCTCACAATATTTTTTGAAGTCTGTATTGTTTTCAGAAATAATCTAATGTTGTTTGGGAACCTTGAAATGCTCCTCAAGAATCCCAAAATGCTTTCTAAGAACCAACAATATTTTAGAAGTATTTTGAGATGTCTAAAATATTCTGAAATATTTAAAATGTATTTTAAGAACCTTAAAATGCTTCTCAAGAGCCCTAAAATGCTTTCTGAGTATATACAAATGTTTGTAACAATCTGGAATATTCTAAGGACTTCGAAATATATTCTAAGATGAATAGATGCTTTTTAAGAACCTTAAAATGCTCTGTAAGAGTCCTAAAATGCTTCATAAGTGTCCAAAAATGCTTCGAAAGTATCTCAAAATGCTTTCTAAAAGTCCTCTAGTATTTTGAGAGATCATATTGCTTTTTGAGATCTCTAAAATATTCTGAGAAATTTCGAATATATACTAAGAACCTTAAAATGATTCCTAAGAGTCCTAAAATGCTTTCTAGCGACCTTGAAATTATTTATAAGCCCTGGGTTGTTTCAAGAAAAATCTAAAGTATTCTATGATCTTTGAAATGTATTCTTGAATAAATTAATGCCTTTTAAGAACCTTAAAATGCTTTCTAAGTGTCCTAAGATGCTTTCTAGCGACCTCAAAACGATTTGTAAACCCTGGGTTGCTTCAAGAAAGTTCTAAAGTATTCTAAGAACTTTGAAATGTATTCATAAATGGATTAATGCTTTTTAAGAACCTTAAAATGCTTTAGAAGCGTCCTTAAATGCTTTATAACGACCCTACAATATTTTGTGAGCCCTGAATTGTACTCAAAAAGCTCCAAAATATTCAGAGATCTTCCAGATTTATTCTTAAATGAATGCATGTTTTTTGAGAACCCTAAAATGCTTCCTTAGTGTCCTAAAATGCTTTCTAGCGACCTTACAATGTTTTGTGAACCCTGGGTTGTTTCAAGAAAGTTCTTAAGTATTCTGGGATCTTTGGAATGCATTCTAAAATAAATTGATGCTTTCTAAGAACCTTAAAATGCCTCCTAAGTGTCCTAAAATGTTTTCTAGCGACCTTAAAACGATTTGTAAACCCAGAGTTGTTTCAAGAAAGTTCTATAGTATTCTGAGAACTTTGAAGTGTATTCTTAAGTGAATTGATGCTTTTTAAGAACCTTAAAATGCTTCCTAAGAGTCCTAAAATGCTGACTAAGTGTCCTAAAATGATTTTTAACGATACTACAATGTTTTCTGAGCCCAAAAATGAATGGATGTTTTTCAAGAACCCTAAAATGCTTCCTCAGGGTCCTAAAATGCTTCCTAACGATCCTACAATATTTTGTGAGCTTAGAATTCGTCCCAAAAAGTTCAAGCATATTCTTAGATATTTTAAATATATTTTAAGATGAATTTATGCTTTTTAAGAATATTAAAATGCTTCCTAAGTGCTCTTAAATGCTTTCTGGCTACCGTACAATGTTTTGTAAACCTTGGGTTGTTCCAAGAATGTTCTTAAGTATTTTGAGATCTTTGAAAAGTATTCTAAAATAAATTCAAGCATTCAAAGAACCTTAAAACGCTTTCTAAGGGTCCTAAAATGCTTCCTTAGTATCCTAAAATGCTTTCTGACGATATTACAATGTTTTCTGAGCTCTAAATTCTTTCAAAATACTCTGAGATCTCTGGAATATATTTTAAGATGAATGAATGTTTTCTTAGAACCTTAAAATGCTTCTGAAGTGTCCTTGAATGCTTTCTAATCATTATAAAATGTTTTCTAACGACCATACAATGTTTTGTGAACCCTGAATTGCTCTTTGAAAGTTCCAAACTACTCTGAGATCCTCGAACTATGCTTAAAGAATAATGGATATTTTTTAAGAACCTTAAAATGCTTCAAAAGTGTCCTAAAATGCTTTATAACGACCCTACAATATTTTGTGGACCATGAATTGTTCCAAAATATTCAGAGATCTTTGAAATTTATTCTCAAATGAATGAATGTTTTCTAAGAACCCTAAAATGCTTCCTAACAACCCTACAATAATTTTTGAATCTTGAATTCGTCTCAGAAAATTCTAACATATTCTTAGATATTTTAAATATATTTTAAAATGAATTTATGCTTTTCAAGAACCTTAAAATGCTTCCTAAGTGTCCTTAAAATGCTTCTTAGCGATCTTTAAACGATTTGTAAACCCTTGATTGTTTCAAGAAAGTTCTAAAGTATTCTGAGATCTTTGCAAAGTATTCTAAAATAAATTAAAGCTTTTTAAGAACCTTAAAATGCTTCCTAAGGGTCCTAAAATGCTGACTAAGTGTCCTAAAATGCTTTCTAACGATACTACAATGTTTGTGAACCCTGAATTGTTTTTAGCAACATTCTAAGAAGTTTAAAATATATTCTAAAATGAATTATGTTTTACAAGAACCTTAAAATGCTCCCTAAATGTCTCAAAATATTTTTGGGCATTTTGTGAATCTTAAAACAATGTTTCAACAACTCTGAAAACGTTTCAAAATACTTGTATGCTAATTTAGTTATTTATTTCACAGTTGCTTTCATATTTCTTAGGACCTCAATGTTATTTCTCATACCGGGTGTTTGAAATTTATTATCACGCTTCTAAGAATATAAATACGCTTTAGGAGACACTATAAAATTATTGACTTATGATGTATGGCTACCAGACATCCTGTACTAAAAATACTTTCTATGCCAGGCATTTTATTTATTACTATGTATTATATGTTACTGTATTATGACGCTACATAACTCGTATCCAATATTTTAAGTCATACTAGAAGAAAGCCCCTTTCAAAAAAAAATTGGGTACGCTGCTGTCCAAATTGATAAATTTTCAGGTAATTTATAGGTAAAATCAATAAGAAATCAATATTTAGGCCTTTTTAGGTTAAATATGTAAAAAGAATTTCTTAAAAATTTGTTTTGTATTTCCCACGTAATTCAAATTCAAATTTAAACCGCTCCAAATTTGATTTGTTGTGCTCCTAGGGGGTGGAGTCAATGCTAGAAAAACTGACAGTCGTAATATTTTTAAATAAAATATTAATAAACAATGCTACAGTATCAACAATTAACTTAAAAAATGTTAAAAACAATATAAATAATATTGGCATTAAAGTATTTATTGTTGAAATTTAAAAAATCGATTAAAATCTTGGTGCTTTTTTGACGTAGTAGCTTCCGGTTGTAAACAGCAATTGTTTTCATCAAGGCTTCAACAAGAAGGGAAGCGTATGGGACACGCTTATCATTTCACACTTTTTTTACCGTTAAAATCAATTGATTATTGTTTAATTTTGTTACTAACATAAGAATTAGAGTTTGTGCAATATGTTGGAGTGATTTTAGTGCCCGTAATTATGGATTACCTAAATAAAATCGATGGAAAAGAGTTGGCTTCCTCACGCTGTTTAGTTGTTTGCAAGCTGTAAGTAGTGCCACCATATTATTACCATGTTTGTGCTATGTCAAAGTTAGATTGATTAGATAAATTAACAGACAGTTTGTAAATGAAATACTGTCTGTAAGTTACTGATTCGTAAACTTTTGAGTGTGTGGACGTATTTGCAACGAAATTGTGTGAAATATTTAATATCTAAACGACTCGTTCCACCATATTGGGCAATATTTTTAAAATTAAAAATTAATTGTTGTAAACAATAAATTTTGGTGCAATTGATGATTTCTCGAGTATTTTTACCAAATTTAGTCAAATAAGGGCCGCACTCAAAATTTGTGGGAAAAATTGAATAATTGATTGTATGGACAGGAGTGGATTTAGGGGAAATTTGCAATGACGTTGAATTATTAACTCATGAATATAATTTTATTTTCAGTTTTTCCTGCATCATTATTTATTAACAACCTTTATTTGAAGGCAGGACTTCTAGGACAGTACAAGTTTTGGGGCCAATTTTAAGAATATTTTTAGTTATTAGTTGCAGACACATCGGGCGGAGCCGAACGGAGGACTTTTAGGATTTAGGACAGTTGAAATAAGTAAGTTTTATTTTTAATTAATCTAATTTTCTTATTTTGTTTGAAAATAATATTGAGTGAAATAGTGAAAATAATACTTTGTATAACAAAAACAATTAGTAAAATACTTACAGTATGTAGTAAAAGAAATATCACGCACATATTCGTGTTGCTAATTGTTAATTTTTGTGGCAAAACATTCGTTTTCTTCTGATTACTTGATTATAACGTTGACGTTCGTCACGTGGAATAAACTGAATAGGGAACACAGTATGCCATTTTGATATATTTAACCAGTTTTTTAATATCTCTTTTTGATTCTGAGTTATACAACACTTGTGAAATTACCATAAAATTTGGTAAAAAGTATGCTCTCCGATAAAAGTATGCCATTTTGAAATATGTAACCAGTTTTTTGATATCTCTTTTTGATTTTGAGTTACAAGTCTTTAAATAAACATGACATTCAAAGGCTTCTAGATTTTACACCACTTGTGCAATTATTTTGAAACTTGGTGAAAAGTAAGCCAAAAGTGTGCTATTTCGAAATAAGTTACCAGTGTTTTGTTATCTCTTTTTTGTTTTGAGTTACATGCCTTCAAATAAAAATACAAGATTATTTTAAAGGCTTCCAAATTATATATTCCTAGTGCAATTGTTTTTTACATGTGTGGAATAGTAGGCCAAAAGTATGCCATTTTGAAATATGTAATAAGTTTTTTGATATCTCTTCTAAATTCTGAGTTACAAGTCTTTCAATAAATATGAAATTCAGAGGCTTCTAGATTTTATAACACTTGTGCAATTACTTTGTAACATGGTCAAAAGTATGCTAGAAGTATGCCATTTTGAAACATGTAACCAGTTTTTTTATATCTCTTTTTTGTTTTGAGTTATTAGCTTTCAAATAAAAATTGGTGAAAATTTAAACAGGCCTTATTACAAGATTATTTATAAGGCTCACAGATTCGATATAACTATTGCAATTGTTTTTAAGTTTGGAATATAGTAGGCCAAAAGTATGCCATTTCAAAATATGTAACCAGTTTTTTGATATCTTTTTTTGATTTTGAGTTACAAGTCTTTAAATAAACATGAAATGCAAAGGCTTCTAGATCTTACAATATTTGTCAAATTATTTTGACACTGGGTGAAAAGTATGCCAAAAGTATGTAATTTTTAAATATGTAACAGGATTTTTGATATCTCTTTTTTGATTTGAGCTACAAGCTTCCAAATGGAAATTGGTAAAAATTTCAACAGATAACATAACAAGATTATTTCAAAGGCCCTTAGGTTCTATATTATCAATGCAACTGTTTTTTTATATTTGACAGAGTAGGCCAAAAGTATGCCATTTTGAAATATGTAACTATTTTTTTAATATCTCTTCTAAATCTGAGTTACAAGTCTTCAAATAAACTTGAAAAGCAAAAGCTTCCAGATTTTACAATACTTGTGCAATTATTTTGTAACTTGATTAAAAGTATGCCAAAAGTATGCCATTTTTAATTATGTAACCAGTTTTTTGATATCTCATTTTTGTTTTGAGTTATAAGCCTTCAGATAAAAATTGGTAAAATTGAACGGCCACATTACAAAATTATTTTAAAGGCTCTCAGATTTTGTATTACTACTAGTACAATTGTTTTTTAAATTTGAGGTATAGTAGGCCAAAAGTATGCCGTTTTGAAATATGTAATTTTCTAATATCTTTTTTTGAATTCTGAGTTACAAGTCTTTGAATAAACATGAAATACAAAAGCTTCTAGATTTTACTATACTTGTGTAAATATTTTGAAACTAGATGAAAAGTATGCCAAAAGTATGTAATTTTCAAATATGTAACCAGTTTTTTGATATCTCCATTTTGTTTTGAGTTACAAGCCTTCAAATAAAAATTGGTGACAATTTGAACAGGCCACATTACAAGATTATTTTAAAGGCTCCCAGATTTTTTATTAGTAGTGCAATTGTTTTTAAATTCACAACATAGTAGGCCAAAAGTATGCCATTTCGAAATATGTAACCAGTTTTTTGATATCTCTTTTTAATTCTGAGCTATAAGTCTTTGAATAAACATGAAATGCAGACGCTTCTAGATTTTACAACACTAGTGTAAATATTTTGAAACTTGGTAAAAAGTATGCCAAAAGTATGTCCTTTTCAAATATGTAACCAGTTTTTTGATATCTCTTTTTTTGTTTTGAGTTACAAGCCTTCAAATAAAAATTGGTGATAATTCAAACAGTCCACATTACAAGATTATTTTAAAGGCTCCCAGAATTTATATTGCTAGCGCAATTGTTTTTTAGATTTGGGGTGTAGTAGGCCAAAAGTATGCCGTTTTGAAATATGTAACAAATATTCCAATATCTCATTTTAATTTTGAGTTACAAGTCTTTGAATAAACATGAAATGCAAAAGCTTCTAGATTTTACAACCCTTGTGTAAATATTTTAAAACTTTGTAAAAAGTATGCCAAAAGTATGTCCTTTTTGAATAAATTACTAGATTTTTGATATCTTCTATTTGTTTAGAGTTACAAGCCTTCAAATGAGAACTGGTAAATATTCAAACAGACCCACATTACAAGATTATTTTAAAGGTTTCCAGATTTTATATCATTAGTGCAATTGTTTTTTACATTTGTGAAATAGTAGGCTAAAAGTATGCCATTCTGAAATATGTAACAAGTTTTTCAATATCTCTTTTTAATTCTGAGTTACAGGTCTTTAAATAAATATGGATTTCAAAGATTTCTAGATTTTGCAACACTTGTCAAATTATTTTGAAACTTGAGAAAATGTATGCCAAAAGTATGCCGTTTTCAAATATGTAACCTGTTTTTTGATATCTTCTTTTTGTTTTGAGTTATATGCCTTCAAATAGAAATTGGTAATATTGTTAACAGGCCACGTTATAAGATTATTAAAAGGCTCCCAGATTTTATAATACTAGTGCAATTTTTTCTAAAATTTGGTGTGTAGTAGGTCAAAAGTATGCCATTTAGAAATATGTAAACAGTTTTAAAAATCTCTTCTTAATTCTGAGTTACAAGTCTTTAAATAAAAATGAAATGCAAAATCTTCTAGATTTTACAACACTCATGCAATTACTTCGTAATTTGGTCAAAAGTATGCTAAAAGTATGCCATTTTTAAATATGTAACCAGTTTTTTGATATCTCTATTTTGTTTTGAGTTACAAGCCTTCAAATAGAAATTGGTGACAATTTAAACAGGTCTTATTACAAGACTATTAGAAGGCTTCCCGATTTTATATTACTAATGCAATTGTTTCCTTAAATTTGGGGTAGAGTAGGCCAAAAGTATGTCGTTTCGAAATATGTAACAAATATTCCAATATCTCTTTTTAATTCTGAGTTACAAGTTTTAAAATAAATTTGGAATACAAAATCTTCTAGATTTTACAACACTCACGCACTTACTTCGTAATTTGGTCAAAAGTATGCTAAAAGTATGCCATTTTTAAATATGTAACCAGTTTTTTGATATCTCTATTTTGTTTTGAGTTACAAGCCTTCAAATAGAAATTGATGACAATTTAAACAGATCTTATTACAAGACTATTAGAAGGCTTCCAGATTTTATATTACCAGTGCAATTGTTTTTTAAATTTGGTGTATAGTAGGCCAAAAGTATGCCATTTTGAAATATGTAACAAGTTTTTCAATATCTCTTTTGAATTCTGAGTTACAAGTTTTTGAATAAACATGAAATGCAAAGGCTTCTAGATTTTACAATACTTGTCAAATTATTTTGACACTATGTGGAAAGTATGCTAAAAGTATGTCATTTTTAGATATGTAACAGGATTTTTGATATCTCTATTTTGTTTTGAGTTACAAGCTTCCAAATAAAAATTGGTTAAAATTTCAACAGATAACATAACACGATTATTTCAAAGGTCCCTAGGTTTTATATTATTAATGCAACTGTTTTTCATATTTGACAGAGTAGGCCAAAAGTATGCCGTTTTGAAATATGTAACTAGTTCATCAATATCTCTTTTTAATTCCAAGTTACAATTTTTAAAATAAACATTAAATTCAAAAGCTTCTAGATTTTACACCGCTTGTCAAATTATTTTGAAACTTGAGAAAATGTATGCCAAAAGTATGCCGTTTTCAAATATGTAACCTGTTTTTTGATATCTCTTTTTTGTTTTGAGTTATATGCCTGCAAAAAGAAATTGGTAATATTGTTAACAGGCCACGTTGCAAGATTCTTAAAAGGCTTTCAGATTTTATATTACTAGTGCAATTTTTTTGAAATTCAGTGTGTAGTAGTTTAAAAGTATGCCATTTATGAATATGTGAACAATTTTTAAATATCTCTTTCTAATTCTGAGTTACAAGTCCTTAAATAAACATGAAATGCAAAGACTTCTAGATTTTACAACACTGGTACAATAAATTTGAAATTTGGTAAAAAGTATGCCAAAAGTATGTCATTTTTAAATATGTATTCAGTTTCTCAATATCTTTGTTTTGTTCCGAGTTACAAGCCTTTAAATGGAAATTGGTAAAAAATTTAACAGGCCACATTACAAGATTATTTCAAAGGGTACCAGATTTTATATTACTAGTGCAATTGTTTTCTTAATTTGTGAAATAGTAGGCCAAATGTATGCCATTTTGAAATATGTAACAAATTTATCAATATCTCTTTTTAATTACAACTCTTTAAACGAACTTGAAATGCAAAAGCTTCTAGATTTTATAACACTAGTGCAATTATTTTGAAACTTGGTAAAAAGTATGCCAAAAGTATGCTTGTTCCAAATATGTAACCAGTTTTTTGATATCTCTTTTTTATTTCGAGTTACAAGCCTTCGAATGGAAATTGGTAAGAATTAGAACAGGCCACGTTACAAGATTATTTTAAAGTCTTCTAGATTTTATATCATTAGTGCAATTGTTTTTTACATTTGTGAAAAAGTAGGCCAAAAGTATGCCATTTTGAAATATGTAATAAGTTTTTTGATATCTCTTCTTAATTCTGAGTTACAAGTCTTCAAATAAACTTGCAAAGCAAAAGCTTCTAGATTTCACAACACTTGTGCAATTATTTTTCAACTTAATGAAAAGTATGCTAAAAGTATGCCATTTTGAAACATGTAACCAGTTTTTTGATATCTTTATTTTGTTGTGAGTTACAAGCCTTAAAATGGAAATTGGTAAAAATTCAAACAGATCACATTACAAGATTATTTTAAAGGCTCCCAGATTTTTTATTACTAGTGCAATTGTTTTAAAATTTAGGATATAGTAGGTTAAAAGTATGCCATTTCGAAATATGTAACCAGTTTTTCAATATCTCTTTTTAATTCCGAGTTACAACTCTTTAAACGAACTTGAAATGCAAAAGCTACTAGATTTTACAACACTAATGCAATTATTTTGAAACTTGGTAAAAAGTATGCCAAAAGTATGTCTTTTCAAAAGGTGTAATCAGTTTTTGAATATCTCTTTTTAATTTTGAGTTACAAAGCTTTAAATAAATAAGTTGGTGCAATCTTCGATTTTACCACGTGGCTCTCAACGAATTCTGTGCAACCTTGCCACAAACCGACAATTCAACATTCACCCCGAGGTCCCGACCTACCCTGTCTGCCTCTCCTTTCTTTTCTCCCCCCGCATGTGCGAACACCAAACCAATTCTCTTTACTGTCCATCTTTGTCAAACTAATGGGGAGAATAGGGGACGAGATGTAGGTTGGAAAGAGATAGAGGGATGCACCCTTGGGATCGATTCTCGGAGAGGTTCCAGGGTTGCAAGATTTCACCCGGTGATTGGGGTTGTTAGACGACTGTCACTTTTTTCGAGCTGGCTGCTATTTGAAACTAATTCGAACATTCATTTGTTAAACAATTGTAATAAAAATATTATTGTTTACATTAAATAACTTAATAGCAATTGTAAATCGACTTTTGTTTCCTAGTTAATTATCTTTTGTTTCAAACAGCATTATGTGTTTAATTAAACAAAGGGAAAAATTAGTTCCCTTGGCAACAATACACTACAATTAAGTCTGTTATATTAAAAATATTTGTAATCGTTTCCAAGCTACGATGACGAAGTACTTCAATTTTTAAACAAAAACAATTGTTTATTTGGAACAATAATATCTGAAGCATATTTTTAACATAATTTAAATATTTCCCACTCCAATTCAAAATTGCGTATCATTATAATATATATATTTCAAAGCTCTCTTATTATCCAGTCATTTCTAAATTGCAGTACATTTCATTCTGTGACAATTTTTTTATGATTTTCTTCGAATGGTTTCAACAAAAAGGAATTGCCGGCAGTTAAATCGAATTATAGACTTAATAATTCATTAGTTCGATACAGCAATGTAACAATTGTTAAGATTGATGAAATTTAGATCATTTCCATAAATAATTAATAAATTGCATTTTACAGAACACGATCGAAGCTGGCGTAATTCAATTTTTATTTCTTTTATTGTACAATTTATTTCGCTGCTGCCGACGGAGTAAATTTATTTTATTCAATTTTCTTGTAAATTGTAGGGTAGCAGGAAATTATTTATTCTATTTTATTTTATTTTTTAAAGGTGAATGATTTAAATTCGTAGCAGCAGAAATTTTAATTCAATCCTGAATAGCTTATCTATTTTTAAAGATATTTCAAAAAAATTAATTCTGAGTTACAAGCCTTCAAATTAAACCCAAATTTCAATACGCTTTACTAATATACTACTCATGCAATTGTTTTGAAACTTGGCGTATAAAATGCCCAAAGTATGCCATTTCTAAATATTCAATCGATTTTTGAATATCTCGTTTTGTTGTTGAGCTACAAGACTTTAAATAAAAATTGGTGACAAAATAACAGCCCAAATTTTCATCCTATATTCAAAAAGTTTTAGGTTCTATACCATTGGTGAAATTATACATACAGTATGCCAAAAGTATGCTTTTTTGAAAAATCCAATCTTTTTTTAAATATCTCATTTTGATTTTGAGTTACAAGCCTTCAAATAAATCGCAAATTTGAAGATTCTGCACTAATGCACTACTTATGCAATTGTTTTGAAACATGGCATATAGTATGCCTGAAGTATGCTTTTTTCAAATATCTTATCAGTTTTCAAAAATCTCTTTTTTGTTCCGAGCTACAAACATTTGAATAAGGATAGATTTAACAGCCTCTTTAAGAGCTTGTTAATTTCATGAGATTGGTCAAACAATATGTCAGAAGTATGCCGTTTCTAAATATTCATCAGTTAATTAAATATCTCATGCAAATTTTGAGTTACAAGCCTTCAAATCAATTCCAAATTCCAAGACTATTCACTAAAATACTACACATACAATTGTTTTGAAACGTGGTGAACATTATGCCATAAGTATGCCAATCTTAAATATGTAAACATTTTTGGATATCTCTTTTTTGTTTTGAGTTACTTGTCTTCAAATAGAAATTGGTAATAATTTGAACCGACCACATTACAAAATTATTCCAAAAGCTTTCAGATTTAATATTATTAGTCCAATTGTTTTTTAAATTTTGAATAAAGTAGGCCAAAAGTATGCCATTTTTAAGTATGCAGCAAGTTTTTTAATATCTCTTGTAAATTCTGAGTTACAAGTCTTTAAATAAACATGAAATGCGAAGACTTCTAGATTTTACAACACTTGTGTAATTAATTTAAAACTTTGTAAAAAGTATGCCAAAAGTATGCCATTCTTATATATGTAAGCAGTTTTTTGATATCTCTTTTCTGTTTTGAGTTATAAGCCTTCAACTGGAAATTGGTAATAATTTAAAATAGTCAAATTACAAGATTAATTCAGAGCCTCCCAGAATTGATATCACCTGTACAATTGTTTTTTAAATTTGAGATATAGTAGGCCAAAAGTATGCCATTTTGAAATATGTAACAAGTTTTTCAATATCTCTTCTTAATTTTGAGTTACAAGTCTATAAATAAACATGAAATGTAAAGGCTTCTAGATTTTACAACATTTATGCAAATAATTTGAATTATGATGAAAAGTATGCCGAAAGTATGCCATTTTGAAATATGTAATAACTTTTTGATATCTCTTTTTTGTTTTGAGTTACAAGTGTTTAAATGGAAATTGGTAAAAATTTAAACATGCGACATTACAAGATTATTTCAAAAATTCCCAGATTTAATATCATTGGTCCAATTGTTTTTAAATTTGGGATATAATAGGCCAAAAGTATGCAATTTTTAAATATGTGACAAGTTTTTCAATATCTCTTTTAAATTCTGAGTTACAAGTCTTCAAATAAACATGAAATGCAAAGGCTTCTAGATTTTACAACACTTATGCAATCAATTTGAAACTTGGTAAAAAGTATGCCAAAAGTATGCCATTTTGAGATATGTAACCACTTTTTTGATATCTTTTTTTTGTTTTGAGTTACAAGTGTTCAAATGGAAATTGGTGGAAATTTAAACATGCAACATTACAAGATTATTTCAAAAATTCCCAGATTTTATATTACTAGTCCAATTGTTTTCAAATTTGGGATATAGTAGGCCAAAAGTATGCCATTTTTAAATATGTAACAAGTTTTTCAATATCTCTTTTAAATTCTGAGTTACAAGTCTTCAAATAAATATGAAATATGAAAGCTTCTAGATTTTACAATACTTGTGTAATTATTTTTAAACTCAATAAAAAGTATGCCAAAAGTATGCCATTTTGAAATATGTAACTTGTTTTTCGATATCTCTTTTTTATTTTGAGTTACAAGCCATCAAATAGAAATTGGTAGAAATTTAAATATGCCACATTACAAAATTATTAGAAAAATTCCCGGAATTTATATTACTAGTCCAATTGTTTTTTTGCATTTGGGAAAAAGTAGGCCAAAAGTATGTCATTTTAAATTAAATAACAAGTTTTTCGATATCTCTTTTTAATTTCGAGTTACAAGTCTTTAAATTATCATGAAATGTAAAGGCTTATATATTTTACAACACTTATGGAATTATTTTGAAACTTAGTAAAAAGTATGCCACAAGTATGCCATTTCTAAATATGTAATCGTTTTTTTGATATCTCTTTTTTGTTTTGAGTTACAAACCTTTAAATAGAAATTGGTAATAATTTAAACATATCACATTACAAGATTATTTCAAAGGTTTACGGATTTTATATTACTGGAGCAATTGTTTTTTAAATTTGAGATATAGTAGACCAAAAGTATGCCATTTTGAAATATGTACCAAGTTTTTCAATATCTCTTCTAAATTCTGAGTTACAAGTCTTTAAATAAACATGAAATGCAAAGGCTTTTAGATTTTACAACACTTGTGCAATTAATTCAAAAATTGATACAAAGTATGTCAAAAGTATGCCATTTCCAAATATGTAACTAGTTTTTTGATATCTCTTGTTTATTTTGAGTTACAAGACTTCGAATAGAAATTGGTAAAAATTTAAACAGGTCGTATTACAAGATTGTTTTGAAGGCTCGTACATTTTATATAACTGGTGCAATTGTTTTTTGAGTTTGTGAAATAGTAGGCCAAAAGTATGCCATTTTTGCATATGTAATAAGATTTTCAATATCTCTTTGAAATTCTGAGTTACAAGTCTTCAAATGAACATGAAATGCAAAGGCTTCTAGATTTTACAACACTTGTGCAATAATTTCGAAACTTGGTAAAAATTATGCCAAAAGTATGTCATTTTTACAAATGTAAGCAGTTTTTTCGATATCTCTTTTTTGTTCTGAGTTACAAGCCTCCAAATGAGAATTGGTAAAAATTCAAACAGGCTACAATACAAGATTATTAAGAAGTTTCAAGATTTTATATTTCCAGTGCAATTGTTTTTCAAATTTGGGATACAGTAGGCTAAAAGTATGCCATTTTGAAATATGTAGCAAGTTTTTCAATATCTCTTTTTAATTCTAAGTTACAGGTCTTTAAATAAACATTAAATGTAAAAGCTTCTAGATTTTACATTGCTTGTACAATTAATTTGAAACTTGGCAAGAAGTATGCCAAAAGTATGCTATTTTTACATATGTAAGCAGTTTTCTGAAATCTCTTTTTTGTTTTGAGTTACAAGCCTTCAAATAGAAATTGGTAAAAATTTAAACGTATCGCATTACAAGATTGTTTTGAAGACTCCCAGATTTTATATTACTAGTGCAATTGTCTTTCAAATTTGAGATATAGTAGGCCAAAAGTATGCCGTTTTTAGTTTTCAAATATCTCTTATAAATTCTGAGTTACAAGTTTTCAAATGAACATGAAATGCAAAGGCTCCTAGATTTTACAACACTTGGGCAATATTTTTCAAACTTTATAAGAAGTATGCCAAAAGTATGCCATTTTTACATATGTAAGCAGCTTTTTGATATCTTTTTTTTGTTTTGAGTTACAAGCCTTCAAATAGAAATTGGTAAAAATTTAAACGGATCGCATTACAAGATAGTTTTGAGGACTCCCAGATTTTATATTACAAGTGCAATTGTTTTTCAAATTTGGGATATAGTAGGCCAAAAGTATGCCAATCTTAAATATGTAACTAATTTTTCAATGTCTCTTTTTAATTCTGAGTTACAAGTCTCCAAATAAACGTAAATGAAAAGTCTTCTAGAATTTACAACACTAGTGCAATTATTTTGAATCTTGGTGAAAAGTATGCCAAAAGTATGTCATTTTCACATATGCTACCAGTTTCTTGATATCTCTTTTCTGTTTTGAGTTACAAGTCTTCAAATGAAAATTGGTAGTAATTTAAACATACCACATTACAAGATTATTTCAAAGGTTTACGGATTTTATATTACTGGAGCAATTGTTTTTCAAATTTGAGATATAGTAGGCCAAAAAAATTCCATTTTCAAATATATAACAAGGTTTTCAATATCTTTTGTTAATTCTGAGTTACAAGTCATTAAATAAACATGAATTGCAAAAGTTTCTAGATATTACAACACTTGTACAATTACTTTGAAACTTGGTAAAAAGTATGCCAAAAGTATGCCATTCTTACATATGTAAGCAGTTTTATGATATCTCTTTTTTGTTTTGAGTTACAAGCCATCAAATGGAAACTGGTAATAATTTAAACATACCACATTACAAGATTATTTCAAAGGTTTACGAATTTTAAATTACTGGAATAATTATTTTTTGAATTTGAGATATAGTAGGCCAAAAGTATGCCATTTTCAAATATGTAACAAGTTTTTTAATATCTCTTGTGATTTCTTAGTTACAAGTCTTTAAATAGACATGAATTGCAAAGTCTTCTAAATTTTACAACACTTGTGCAATTAATTTGAAATTGGTAAAAAGTATGCCAAAAGTATGCCATTTTTACATATGTAAGCAGTTTTTTGATATCTCTTTTTTGTTTTGAGTTACAAGCCTTCAAATGAAAATTAGTAAAAATTTTTACTAGATTACTAAAAGGCTCCCAGATTTTATATTACTAGCGCAATTATTTCTCAAATTTGAGATATAGTAGGCCAAAAGTATGCCGTTTTGAAATATGTAACAAGTTTTTCAATATCTCTTTTAAATTCTGAGTTACAAGTTTTTGAATAAACATGAAATGCAATTAATTTGAAACTAGGTGAAAAGTATGCCATTTTGAAATATATGATCAGTTTTCAAATATCTCTCTTTAATTTTGAGTTATAAGTCAAAATTAATCTATAATAAAGTATTCCTCAAGAGAGTCTCGACTAGAAGAAACGAGGCGACATAAGTTTGGTGCTTGACCCTGAAAGGCATCAAAGAAACTTCCAAAAATAAACAAAACAAAGCAAAAAAAGAATACGCAAAGAACACAGAGTCTCATTCTAGCAGTAAGATGCAGTGTGCGCCGCACGGCCGCCTATTTTTAGCTGCTGCATTCTTTTTCCTTCGAGTTCGTATATTTTAATTTAAAACAAATTTTATTTCGGCTAACGGCAGAAAACTTGTTTACTTTTAATATAAAAATTACTCCGTTTATTGAATTGGCTGGCGGCCAACGCAGAGAAAAAATATTATATATAAAACCGGCGTTCATTTTTTTGTTAGGTTAGGTATGCACATATATCATAATTTTTTTTGTGAATGACATGTTTTTTCTTTTAATTTTTTCGTTAATGGAAAACATATTTTTTTAGAATGGAATTTTTCCAACGGATGGGTCATTGTAACGTACTAGATTTATTATTTTCGCACTGGCGCTGCGACGATATAAAAACGCCAATATCTGCAAACTTTAATAAAGTTTTCAACTTTCTATACAAAAAGTACAAATAAATAAAAAAAGTATTGTAGTCGTGGTGATGAACGCCCGGCTCACAGCTTAATGTTCGTTATTTTTGAGCGAAAATATTGATGCTTTTACTGCTCACATCCTTTTGTTTTTATTCCTAGTTCACGATGTGAACTACACTGTTTTCTTTTATTCGATTTACGTATAAATGAATTAACTTCACGTCTCAATATTAATTTTATTTATTTATCTTGTTTCACTTGTTTCGTCGCCTTAGAAATTCCGGCAAACAAATTCACAAATTCGTATCGGTTTGCCACAAAGCTCCGGGAAACGAAAAACGAAGAGTGCGTAGATAACGAAAGAGAAGGAGAGAAGAAAAACAAGTGCCAGTCGCCCGTAGTAACTGTTTACAACGCCAACTCCACGCGCTTCGTAGTAAAGAGAAAACATCGTCTGACAGCTCGAATTCAGAAGTTGCGGGCGGCATTCTACATTCACAAAATTCATTGGCGCCTTTTTGAAGGTTAAACAAATGAAATCGAGCGCGGGAAAAACAACCTACTTTCAAGAAAATCACCAACTTTAATATTATTTCAAGAAAAATTCACGATATTGGCGGTTCTGATTATTCTCACCTTAATGAGTGTTCCGTCTCAAAGTCTCCAAAGGATTAGAAAGCATTTTAGCTCGCTGATTGAATGAGATACATTCTTAAAATAAGAATTAAAGAAGCTGCAATTAATTTCACCTCAATATTATCGATATTTAAGATCAGGGCTCCGTACAAAAACCCTTCAGCTCGCAAATTGAATGTTCATTAGGAAAAGCCTTTTAACTTGCAGAATTACTGAGATGCGAACCTAAAATAAGAACTAAAAGGTCTGCAATGTATTAGGCCTCAATATTGTTGAAATTATAGATCAGGGCTCAGTACAAAATATACTTCTTTCGCTACAAAGCTCACCAATAAGAAAAAACTATTCAGTTTTAATTTTGAATGAGTTCTAAACTTAAAACTCGTCTGAAATAATAAAATAAAAGTCCACAATGACACTTAATTCATCTCATGTCCATATCCCTACTGTATTTTATCAGGGCTCCGTTCAAAATTGTTCAAAATATTTATTATCAGAAAAAGTCGTCTAGCTTGTAAATTAAATGATAAACAGGCAAGAATTGTCCCAAAATAATAACTGGAGAGTTGACAATTTATTCCACTGCAATATTATCAATATATTAGATCAGGGTTCCGTCCAAAATGCACCTGGAAAATATTTCAAGATATTTATAATTTATCAGAAATCAAATGAGATATGCACAATAATTGGCTCAAAATGTAAGAAATGAAGAGCCCAAAATATAATATAACTTCTATATACTATTGGGGTTCCGTCTTTGACATTTCTTTAATATTCTTCAATCAGAAAAATCACTTCAGTTCGCAAATTTGATGAGATGAGGCTTGAAATTCGTCTGGAATAGAGACCGAAGGATTTACAATTGAATTTTGTTCACTGGACTTCAATATCATCAGCTTTTATTATCGGGGCTCCGTCTTTGACGATATTTTACAAAGAGTTCCGTCGCCAAAAAGTGAGAATCAAAACTGGACCCATCATCTATTCGTCAAAGCATTTTAGCACGAAAATTTGTTGACATGAGAATTTGAAATATGCCTAAATAAGGACCAAAACATCTTTAGTTAATTCTATCTCAGTGTAATTGGGGCTCAGTATTTGAAAAGTCTGAAATATGTAACTTTCATTGCAAATCTAATTAAGTACAAGCTTGAAATTTACTTGACGCAAAAATCAGGCATTTCGGACGATAATTCTGAAAATCTCACCTTAATCAGGGTTCCGTCTGAAGCATATTGCTCCAATTATAACAATTAGGAAAGTAATTTTAACTTGCATTTTGAATGAGATAAGTTGAAATACAGCACAAAAATCTAATGAGATAAGGCTTTGAAACAAGGACCCAACATCTCTAGTTAATTCTATCTCAGTGTAATTGGGGTTCCCTATTTGAAAAGTCTGAAATATATGACTTTCATCGCAAATATAATTAAGTACAAGCTTGAAATTTACTTGACATAAAAATCAGACATTTCGGATGATAATTCTGATGATCTTACCTTAATCAGGGTTCCGTACAACGCATATTGCCTCAATTATAACAATTAGGAAAGTAATTTTAACTTGCATTTTGAATGAGATAAGTTGAAATACAGCACAAAAATCTAATGAGATAAGGCTTTGAAACAAGGACCCAACATCTCTAGTTAATTCTATCTCAGTGTAATTGGGGCTTAGTATTCAAAGAGTCTGAAATATATAATTTTCATCGCAAATCTAGTCAAGTACAAGCTTGAAATTTATTTGACATAAAAATCAGACATTTCGGACGATAATTCTGAGAATCTCACCTTAATCAGGGTTCCGTCTAAAGCACATTGCTCCAATAATAACCTTAAAGTAATTTTAAGTTGCATTTTGAAGAAGATATAAGTTAAGATACAGCACAAAAATCCAATGAAATGAGGCTTTAAAATTTGCCTGAAATAAGGACCAAACGTCTTAAATTCATTCCATCCCAGTGTAATTGGGGTTCCCTATTTGATAAGTCTGAAATATATAATTTTCATCGCAAATCTAGTTAATTACAAGCTTGAAATTTATTTGACATAAAAATCAGACATTTCGGATGATAATTCTGATAATCTTACCTTAATCAGGGTTCCGTACAACGCATATTGCCTCAATTATAACTATTAGGAAAGTATTTTAACTTGCATTTTGAATGAGATATAAGTTGAAATACAGCACAAAAATCTAATGCCTAAAATAAGGAAAGCACAACTTTAATTCGTTCCATCTCAGTGTAATTGGGGCTCAGTATTCAAAGAGTCAGAAATATATAATTTTCATCGCAAATCTAGTCAAGTACAAGCTTCAAATTTATTTGACATATTAATCAGAGATTTTGGACGATAATTCTGAGAATCTCACCTTAATCAGGGTTCCGTCTGAAGCATATTGCTCCAATTATAACCATCAGGAAAGACATTTTAACTTGCATTTTGAATGAGATATGAGGTGAAATACGGCACAAAAATCTATTGAGATAAGGCTTTGAAATTTGCCTGAAATAAGGACCAAATATCTTTAATTTAATCCGTCTCAGTGTAATTGGGGTTCTGTATTCAAAAAGTCTGAGATATGTAACTTTCATCGCAAATCTAGTTAAGTACAAGCTTGAAATTTACTTGATTTGAAAATCAGAGATTTTGGATGATAATTGAGAGAATCTCACCTTAATCAGGGTTCCGTCTAAAGCACATTGCTCCAATTATAACCATTACGAAAATAATTTTAACTCTCATTTTGAATGAGATACTTATAAGTTGAGATACAGCACAAAAATTAAATGAGATGAGGCTTTGAAATTTGCCTGAATAAGGACCAAACATCTTTTATTCATTCCGTCTCAGTGTAATTGGGGTTCCCTATTTGATAAGTCTGAAATATATAATTTTCATCGCAAATCTAGTCAAGTACAAGCTTGAAATTTATTTGACATAAAAATCAGACATTCCGGACGATAATTCTGATAATCTTATCTTAATTAGGGTTCCGTCTGAAGCATATTGCCCCAATTATAAAAATTAGTACAGACATTTTAACTTGTACTTTGAATGAGATATAAGTTGATACACAAGAATCTAATGAGATGAGGCTTTGATATTTGCCTGAAATAAGGACCAAACATCTCAGTGTAATTGGGGTTCTGTATTTTAATAGTCAGAAATATGTAACTTTCATAGCAAATCTAATCAAGTACAAGGTTGAAATTTATTTGACATAAAAATTAGACATTTTGGATGATAATTCCGATAATCTCACCTTAATCAGGGTTCCGTCTCAGGCATATTACTTCAATTATAACAATTAGTAAAGACATTTCAACTTGTATTTTGAATGAGATATAAGTTGAATACAGCACAAAAATCTAATGAGGACCAAACATCTTTAGTTAATTCTATCCCAGTGTAATTGGGGCTCAGTATTTAAAGAGTCTGAAATATATGACTTTCATTGCAAATCTAATCAAGCACAAGCTTGAAATTCACTTGACATAAAAATCAGAGATTTTGGAACATATTTCTGAGAATCTCACCTTAATCAGGGTTCCGTCCAGAGCATATTGCTCCAATTATAACTATAAGGAAAGGCATTAAAGCTCGCATATTGAAAAAGATACAAGAACTGTAGAAAATAAAAATTTGTTTGCAGGTAGATAACTTGAAAGTTATCTCAAATAAAACATAAATTTGAGACAAGCAGGTAGGCTAGCTATAAAGGGAAAGATTTTTTTTACCTGAGATATTTACGACTTTGAATAAGAAAATTAAACAATTTCTAGGCATGGCCCTCTATTAAAAATGAAGGATTTTAGGGGCACCATTTCTTAAAATAACGAATCTTTTTTGTTCTGGATCTTGTTGTCTTTAGTTTTAAATAAAAGAGAGCTTTGAACGACCCTGCGCGTAGCGATTAGGCGCGCGCTTTCAGCCACGTGCTTAGAACTTTTGGCGCGTTTACAAACAAAAAAGAAGCATGACTTACCCTTTCCTCCTCGCGTATCATCTCGGCGATGCCCGGCTTGATCTCCATGTCATCGGGATGCGTGTTCTGGGAATGCTGCTGGGGCGGGGGTGGCAAAGATAGCGCGAGAGACACATCCGGTGTGCCGGAGGGTTGTAACTGAGGAGTCACGGCCTGAGGCGCCGGTGACATGTCCACGGCCGGCGTAGGGGGCGGCGGCTCTGGGACCTCCGTGCTTACGCTATCCGCGGGACTTGACAAACTTGAGCGCTCACCCGACGGCCGACGACGCTTCTTCGGACGCTGGAGAACACTTGGATTCGGACCTGGGGTGCTTGAGGCCGCCGGCGTCAGCTGAGGGGTTGTTGATGGCTGGGGGGTCAATGGGAGAGGATCAGCACTTAAATCAGCTGGAGGGGCGACCAAATCTTGTTCACCATTCACGTCAGCCAACCCTCGAATCTTCAAAGATTCTGCTACTTTAAGTAGCGGCCCAATTTGCTCTTGAGAAACATTGATTTCACCCTTGTACATAAATTCAACGGCCGCTTTTAGTTCGGGCCATTTAATATCCCGCATGATGACAATAGGATGCTGGCAAGGATTTTCGAAAAATAATGATTGGAAGTAAGGGCTGCAAGCGCTGAGGACCATCTTGTGGGCTTTGACGCTGTGGCCGTCGCAGGCGAGGGTGACATCGACGAAGGATTCACTTTGAAGGAGCTGATCAAAGACGTTGGTCAAATTGGTCTGATAGTTGTTCCATCGCAGACAGAACTGCTGCGGCGACCCCGTCGAGTGCTGCATGTCTACACTCTAAAAAACAACACAGTCACAAAACCATCACAAAGCACTAAAAAAGCGCGCACGGAGGCAAGCCGAAAAGTCCGGTAAAGTTTTCAAACGACGCGAGAAACACGAACCTAATGTGGTCGACGACGACGTGCGTTCGTGACAAAGTGTAACAACCAACTGCGAGGTTGGGACGCCTGGTGGCGGCGGCGGGATGGCGGGCCGCCCCATGCGCACGCCTCCCACTCCCACCAACAAAAGCGCCGCCTTTAAACCGCCCTCAAACCACCGCCACACATCGCGCCACACTTCTCCACAATCCCATTCGATCTCCGACCGATACGATAATTAATATTATGATTTTGAAAAAAAAGAGTGAGGAAACGAAACTCAGGGCCGGCGTATTCCATGGCTGCCCAACTGACAATTCCCCCTTCCCACCTTCATCACCCACTTTACATATCTACATTTTACTTGAATACGAAAAAATCGCAACAATTCAGGCCTACAAACTAAAATCAAACTTTAGACATCGGTCCCTCCATAATATCCAATTTCAATTTTACAAAAGTTGATGACCTTTTTCAGTCATTATACATAAGACCTCAAAAAAATCCAATCAGTTTCAGAACTCATTGCTCTATCAAAAACTGGTAAGGATCCATAGACCTTTCATTGTCGTAAGGAACTTGCTAGAACATGTTCACTCCAATAAATCAATATATAGGCCTTCTGGCCTGTTCCACATGTTAGAAGCCGATATTTATACGTAAGACACTTGGAAATACCTTTTCTGCTACTGGTTCAAGAATCTATAAACCTTTTCCTGCCGATAAAAAAATTGTTAGAACATGTTCACTGTGATAAATCGTTATAAAGAATTTGAATCTGTTCCTTGCATTAGAAGCTGTCATATATTCACAAATCGATATAAGGATCTAATCCTTTTCTTGTCGTTAGAAATACTAAATATAAACTGCTATAGGAAAGACCTTTCTCTATCCAAACTTGCTAGAACATGTTCACTCTAATAAATTAATATATAGACCTTCAATCTTCAAATTGATTTTTGTATGAAAGACCGTTTGGACTTTGATGCCTAAAAAAGTGAGACTCCAGAAAATGTTACTTTGGTCCCAATAAGAACTGCTGTATGAAATATATCTTTTCATTAAGAGTTTGCTAGAACATGTTCACACTGATAGAACAATATTTAGATCTGTTGCTTCCATTAAAATCTATGAACCTATCATTAGAAATAGGTTTGTCTTTGTGTACGCGAGAATGTAGAAAAAGTTACTGTGGTGCTAAACTGAACTGCTCTAGGAAAGAACTTTCTCTATAAAGAGCTTGCTAGTACATGTTACCTTTCTTACTAGGCTACAAAACTGCCATAAGAATCCATAGATCTTGTCTTGTCATTAGAAATAGGTTCATATACGTGAGAATGTAAAAAATGTTACTGTGGTCCTAATATGAACTGCTATAGTAAAGATATTTCTTTATAAGGAACTTGCTAGAACATGTTCATATCAATAAATTGATAGACAGATCTTTAGATCTGTTCCTTATAAAAAAAAATACTGTGGTCCTGATCAGAATTGCTTTAGAAAAGACCTTTATAAGAAAATTGCTAGAACATGTTCACTCAAATAAATCGATATATAGAGCTTTCGACCTATTCCTTACGTTAGAAGCCAGAATATATATGTGAGACAAAACTGCCATAAGAATCTATAACTGTTTTTTGTCTTTAGAAATAGATTTATATACGTGAGAATGTACAAATATCAACTGTGATACTAAAATGAACTGCTCTAGAAAATTTCTCTCTCTATAACGAAATTGCTAGAACATGTTCACTCCAATAAATCTTTATACAGACCTTTAGATCTGTTCCTTATAAAAAAAAGTTACTATGGTCGTAATATGACTTGCTGTAGGAAAGATATTTGTCTATAAGAAAGTTGCTAATAAATCTATATATAGAGTTTACATTAGAAGCCGGAATTTATGCGTGAGATACTTTAAAAAATGCCTTTTAGTCCAAGTATTGTCAACTGTATGAAGGACCTTTCTTATTAGAAACTGGTTTAAACTTTAAAGCTTTCAAAACTGCCATAAAAATCTCTAGACTCTCTCTATAACGAAATTGCTAGAACATGTTCACTCTAATAAGTCGTTATACAAACCTTTAGATCTGTATCTTATAAAAAAATTACTGTGGTCCTGATATGAACTGCTGTAAAAAATATACGTGAGATATTTGAGATGGGATCATTTAGTCATAATATGGTTTACTGTATTAAGGACCTTTCTTACAAGAAACCGTTTTGAACTTTGAAGCCTACAAAAGAATAAGAATCTATTGCCTTTTTATTGTCATTAGAAATTTGTTGAATTACGTGAGAATGTAGGAAAAGTTACTGTCATACTAAAATCAACTGCTATAGAAAATACCTCTCTCTATAACAAAATTGCTAGAACATGTTCACTCAAATAAATCGATATATAGGTCAAAAAAATCTATAGACTTGTTCTTGTCGTTAGAAATAGGTCCATAGACATGAGTATATAGAAAAAATTATTGTGGTACTAAAATGAACTGCTCTAGAAAATATCTCTCTCTATAACGAAATGACTAGAACATGTTTACTATAATAATTTGATATAAAGGCTTTTGAAGCTGTTCTTTCAGTTGGAAAACAAAATATTTTCGTGACTGAAGACCCAATTTAAATTACTATAGTAAATACCTTTGCATATAGAAAACTTGCTAGAACATGTTCACGCAAATAAATTAATATATAGGCCTTCAAATTTGTACGGTTTGAACTTTAAAGTTTACAAAACTGTCATAAGAATCATGTCTTGAGAATACGGAAAAACGTACAAAAATTTAGATCTGTTATAAATAAAAAATACTGTGGACTTGATATGACTTGCTGTAGAAAAGACCTTCCTTTATAAGAAAGTTGCTAGAACATGTTCACTCTAATAAATCGATATTTAAACCATAAAATCTATAGACTTGTTCTTGTCGTTAGAAATAGGTTTATAGACATCAGAATACAGAAAAAGTTATTCTGATACTAAAATGAACTGCTCTAGAAAATATCTCTCTCTCTATAACGATATTGCTAGAACATGTTTACTATAATAATTCGATATATAAGCTTTTAAAGCTGTTCTTCTAGTTGGAAGATGAAATATATACGTAACTGTAGACCCAATTTGAATTACTACAGTAAATGTCATTGTATATAGGAAACTTGCTAGAACATGTTCACTCAAATAAATATATGGGCCTGCAAATTTGTACGGTTTGAATTTTAAAGTTTACAAAACTGTCATAAGAATCTTGTCTTTAGAAATAGATTCATATACGGAAGAATGTACAAAAATTTACTGTGATAGTAAAATGAAGTGCTCAAGAAAATATCTCTCTCTATAACGAAATTGCTGGAACATGTTCACTCTAATAAATCGATATATAGACCATAAAAATTTATAGACTTGTTCTTGTCGTTAGAAATATGTTCATAAAAATGAGAATACAGGAAAAGTAATTGTGATACCAAAATGAACTGCTCTAGAAAATATCTCTCTCTATAACGATATTGCTAGAACATGTTTACTATAATAATTCGATATATAAGCTTTTAAAGCTGTTCTTCTAGTTGGAAGATGAAATATATACGTAACTGTAGACCCAATTTGAATTACTACAGTAAATGTCATTGTATATAGGAAACTTGCTAGAACATGTTCACTCAAATAAATATATGGGCCTTCAAATTTGTACGGTTTGAATTTTAAAGTTCACAAAACTGTCATAAGAATCTTGTCTTTAGAAATAGATTCATATACGGGAGAATGTACAAAAATTAACTGTGATATGAAGTGCTCAAGAAAATACCTCTCTCTATAACGAAATTACTGGAACATGTTCACTCTAATAAATCGATATATAGACCATAAAAATTTATAGACTTGTTCTTGTCGTTAGAAATAGGTTTATAGACATGAGAATACAGCAAAAGTTATTTTGATACTAAAATAAACTGCTGTAGAAAATATCTCTCTCTATAACGATATTGCTAGAACATGTTTACTATAATAATTCGATATATAAGCTTTTAAAGCTGTTCTTTTAGTTGGAAGATGAAATATATACGTAACTGTAGACCCAATTTGAATTACTACAGTAAATGTCGTTGTATATAGAAAACTTGCTAGAACATGTTCACTCAAATAAATATATAGGCCTTCAAATTTGTACGGTTTGAACTTTAAAGTTAACAAAACTATCATAAGAATCATGTCTTTAGAATACGGAAGAATGTACAAAAATTTGGATCTGTTATAAATGAAAAATACTGTGGACTTGATATGACTTGCTGTAGAAAAGACCTTCCTTTATAAGAAAGTTGCTAGAACATGTTCACTCTAATAAATCGATATTTAAACCATAAAAATCTATAGACTTGTTCTTGTCGTTAGAAATAGGTTTATAGACATCAGAATACAGAAAAAGCTATTTTGATATTAAAATAAACTGCTCTAGAAAATATCTCTCTCTATAACGATATTGCTAGAACATGTTTACTATTATAATTCGATATATAGGCTTTAAAGCTGTTCTTCTAGTTAGAAGACGGAATATATACGTGATTGTGCTCCCAATATGAATTACTACAGTAAATACCGTTCAATATAAGGAACTTGCTAGAACATGTTCACCCTAATAAATCGATATATAGACCATAAAAATCTATAGACTTGTTCTTGTCGTTAGAAATAGGTTTACAGACATGAGAATACAGAAAAAATTATTGTGGTACTAAAATGAACTGCTCTAGAAAATATCTCTCTCTATAACGATATCGCTAGAACATGTTCACTCAAATAAATCGATATATAGGTCTTTGAATTTGTACTTTTTGTTATATTAACGTTGGTTTCTGGAAGATTTATTGATGTTGGAAACTGGCTTACCACGGTCCTGTTAAACCCCCGCACCCCCTGAATATTAAGGGATGTTTTACATATAAATTGATGCTCAAACGAAGCATTAATAAAAAACACGGGGTAGACACCAAGATTAGAATTTAAGTGCAGATATTAACAAATTTATCCACATTAAATAACATTTGATTTTTAAATAATATAAAAAAAAATATTCCTAATGAGAAATATAATTTACAGTCCTTTTTTGACGTTAACCGCGATAAAATCAGAGCAAGAGGTTGGCGGGACGCAAGGGGCAACCTAAGGCGGCAAAAAATCCCTACAAACGGGCATCTTCCGCGCGTCCGACAAAAATTTAACATATAAATTAAAGTTTAAAAGTAACCAACCATCTCGAAATTAAATTCAAAGTTTGGTTACGAAGATTAAAATGTAGATATATAAAATGAGATAAAGTTTTAGGTTTTAAAAGTCGCTTCATAAAATATATTACAGCTAACGAAATTATTTATTCATAAAAACCATCCCTTTTTAGCTGTTTGTGGTTTAGGTAACGTTTGGTTATGTGTCATTTCTGTTAATGTTAATAGAAAAAAAGATAGGTACGGTCCTGCCCTGAACTTGGCCACAAGCAACAGACATTCTCACCCCGTATTGTCGGGGGATGCAAGTCAAGCTGACAAATCTGTTACAGGGGTGGATCGGAGGAATTCCCTCACATTATATTTTGCGATTAGACTGTAAAAAGGTCACCAACCGTCAACTCATTTATTTATTTTCAATATTTTTTACACAAGTTTTAAATGCACAAAGATTCTTTTATTTCAAAACCTTTTAAAGCCCTTAAAAAGGTGTCGTTCCTAGTACACTCTCCTTTTCGAAAATTTCATCCCTTAAATCTCATTTCCATAAGGCAAAACTCGTTCAGAAATATTTTTCCCCGCGTATACACTCCAAACTTCTTCCGAAGTAAATAGGAAAAGTTGGCGCTGACTTTAAGTGGTTTCCTGGGCATTGCTGAGGGTAGGGGTGAAAATGCAGAGGGTAGTGATGAAAAGCTTCTGCCCGATGTTATTTATGTGTTTTGGAAATTTTTGTTGTGGAAAATATGAATATAAATATGGTTATTTTTGTAGTTTTTATTTCTTCTGGGGGTTGAAATTGACAGGAGTTTGCAAAAACCCCAACTTTAAACAATGGTCAATATTCTAGTATTTAAATTAATACAAGTACATCTCTGTTTCCAGTAAAAATAAACTTCTGCAATAATAAATATTTATAGAATAAATTTGTAAAGGAAACATAATAAAAGAAAGTTAAAAATATTTTTATAAGGCATCAGTCTCAGAAATAAAAGTAAATGGAAAGAAAAAAATTCATAAACGTTTGGTCCCTATCCTTTTATTTATGTTTATATATTAAAATATACGTGGGGTGCACGAACAGCTGCGTTCATGGCTGTCACAATTTCAGGACCGTAATTGACGCCTTTCCCCTCAAAATATTCGACAGCCTTCCCGAATACTTCTTAAAAGATTTGATAGAATCTAATAAACTACGTTTGTTAATACTTGACGTATATACAAGTAAGTTGACGGCTGGTATCGACCCACTATTGACAGAAGTTTAGTGCAGGATAAATAAGTCAATATGTTTGTGTCAAATTTGTAATTGGTTATGTTGTTTACCCAACAAAACCTGATGAGTCATTCGGGGGTGTATTACCTACAAGCGAATTGAAGGGTGGTACCAACATACTTTTTTGATATTTGTGGAAAGACTTCTCCTCAAACAAATATGTTTCTGTCAGAATTGTTCTGCTCCGCTTTTTTTTCGAATTTAATTTGGTTTTAAGTACGTCAGGTGATGGGACATTATCTAAAAGTGGGTTGAAGGATGGTGCCGACCCACTTTATCGACACAAATGTAGTAAAGAGTGATTGAATTGATATGTTTGGGACAAATTTGTAATTGGTTTCGTTGTTTACCCAATAGAACCCAATGAGTCATTTTGGGGTGCATTATCTACAAGCGAATTGAAGGGTGGTACTAATATACTTTTTTGATATTTGTGAAAAGACTTCTCCTCAACTAACTATGTTTCTGCCAGAATTGTACTACTTCGCTTTTTTTCGAATTTAATGTGGTTTTAAATACATCAGGTAATGGGGTATTGTCTACAAGTGAGTTGAAGGATGGTACCAAAACACTTCATTGATATTTGTGGAGACTTCACCTCTGCCAACTATGTTTCTGCCAGAATTGTTCTGCTCCATTTTTTTACGGAATTATAGTGATTCAAAAGAAAGATCAGCTACCTTAGATAATAGAACACTATCTACAAGTGGGTTGAAGGTTGGTACCGAGCCACTTTATCGAAAGAAGCTTATTGTAGCTTGATTAAATTAATATGTTTTAACCAAATTTATAATTTGTTACGTTGTTTACCCAATAAAACCCAATGAGTCATTTGGGGGGGGCATTATCTACAAGCGAATTGAAGGGTGGTACCAGCATACTTTTTTGATATTTGTGGAAAGACTTCTCGTCAACTAACTATGCTTCTGCCAGAATTGTAATACTTCGCTTTTTTACTGATTTAAGGTGGTTTGAAGTATGTCAGGTAATGGGACATTATCTACAAGTGAGTTGAAGGTTGGTACCGACCCACTTTATCAATAGAAGTCTAGTCAAAAGTGATTAAATTAATAAATTTGTGCCAAATTTGTAATTGGTTACGTTTTTTACCCAATAAAACCTGATGAGTCATTTGGAGGTGCATTATCTATAAGCGAACATACTTTTTTGATATTTGTGGAGAGACTTCTCGTCAACTAACTATTTTTCAGCCAGAATTGTGATTCTTCGCTTTTTTACTGATTTAAGGTGGTTTGAAGTATGTCAGGTAATGGGACATCATTTACAAGTGAGTTGAAGGATGGTATCGACCCACTTTATCGGCACGAATGTATTGTAACATGGTTAAATCAATATATTTGTGTCAAATTTATGATTTGCTACGTTGTTTACCCAATAAAACCTGATGAGTCATTTGGGGGTGCATTATCTACAAGCGAATTGAAGGGTGGTACCAACATAATTTATTAATATTAATGGAGAGACTTCGTCCCAATTCATTATGTTTCTGCCAAAATTGTTCTCTTCCGTTTTTTTACGAATTTAATGTGGTTTTAAGTACGTCAGGTAAAGGGGCATTATCTAAAAGTGGGTTGAAGGTTGGTATCGACTCACTTTATCAGTAGAAGTCTAGTGGAACGTGATTATATTAACATATTTGTGCCAAGTTTGTAATTGATTATGCTGTTTACCTAATAAAACCCAATGAGTCATTTGGGGGTGTATCATCTACAAGCGAATTGAAGGGTGGTACCCACGTACTTTATTGATATTTGTGAAGAGACTTCGTCTTAATTAACTCTGTTTCTGACAGAATTGTTCTGTTCCGCTTTTTTTAGAATTTAATGTGGATTTAAGTACATCAGGTAATGAGGTATTGTCTACAAGTGAGTTGAAGGATGGTACAGACACACTTTATTGATACAAATGTAGTGAAGAGTGATTGAATTGATATGTTTGGGCCAAATTTGTAATTTTTTTCGTTTTTTACCCAATAAAACCCAATGAGTCATTTTGGGGGGCATTATCTACAAGCGAATTAAAGGGTGGTACCAACATACTTCATTGATATTAATGAAGAGACTTCATCGCAACCAACTATGTTTCAGCCAGAATTGTTCTGCCCCACTTTTTTTTCGAATTTAATGTGGTTTTAAGTACGTCAGGTAATGGGACATTATCTACAAGTGAGTTGAAGGATGGTACCGACCCACTTTATCGATACAAATGTATTGTAGCATGATTAAATCAATATGTTTGAGTCAAATTTATGATTTGTTACGTTCTTTACCCAATGAAATCCAATGAGTCATTTGGGGGTGCATTATTTACAAGAGAATTGAAGGGTGGTACTAACAAACTTTGTTGATATTTGTGGAAAGACTTCTCTGCAACCAACTTTGTTTCTGCTAGAATTGTTCTGCCCGGCTTTTTTACGGGATAAAAGTGGTTTAAATGAGAAATCAAGTACGTTAGGTATTAATCTATAAGTGAGTTGAAGGTTGGTACCAACTCACTCTATCGATAGAAATGTATTGTAGCATGATTAAATTAATATGTCTGTGCCAAATTTATAATTTGTTACGTTGTTTACCCAATAAAACCCGATGAGTCATTTGAGGGTGCATTATCTACAAGCGAATTGAAGGGTGGTACCAATATATTTTTTCGATATTTGTGGAGAGACTTCTCGTCAACTAACTATGTTTCAGCCAGAATTGTAATTCTTCGCTTTTTTACTGATTTAAGGTGGTTTTAAGTACGTCAGGTGAAGGGGCATTATTTGCAAGAGGGTTGAAGGATGGTGTCGACCCACTGTATCAATAGAAGCCTGTTCAAAAGTGATTAGATTAATATATTTGTGCCAAATTTGTAATTGGTTACGTTGTTTACCCAATAAAACCCAATGAGTCATCCAGGGGTGCATGATCTACAAGCGAATTGAAGGGTAGTACCTACGAACTTCATTGATATTTGTGGAGAGACTTCGTATCAACCAACAATGTTTCTGCCAGAATTCTTCTGCTCCGCTTTTTTTCATGAATTTGATGTGGTTTTAAGTATGTCAGGTAATGGGACTTTATCTACAAGTGAGTTGAAGGTTGGTACCGACACACTTCATCGATAGAAGTGTATTGTAGCATGATTAATTCAATATGTTTATGCCAAATTTATAATTTTTTACGTTGTTTACCCAATAAAACCCAATGAGTCATTTTGGGGTGCATTATCTACAAGCGAATTGAAGGGTGGTACCAACATACTTTATTGATATTTGTGGAAAGACTTCTTCTCAATTTACCATGTTTCTGCCAGAATTGTGATATTCCATTTTTTTAATCTATAAATGTGGTCATACAAGTGATTTTTGTGAAAAGTTCATCAAAAAATCTTTCGTTTAATATCATGTTCAACATCTAGGGCATCCTCGCTTGCTTTTATATTTATTAAAACAATATCGCATCGTCACTGCGGCGCCTCGCCTCGCCTTGCTCTTCGGCCTGCTTGATCGCCGATTCGTATTATTATATTTATATTAATTAAGGAACCATTATGTTCGGAATTTTCTATTACAGCAGCTGATGGACTGTAATTTCTTATAATTAACAATTGTTTTTCTTTTTTACTCTGCTGACGACGTAGGATATTTTTCTATTTATATTTTAATTAAATCTCGTTGTAAAATCATTAACTAGCACATGCGACCCTGCAGCACATGCGCACTTGCAAATTCACCAATTGTTTTAATTCTTATTGTCAAGTACTAGTGAAAATATCAAAATGGAATTTTTAATGAACTCTGTAAGGTGGTGGGGGTATCTAATCAAACCCCACTTAGCTCAATCCTAAGACATCCTCAGTCGTTAATTTCAGAGCACAATTTGTTAGAATGTTACCGAATCTAAACTAATCTGGAAGTGTGCCCCCTTCTGACGAGTTACCTCCCCCCTCTTGCCATATCGCGCGCCACTGTTCGCACTGCCAAGTCCTACAACTAATCTTCAGCTAATTGAATTTGCTAGATTGCTTTGCGCGATAAAATATACATTTACCTCTTCGTATACCATTCCAAGTATTCGATGGTTATATCTGGGCCCTTGCCAGCCCCGAAGTGGAGGATTTTCACTACGAAAGGCGGGGGGATCGATAGAGGGTGGTGACGTATTTAGTGATATTTAAAATGAATAATAAGTTGTGTAAGATTCGAGAGTTATACGTAATATTATTTGCTATTGTCGACTTGTCATTAAAGGGAGCATTATCTACTGGATAATTGAAGGGTGGTACTGACACACTTTATTGATACTTGTGGAGGATATAGAAGTCTTTACATCATGTTTTGGTCAAATTTGTAATTTTTCAATTTTTTTGTGATTGTGGCTGAGCAAGTTGTGATAGGATAAATGAAGTACAAGCAAATTGACGGCTGGTACCGACAAACTTTATTGATATTTGTGAAGGGTCTAGAAGTCTTTATATGATGTTTAGGCCAAATTTGTAATTTTCCAATTTTTTAGTGATTGTGGCGGAGCATGTTACGATAAGATAAATGAAGTACAAGCGAATTGACGGCTGGTACCAACAAACTTTTTTGATACATGTGAAGGGTTTAGAAGTCTTTACATCATGTTTAGGCCAAATTTGTAATTTTCCAATTTTTTGGTGATTGTGGTGGAGCATGTTATGATAAAATAGATGAAGTATAAGCGAATTGAAGGCTGGTACCAACAAACTTTTTTGATACATGTGAAGGGTTTAGAAGTCTTTACATCATGTTTCGGTGAAATTTGTGATTTTTCAATTTTTTGTGATTGTCACAGCAGTACCTTTGCGGTAGGTCCTTCAATAAAGGTGCACAATAATAAAGTTCTTAAACGTTAAAAGTGTGACTAACTCCTTAACGATGGAGGAAATAGGCGTGAAAAAGACGTGTCGAAGTGGCAGAATTGGTACGAGACATTAAACTCACTACCAAAAAAAATACGACTAATAAAAGAAGCAAGCGAAATGCTGCTCTGCTTTATAATATTTTTAAGTGAATTTATTTTAAAATGGAAGCTTGTCTGTTGGGCGGAGCCATTTCTTTATTCATTGGAAAATCACTTAAAATTTGACACGAAATTAAAATGGGAAAAGTGCATTGACCTTCGAAGAATAAAAGTCATATCGCGAAACGATCCAGCCAATAATTTCACAATTCAATTATAAATAAGCTCTAGGAATCAAAGTGGACTGCGGTACACACACACACACACATACATTTGAATAAAAAGACCAAAGATAAAGATAGGTACAAACCAAACTTTTGGTTGTTGCTGCCACAATGGAATCGTAACCGGAAGCTGTAATCCTCAAGGGTGGCTTTATACATTTAAATATTAAATTATTTATGGAAATGCAATTTGTATTTTGTTAAAATTTAATCGCAATTGATTGATTTTGTTTGTCGAATTGAAGTGTAGCATGAAAATATTAAGTAAAGTCGTAAGGTCGTTTACGTCGGGGTAGCCGTTAAAATATCGCGTTTAATTTCGGGCAGTTCCCACTGCAATGCCGTAAGTAATTCCAACAGATATATTATAAAACTTGTGCGCGTTTTTAGCGCTCAACGTTGCCAAACAAACACCTTGTGCACCAAACAGCACAAAAACCTATCGCTATTTTTCATATTTTTAATTTAAAAAATGGCGCCGTCGACTTGCTAAGGGGTGTAAGGTTAGGGGAGGATCAATTAAGAAAAGGGAAGTTGGCAGTTTTTCGCATGCACTGCTCGGAAACTGATACTTTATAATCGTTCATAACAAAAATTTATTTCATCGATTTAAGAGCGGAATGGAGGCGAGAACCGAACTTTTGCATTTTATGCAACGGCTGTTTAAAAAGTTGGCATACAAGTGATTTGTAAGACTCTTACGCGAAATACACTTCAGAATGCAAAATACAGGATGTTCGACAATCTACAAGCGAATTGAAGGCTGGTACCGACACACTTTATTGATACATGTGAAGAGTTTAGAAGTCTTTACATCATGTTTTGGTTGAATTTGTAATTTCCCAATTTTTAAGTGATTGTGGAAGAGCATGTTACGAAAAGGTACATTGAGTATGAGCGAATTGACGGCTGGTAACAAGACACTTTATTGATATATGTTGAGCGTTCAGAAGTCTTTACATCATGTTTTGGTCAAATTTGTAATTTCCCAATTTTTGAGTGATTGTGGCAGAGCTTGTTATGATAAGGTACATCAAGTACAAGCGAATTGTCGGCTGGTATCAAGATAATTTATTGATAGATGTCATTACTCTAGAAGTCTTCACATCATGTTTGGTCAAATTTGTAATTTCCCAATTTTTGACTGATTGTGGCAAAGCGTGTTATGAAAAGGTACATCAAGTACAAGCGAATTGAAGGCTGGTACCAAGACATTTTATTGGTATTTGTCAACAGTTTAGAAGTCTTCACATCATGTTCTAGTCAAATTTTCAATTTCACAATTTTCAAGTGATTGTGCCAGAGCATGTTATGAAAAGGTACATCAAGTACAAGCGAATTGACGGCTGGTACCGTAACACTTCATTGATACTTGTTAATAGTTTAGAAGTCTTTACATCATGTTTTGTTCAAATTTGTAATTTCTCAATTTTTGAATGATTGTGGCAAAACTTGTTATGGAAAAAAACATTGAGTATAAGCGAATTGAAGGCTGGTAACAAGACACTTTTTTGATACATGTCAATAGTTTAGAGATCTTTACATCATGTTTTAGTCGAATTTGTAATTTCCCAATTTTTAAGTGATTGTGCCAGAGCATGTTTTGAAAAGGTACATCAAGTACTAGCGAATTGACGGCTGATACCAAGACACTTTATTGATACTTGTTAATAGTTCAAAAGTCTTTACATCATATTTTGGTCAAATTTGTAATTTTCTAATTTTTGAGTGATTGTGGCAGAGCTTGTTATGATAAGATACATTGAGTACAAGCGAATTGATGGCCGGCACAAAGATACTTTATTGATACATGTGAAGAGTAAAGAAGTCTGTTCATTTTATTCAGACCAAATTTGTAATTTTCCAATTTTCATATGATTGTGGCAGAGCATGTTATGAAAAGGTACATCAAGTACAAACGAATTGACGGCTGGTACCAAGACACTTTATTGATACTTGTCAATTGTTTAGAAGTCTTCACATCATATTTTGGTCAAATTTGTAATTATACAATTTTTGAATGATTGTGGCAGAGTTTGTTATGATAAGGTACATCAAGTACAAGCGAATTGACGGCTGGTACTAAAACACTTCATTGATATTTGTCAATAGTTTAGAAGTCTTTACATCATGTTTCAGTCAAATTTTCAATTTTCCAATTTTTGAGTGATCATGGAAGAGCATGCTATGAAAAGGTACTTTGAATATAAGCGAATTGACGGCTGGTACCAAGACATTTTATTGGTATTTGTCAATAGTTTAGAAGTCTTCACATCATGTTTTGGTCAAATTTTCAATTTCACAATTTTCAAGTGATTGTGCCAGAGCATGTTATAAAAAGGTACATCAAGTACAAGCGAATTGACGGCTGGTACCAAAACACTTCATTGATATTTGTCAATAGTTTAGAAGTCTTTACATCATGTTTTGGTCAAATTTGTAATTTTCCAATTTTTGAGTGATTGTGGCCGAGTTTGTTATGATAAGGTACATCAAGTACAAGCGAATTGACGGCTGGTACCAAGACACTTCATTGATACTTGTTAAAAGTTTAGAAGTCTTCACATCATGTTTTGGTCAAATTTTTGATTTTCCAATTTTTAAGTGATTGTGGCAGGGCTTGTTATGATAAGGTACATCAAGTACAAGCGAATTGACGGCTGGTACCAAAAAACTTTATTCATACATGTGAAGGATTTAGAAGTCTTTTTATCATATTTGGGCCAAATTTGCGATTTTATCATTTTCTGTGATTGTCACAGATTTTTAATATTTTTTTCTGAGTATGTTATGAAATGGGGCATCTTCTGAAATCGAGTTTAAGATTCTAAATTATTGTACGACATTGTTAATCACACTTTCACCCCATTCCTTCTCAAGTACAAATCCTGCCCTTCCATCCTCGCTTCTTGGATAATAAATATTTCCTTGTGCATTGTAAATAGCCTAAACGTGCCGGCTACAAACTTATGAATTATTTCGTTTCATTTATACAATATTCAGGCTGCAATTTGAATAGAAACTCGCTCTTCTATATACCAATCTGTTTGCTAAATAATTCAATTGTTTTACTCCTTGCGATGGAGGAGAAACACTTCACATGGCGCGTAGACGGAGACAGATGAACGGGAAGAGGCGCCAGAAAGAGATGACTATGTTTTATATTAATTTCAGGCAAGATTTTCACCTGTGGTTTCAAAATTTTCTAATAACTGATAACTTTTGTCGGTACTGCAGTCTGTATTTAAATAGTACCGGTCTTGTATTGGAGGATGAATGCCGCCTTCGGCACTCCTCAACCCGACCCTGCTCATTCCTCATTGATGAGGCACCATCCTTCAATGACTAAACATAACATTTAACATATAGTAGAAGAAAAATATTGGTCTTTCAAAATGCTCCTCTTAAAATTTTTGACTGTAGCTATTGCATTTTCCGACTCCCGTCACTTCATTCAATTTTCTTCTAACCTTGTAGAAGCAGACAAGTATGTCGTTACGTTACTTCAAAAAGCTCTATGGTCAGTAAAAGTGAAACAAATTACTGTAAAAATTATTCTTAAAATTTTCGACTGTAGCTATGGCATTTTCCGACTCCCGTAAACCCATTCATCTTCCTCCTTATCTAATAGAAGTAGACAAGTATGTCGCTACGTTACTTCTAACAGCTGTTTGGTCAGTAAAAGTAAAACAAATGACTGTAAAAATTATTGTACTAACTAAAGTCATCAGAATGCAGTGAATTGTATGACATTTATACGCTCAGCGGTTCAACTAATTCCTACTATCAAAGTTTCTGTCTTCGATAACAATGCTTACAACGTCAAATTGCAACGACGGAAGTACGAAATTATAGGACAGGAACTAACCTACAATACTTTAACTTAATCAGAAGATTATATTTTTACTTTAAAACTATTATTTGCGAAATAACCGCCATGTTTTTTGTGGAAATCTTGGCCAAGTTGTCATAATTCAACCGGTGCGTAATATCTGCTTAACCCTGCACCCCTTGCACCCTTGGCCCACGTCAAGGTGATGTATATTTTAATTTTAAAACTAATGGGTCCTGCCTCAATGCAAATAATAAAAAACGGCCGCGGCGCTAATTCGCCGCGCGGAGCGGAAAGGAAACAGGCGAGAGCCCTGTTAAATAAACATTCCTGAATTTAAGAAGACGCGAAGAAAGGTTGTAGAATATGAGAAAGGAGAAAAGAATTTTATAATGAAAACTTTTAACGCATTCAATATTCAATTTATGATATTAATAAACTGTTGACTAATTTATTCCACGTGTGCAACAGAGATACAGCTATATATATACGAACAATTGCACGTGGTGTCGACTAAATGACTGCGGCCAAATTATCAAATCAACACCGTGTGACGCCCGTGGTGTAAGAGAGATAGATAGATAGGTTTTAGGGGGTGGTGAGGCGCGGGGCGTGATAATCCGACGCGATCAGCGCCCGATCCGCGATTGATACGGATTATCCGAACGCGGTGTAAACCGACAAGTGGTGAGAACTAAACAGCGAAGGAGTTACGGAAGATGAAGTAAAATATTGGTCCTTCAATTGCAGTATTGGTCCTTCGAGGCACAACCTTAACAACAAATTCTTGATACATAATACTGTCACGAACCAAAACAGCCTTAATCTCCATGTATAAATTATTTGGTCCTTCGAGGTGTAACCTAGTAAGAGGACATGGTCCATCGAGGCATAATCTACTAAAAATTTTGTTTGCTTCAAGTTCCTAATTTATAATACTTTAAGGGTTTTAAGATTTTATTGGTCCTTCGAGACCTACCCCTGATAACAATTACTTCTAAAAAAGACCAATCATTCTTTTCGAAATTTCATCAGAAACATTCGCATATCCATATTTCCATGGCTAGGCATGATCCTGCTCAACCTCCGGTTCACCTTTCAGGGGTGCGGGGAGAGGGAGAAATCTGCGGCCACACACGGCGACCACGAGTAGCGGTCACCGCCAGGTACGGCTTCAGGGATGATCTTTCTAACGAAATAAATCCATTAATAGATAAGTGAACAATTGATGAGCGTATAGTTGCATTAAAGTGACAAATAAATCATTAACGTTTTCAAATGTCGAATGGGGCAAAATCTCGAAAACTAACATCACTTCAGCTAGGTTGTCACTATCAGAATAGTAAATTCCCTTGCAGCAGTAACAGTTATAACCAACAAATGCGCGTGGTTAATTGACAGTATGGATAGTGGTAATGTGAGTCTGGTGTAGGGCTTTCGGTTTTGCATTATTTCACTTGTCGTTTTATTCAGATGTGTTTACTTGTGGAAATTTTAGCCTGCAGAAAAGCAGGAGGGGGAGATTGATGTTGGAAATGAATTTCAGATTGAAAGAGCATTTGGTGGAATAATAAAGTATTAATAATCTAATTCTATCCTTCCTTGATGTCTGTACAAAGTTTGACCGTTGTAGGACCACTGGATCAATATTTATTGATGATTGAATCTTAACATACATTTTCCTCTGCCCCTCCATAATATTCGTACAAAATTTTAGCACAGTTTGAACAATTAGCAATAAGAAGGATGAGAGGAGTCGGCGATGCCATAGGTACAGCGGGTAAACGGTGGAGTAATGCACCAAGTATGCAAATTTGATTAATTTGGTCTTCCTTAATATTCGTTCAAAATATTTCACATCTAAAACCACTGCCAAAAAGCATTTGGTAGAAGGCTTCACAGAATAATAAAGTATTAATAATCTAAGTCTATCCTTCCTTGATGTCTGTACAAAGTTTGACCGTTGTAGGACCACTGGTTCAATATTTATTGATCATTGAATCTTAACATACATTTACCTCTGCCTCTCCATAATATTCGTACAACATTTTAGCACAGTTTGAACAATTAGCAATAAGAAGGATGAAAGGAGCCGGTGATGCCATAGCTACAGCGGGTAAACGGTGGAGTAATGCACCAAGTATGCAAATTTGATTAATTTGGTCTTCCTTAATATTCGTTCAAAATATTTCACATCTAAAACCACTGCTAAAAAGCATTTGGTAGAAGGCTTCACAGAATAATAAAGTATTAATAATCTAAGTCTATCCTTCCTTGATGTCTGTACAAAGTTTGACCGTTGTAGGACCACTGGTTCAATATTTATTGATCATTGAATCTTAACATACATTTACCTCTGCCTCTCCATGATATTCGTACAACATTTTAGCACAGTTTGAACAATTAGCAATAAGAAGGATGAAAGGAGTCGGTGATGCCATAGCTACAGCGGGTAAACGGTGGAGTAATGCACCAAGTATGCAAATTTGATGAATTTGGTCTTTCTTAATATTCGTTCAAAATATTACACATCTAAAACCACTGCCAAAAAGCATTTGGTAGAAGGCTTCACAGAATAATAAAGTATTAATAATCTAACTCTATCCTTCCTTGATGTCTGTACAAAGTTTGACCGTTGTAGGACCACTGGTTCAATATTTATTGATCATTGAATCTTAACATACATTTACCTCTGCCTCTCCATAATATTCGTACAACATTTTAGCACAGTTTGAACAATTAGCAATAAGAAGGATGAAAGGAGCCGGTGATGCCATAGCTACAGCGGGTAAACGGTGGAGTAATGCAACAAGTATGCAAATTTGATGAATTTAGTCTTCCTTAATATTCGTTCAAAATATCATACATCTAAAACCACTGCCAAAAAGCATTTGGTAGAAGGCTTCACAGAATAATAGAGTATTAATAATTTAACTCTATCCTTTCTTGATGTCTGTACAAAGTTTGACCGTTATAGGACCACTGGTTCAATATTTATTGATGATTGAATCTTAACATACATTTTCCTCTGCCTCTCCATAATATTCGTACAAAATTTTAGCACGGTTTGAACAATTAGCAATAAGAATGATGAAAGGAGTCGGTGATGCCATAGCTACAGCGAGTAAACGGTGGAGTAATGCACCAAGTATGCTTCGATGAATTTGGTCTTCATTGATATTCGTTCAAAATATTACACATCTAAAACCACTGTCAAAAAGCATTTGGTAGAAGGCTTCACAGAATAATAAAGTATTAAAAATCTAACTCTATCCTTCCTTGATGTCTGTACAAAGTTTGACCGTTGTAGGACCACTGGTTCAATATTTATTGATGATTGAATCTCAACATACATTTACCTCTGCCTCTTCATAATATTCGTACAAAATTTCAGCACAGTTTGAACAATTAGCAATAAGAAGGATGAAAGGAGTCGGTGATGCCATAGCTACAGCGGGTAAACGGTGGAGTAATGCAACTAGTATGCAAATTTGATGAAATTGGTCTTCCTTAATATTCGCCTAAAATATTACACATCTAAAACCACTGCCAAAAAGCATTTGGTAGAAGGCTTCACAGAATAATAAAGTATTAATAATCTAACTCTATCCTTCCTTGATGTCTGTACAAAGTTTGACCGTTGTAGGAGCACTGATTCAATATTTATTGATGATTGAATTTTAACATACATTTTCCTCTGCCTCTCCATAATATTCGTACAATATTTTAGCACAGTTTGAACAATTAGCAATAAGAAGGATGAAAGGAGCCGGTGATGCCATAGCTACAGCGGGTAAACGGTGGAGTAATGCACCAAGTATGCAAATTTGATGAATTTGGTCTTTCTTAATATTCGTTCAAAATAAGACATCTAAAACCACTGCCAAATAATGGGGTAACGAAGTATCGGCTCCAAGGAGGACTAATGGCGTGAAGGAAGTGGGTGATGCAGTAGCTACAGTTGAATATTTGAAAGTGGCTGTCTTTTAGGGCAATTATTTGGATGCATACTAAACATAGTTTGAAAATTAAATTATGAATTGTCCACAAAAAGCTCTTCCTCGTATCGACAGCATAACAGCACAGCTCTTCAATTGTGAGCGGATAAATGGTGGAGTAATGTACCAAGTGTGCAAATTTGATTAATTTGGTCTTCCCTTATAAAACCACTGTCAAAATAATGGAGTATTTGCTCGAAGGAGGACCAATGGTGTGAAGAAAATCGATTAAGTCGTTACCAACATTAAATTAATGTTTCCTAGAACTGCTACTGAGATATTAACAATATTTTAACGTTCAATTTTCAAGTTATGAATGCTGAATATTTTATTCAAGTGGCATTTCAGTAGGGGTGGAAATCCTAGGAAATATTTATTATTATGACCAAGAAAACTCATAACATAAGGGGGTAATGTAATAATTTCCCCTAGAATAAACTAAAACAAGTTATAATCGTTGAAATGACAAGTTTAGCATCTCAAGATAACAATTAACAACGATTACGTGGCACACGAAGGTATATAGATGTGTGTGAGAGAGAGGGATATATCTACAAAGGATGTAAATACAAAGGATTGTAGTAAGACGTACAAGGTCTGCGTTTTGTCGAATGCAATTAATATTAAATATACATTTTCAATATAGCAGCCGCTGTTTCATCAACGCGACAATTAAAACCCGATGTATAGTTATAATTAAATCATTACTGGTTTCTAGGAAATGAATGGTTTGGTGAGCTTGCTTTTGAATTAAAGTTTACCTGTCACGAACTTAAAAGCCTTTACATGATGCACGATATAGAAAAAAAAATAAGTAGGCTTGAACTGTCTTCCAATTAATGTGGTTTTCACCCTTACATGTAAGCGTCTTCAAACAATACGGTGGAGTAATGGCAAAGTAATGGCCTCTGTCCCACCCTTTCAAAAACCAAAACTGCACACCCATCGATACTATTATCAATTATAAGGATAACTAATTATTTCTCGAACAAATTGATAATTTTATTGTCGTATCACAAAAGAAATTAATTTTGTATTACTACTTGTAGCTGTAAATTAGAAAAACGATATTTTATTTGTATTTAACGATTATAAACAACGTTTTTCGTGATTGTTTTCACAGCCAACTATTTTGCTCACACGATGTTAAAGCATAACTACAGACTTTTTAGTAAATTGAATAATGGCTTGAAACGTCGTCAACGGAGATACATTCGAGAGCAAAAACAAAAAATTATTTGCCATTACTTCACTACTACCCCTCCTTCGGAACTATAGATCATGTAATTGAGAAAGTTAGGAAGCTAACAGAGCTTCAAATTTCGTGAAGTCACTATGGATGAAACGTGGATACACAATCGAAATCAAAGAACTGTCAAAATGGAGGAATGATGGAGGATCAGCATAAGGGAGGAGTAATGGTATAACGAATAATCGATTCCTTAAGTTCGACTGATTGTAGTGGCAATTATTAGGGTATTATTGAAGAATCAAGTCATATTTAAAGCATTCATGGCTGATCTAAAAAAAAAAATTTCCCATTACTCCACCACTATCCCTCCTCCGGAACTATGGATCATTTAATTTAGAAAGTTAGGAAGCGGACATAGCTCCAAATTTCGTGAAGTCATTATGGATGAAACATGGTTACACAATCGAGATCAAAAACTGTCAAAATAAAGGAATAACGAAGGATCAGCGTTAGGGAGGAGTAATGGCAACGAATGATCGGCGTCTGAAGTTGAGAAGGTTGTGGTTGCCGGTTTTTTTTCAAGCAATGGTTAAGGAAAAGATGCTTGTTAAGCACCCTTGAAGAATCGAGTTAGAAGTGAAACATCCATGGTTGATCCACAAAGAGTCCTTTTCCATTACTTCACTACTACCCCTCCTTCGGAACTATAGATCATGTAATTGAGAAAGTGAGGGAGTCAAGAGGGCTTTAAATTTCGTGAAGTCACTATGAATGAAACATGGATACTCAATCGAGACCAAGGAACTGTCAGAATGAAGGAGTAACGAAGGATCAGCATTAGGTGGAGTAATGGCAACGAATGACTGGCGCCTGAAAGTTGAGAATGTGGTTGTTAGTTTCTTGAAGCAATGATTAGGAAAAAGATGCTTATTAAGCATCCTTGATGAATCGAATTGTATGTAAGTCATTTATGGCTGATCCCCAAAAATTTTTTTTGCATTACTTCACTACTGCCTCTCCTCCGGAGCTATGGATCATGTAATTCAGGAAGTTAGGAAGCCAACAGGGTTTTAAATTTCGTGAAATCACTATGGATGAAACATAAAATTAAGATCAAAAAACTGTCAAAATGAGGGAGTAACGAATGGTCGGAGCCTGAAGTTGAGAATGTTGTGCTTGTTAGTTTTTTGAAGCAATGATTAGGAAAAGGATGCTTATTATGCATCCTTGAAGAATCAAGTTGTAAGTAGAGCTTTCATAGCTGATCCACAAAAAAATATTTGCCATCACTCCACTACTACCCCTCCTCCGGAGCTATGGATCATGTAATTAAGAAAGGTAGGAAGCCAACAGGGCTTTAAATTTTGTGAAGTTACTGTGGATGAAACATGGATACACAAAAGAGATCAAAGAACTGTCAAAATAAAGGAGTAACGAAGGATCAGCATTAAGGTGGAGTAATGGTAACGAATAATCGGCTCTTTGAATTTGAACGAATGTAGTTGCTGTTTCTTGAAGCAATTATCAGAGAAAGAATGCTTATTAAACATTCTTGATGAATCTAGTGAAGTGAAACATCTATAGTTGATCCACTAAGAGTTCTTCTCCATTACTTCACTACTACCCCTCCTCCGAAACTATAGATCATGTAATTGTGAAAATAAGGACGCCAACAGGGCTTAAATTCCGTGAAGTCATTATGGACGAAATATCCATTGTTAAGCATCCTTAAAGAGTCGAATTGTAAGTGAAGCATTCATGGCTGAGCCACAGAAAATTATTTTCCATTACTTCACTACTTCCCCGCTTTCGAAACTATGGACCATGTAATTGAGAATGTGAGAAATCCAACAAAGCTTTAAATTTCGTTAAGTTACTATGGATGAAACATGGATACACAATCGAGATCAAAAACGGTCAAAATGAAGGAGTAACGAAGGATCAGCGTTAAGGGGAAGTAATGGTAACGAATGATCGGCGCTTGAATTTGAGAACGTTGTGATTATTAGTTTTTTGAAGCTTATTAGGAAAAGGATGCTTATCAAGAATATTTGAAGAATCGAGTTGTAAGTAGAGCATTTATGGCTGATCCACAAAAAGTTCATTTCCATTACTTCACCACTACCCCTCCTCCAGAACTATGGATCATATAATTGAAAAAGTTAGAAAGCCAACAGGGCTTTAAATTTTGTGGAGTCACTATGGACGAAACATGGATGCACACTTGAGCCCAAAAAATCATGTCCAAACAAAGGAGTAACGAAGAGTCAGCAAGAGGGAGGATGGAGGAGTAATGGCAACGAATGATCGTTGCCTGAAATTGAGTAGGTTGTGGTTGTTAGTTTTTTGAAACAATGATTAGGGAAAGGATGCTTATTAGACAGTCTTGAAGAATCGAGTTAGAAGTGAAACATCTATGATTAATTCACAAAAAGTTCTTTTCCATTACGACCTCCGGAGCTAGAAGTCAAGTAATTGAAGGAGTTTGGAAGTCTACAGGACTTTAAACTTCTTGAAGTCACTATGGACGAATCATGGATACACACTCGAGACTAAAGAATAGTTCAAACAAAGGAGTAATGATAGATAAGTATTAGGGAGGACGAATGGTGTTATGAAGGATCAGCATTGGGGGGCCGCGGAAATGATTGGTAATGAAGTCGCCGCATCAGGAAAACGCAGAGATAAATAAATTTTTGTCGTAAACAAGGCCTTAGATTGCTACAAATCATTTCAATTTCGCAAATCTGTTGCAATTTCTTGAAAGTCCAGTCTGGAACTTAACAAGATTTCCAAATCTGCGCTTGAATATCCTGAGGCTCATAAATATTTTCTGTTCGGACAATGACGTTTGTTATTGTAGCGAGTACAAAAATACGTCATACAAAACTGCATCTTTATTGAATTGTTTGTAATTGTAGCGTGTAGAAAAGCCAGTTTCCCACACTGGTCCCTAGAGATTAATCAATCGGAAATTCCAGTATCTAATCCGCTTTAGCTTCTCATCGTTCTTATATCTATTTTTATAGTGTAGGACTCCCACGAACCGCACCGCCCATAGGCGGCGGTGTGGGGTAACTCAGGGGGCAAGGGGCAACAAAATGGCGGACAGTAGATTTGCATAATGCGGGATAATCATGCACGGATTGCATTTTTAAATAAAGAGAAAATATCAGATTGTGAAAGATCTGCCGATTTTGATTAGATGTATTGGGAATGGAGTAATTTAATTGATTATTTATGCTAATTTGGTTGCTGCAATGGGAAAAGATATTGCACACATTTTTTCCCTTTGCAATTTCAGAAATTAGATGGCGTTAAATGTATTTGAATCCTCTGTAAACCAGTTACCTTAAAAAAAAAAAAAACCGATGCGATTGTGTTCTGTTTGTGATGTTTCGAATTCTTTTTCCGCAATTTAACTGTGTAATCTATCTCTATCTTTTATTCATGTACAAGCGATCATGTGTCCGCGTATAAAATTAAAAATGTCCACAAAACTGTAAAAATCCACAAAGGAAATAAATATACAAATATGGTATTCGTCGACGACATTTTCGCACGCGCTCCGCACTTTTTCACAAAAGTTCAACCCGCGTTTAAGCTTTCAACTCTCAATCGTTTATTTTTTTCAGCAAAAAATGTCCTACGTGAAAATTTAAAAAGCTTACAGTAAATTCTTCAAATAAAAACAAAAATCTGCTGGCCGATAAAAAAACTCACAGTCGGTAAATGTTTGTGACACGCTAGCGACATCTCTCTGTGTTAATATAATGCAAAATGACATTCTTTGTGCGCTAAATATTCGTTTGAAATTTTAAAAATATTTCACAAATTTTTATCATTTCTACCTAACTGAAAATAAAAATGTTACACTGATACACCGCGATTAAAATCCACCCTTCAACAATAAATTAATCCAGTTATTATGTCATCAACATATCTTATTGTTTTTTCCCTTTTTTTCAGCCCCAAAGGCGCCCAAGAGGAAATTTGTCAGAAGTCATCAACAGATCTGCTATAAAAATATTTGTACGACTTGCCTCCGCGTCACAATTACAATTTGGTTGCACTTACCTATTTTCTAAGAGTGTCACTCCAATCTGAAAACTGCCAAAACTTCGTCAAAACCTGCAACAAAAAAAAAAAGGGTTCATAAAGTGAATTATGCAAAATTTCTCTTTTCAATAGTCAACCATTTCCGTGTAATGTAAGTAATTTCTTATTGGGACCAGCGTGCTTTACTCATAATTTATTTATAAACGAGAGGTCATAACACATGATTTATGCATTTGTTCCTGTCATACAAGTTTCGTTATTGGCGGAAATCGATGTGACGTAATTTTCTGCCAATCTGGAGGAGGGACCTACCACGATCTCAAATATGAAATAGCAAAATTAATGAAAACTACTACATTATTATATATTATATCAAATATTAGGATGGAGCACCTGCTCATAATTATATAGTTTCTAGAGATATTTCAATTGGTAGCACTGATCACTTTCTATTTCACACCTCGTTAACGGTCTAATTAAAAATAGAAAAACAAACAAGACCAGCATAATTTATATCAAGTATAAATTTTATTACAAGTTAAGAAACTCAGCCCAGTATAGAAGAACTGCAGGATCTCACTTTCAGCTAGTCTAGCTCGATGGACCATCGAAACTGCCTCTGTATACCAAATTTCAAGTCTGCGGCGACTTCAATACACTTACGCCATTCATCCCCGCGTGTCCCGCAATGCTGATACTTCATAACACCATTTGTCCTCCCTAATACTATTACTCCTTTGTTTGAACTGTTCTTTAATCTCAAGTGTGTATCCATGATTCACGCAAAGTGACTTCAAGAAGTTAAAACTCCTCCAATTACTTGACTTCCAGATCCAGAGAAGTCAATCATAAAAAAAAACTTTTTTCGGATAAACCATAGATGTTTCACTTCTAACTCGATTATTCAAGGATGCTTAATTAACATCCTTTCCCTAATCATTGCTTCAAAAAAAAAAAACCACAACCTTCTCAACTTCAGGCGCCGATCATTTGTTCCCATTACTCCTCCGTCCTCCCTCTTGCTGACTCTTCGTTACTCCTTTGTTTGGACTGTTTTTTGGGCTCAAGTGTGTATCCATGATTCGACCATGGCGACTTCACAAAATTTAAAGCCTTGTTGGCTCCCTAACTTTCTTAATTACATGATCTATAGTTCCGGAGGCGGGGTAGTGGTGAAGTAATGGCAATGAACTTTGTGTGGATCGGCCATCCATCCATCAGCTAGTCTAGCTCGATGAACCATCGAAACTGTCTCTGTATACCGAATTCCAATTTTGGCAGGCCGAGAAAAGTATAAGCGCCAACAACTGTCAAGAAACTGAAAAATTCCACCTCTAGCTAGTGTAGCTCAAAGGACCAACGAAGATATCTTGATATCTTAGTTCAATGTATGCTTCAAATACGCTGTCCTCACAGACTTAATATATTGAGAGTGAGGTATCTGAGAGGCCAAGAAAGATGAAAGCATCAGGGAACTGCAAAATCTCACCTTTAGCTAGTGTAACTCGATGGACCATCAAAACTGTTTTTGTATGCCGAATTCAAATTCGGGCAGACCGAGATAAGTATAAGCGTCAACAAGTGTCATGAAACTGCAAAATCTCACCTCTACCCAGAAGAACTGCAGGATATCACCTTCAGCTAATCTAGCTCGATGGACCATTGAAACTGTCTCTGTATATCAAATTGCAAGTCTGTGAGGCCAGGAAAAGTATAAGCGCCAAAAATTATCAAGGAACTGAAAAATCTCACCTATAACCAAAAGAATTGCAGGATCTCTCCTTCAGCTAGTCAAGCTCGATGGACCATCGAAACTGTCTTCGTATGCCAAATTTCAAGTCTGTGAGGCCGGGAAAAGTATGAGCGTCAAAAAATGTCAAGAAACTGAAAAATCTCACCTCTAACCAAACGAACTGTAGGATCTCACCTTCGGCTAATCTAGCTCTAGCGTTTTGGCTTGCTTTGCAGTTTACTATTTATTAAATTTGATATTCAAAACAATGGCAACAAAGTTAATACAGTTTGCATTCAATTTAAACGCAACTTTCATCTTGCGAAGATGTGTTTGTATCCAATCTAGGATAATAAGAAAAATATATCAGTAGTTTTACTAGGTTTGAAATATATTTCACCGGTAAATTTATATCGAATCATTAAATTTTTTCAAATATCTGATCGATTCTCAGTAATTTCATGCTTGGGTTGAACATTTGGAAGAGTTACTGCGTATTTTAATCATTCAGTTACAAAAATGTGAAGACAGAACTCGAATTGAAGCAGAAATAAAGAAGTTAGGATATAGGAGTAGCGTTTTGGCCTGCTTCGCAGTTTACTATTTATTAAATTTCATATACAAAACAATGGCAACAAAGTTAATAAATTCTTTATTATTGCTAACAAACAAAGCAAGCTGAGGAAGTAGAAAATGTAGGATCCCACCGACATATAGTGTTGTTCGAAGGACCAACGAAACTTTGTATTTGAAGTTGTCTTTATAGTCGTAGGGGGCCTCAAAACTGATTTGAGAGTCGTGTTTAGAGAGACGAGCTTTGATGAAATAATTTTTGGGAATGAAGGATTAATTTTAATAGAAATTTGAATTATAGTCTTGATGGAATCTTTTTTAATTGTGCGCCACTGTGCATGCAACAGGAGATCGGTGCATCGCGGAAATCCCCCAAATTCATCCCCAAATTCCCACCCCCGCAATGCATTTGGCTTCATTTATTTAGCATTCGCATAACACGCGTTCGGTTTGCACGGGACAAACACATGTGCCCTCTACCTTGCACCACCCCTAGCGGGTGTTGTACATGACACGCTATCAGTGCTACCACCACCCGCACCTCAAAATATCCCTGTGTTGCACCGTGGTGCAACGCGGGTCAAAAAGTGATTTGTAAATGTGTGCTTGTTTGCAGATGCGTTTAATGGCAATGTTTGTTGGCTGGGGAGGGAGATAATGATTTCTAATCAGGACAATTCACATTTTTCTTTTGTTCAGGAAACATTTCTCTACTATTCATGGAAAAATAAATTTTTACATTCACAAGTGAATTGTTCCATTCTTTATTAAGTTATAAATTGTTGATATTCTCTTCATCCTTTTCCCAGGTGGTAGCATCTTCAGTGGCGTACACAGCTCGAAGTTTCGATTGCATGTAGAATTATTTAACAGCTCTTTATTAATGGATGCCGACATTTTAAAGGCAATTTTGATGTTCCCCACCCACCAGCCGGGGGTGGAATACAGTTGGGGGTGGTTTCTTCCTTCGTGGGGTTTGTTTGTTTCCTGTTTCTGCTACCCCTTAAATATTACATGCTTCTGATTGTCAAGAGTATATAAACCGCTTGACTGTAGGGATGTAAATGTGAAAGCGCCTGATTTGTTGTTAGTGTTTTGTTATTTTTGTTAGGATGCTGTTTTGTTTTTGTTTCTATTGGTTTTAACCGTTTTATACTCAATCCAAGCACAGGATGCGAGAATCTTTTTCCCACTTTAGTACAACAACAATTGAAAGAAAATGAAGAGTCCCACTTGTAAGTAGTGTGACTCGATGGACCAAAATTTCAATTTCAAGACAGAACTCGAATTGAAGCAGAAATAAAGAAGTTGGGATATAGGAGTAGCGTTTCGGCCTGCTTCGCAGTTTACTAATAATTTAATTTGATATTCAAAACAATGGCAACAGTGTTATTAATAAAATTCAATTGCATGAAGCAAGAAAAAATTCAAACGCGACTTTCATCTCGCGAAGATGTGTTTGTATTCAATCTAGGATGATGAGAAAAATATATCAGTAGATTTACGATGTTTAAAATATATTCCCCACTTTAGTACAAAAACAATTGAAAGAAAATGAAGAGTCCCACTTGTAAGTAGTGTGACTCGATGGACCAAAATTTCAATTTTGGTTCGAAGGACCATCGAAACTTGTATATATAAGCTAAGGTTACCTTTCTCGCCTCCCAGTTCTCAATCGCCAATCGGTCTTTAATAATTTAAATCGCTTATCGTCCGCCACTGACTTTCCAAGTGGTGGGTGGAGAGAATTCATGCTCTCTTCACCCCATCTCTCTCTTACATTCATCTTCAGGTATTCAGCGTGATTGGGATTTAAATCGTACGTTTCTCAGGAGACTGAAACCACGGCTAGCGCGATGTGGAAATGTCTCCTTAGTTTTGTTTTTTCTTTGAGTGTAAATTGTGAATGATCCGAGAGATAAATCCAGAGCCGGAAGTGATGTGATATCGGCGGGAATTTTAAAATAGAAGATTAGAACAGAACGTACGTCCCTTTTGAAGTGCAAACACAGAGTCATTATTACGTCAGACATAAAATATATGAATAATTCCTCAGTTAGAGAACAAAAAATAACGAAGTTTAATAATAAATAATTAATTTTAATACCAGGCACATAGGGGGCGCTTATAAATTCGTAAGCGACGTGTGAATATTTTATCATTCCGCAACACCCCCGCCTCTCAACCACCCCTCTCTTAACGCAGAACTCGTGCGAGGAAACTGATAAAAAAAAAATTAAATCAAGACAGGCACTAGCGCTCACTTATAAACATTAGCACATCTTTAATTATTCTCCTCCTGGAATGCAAAATTCATGTATTTGCCTCGACCCCTTTGCATTTATTTATATTACCCGGGCGTGAATGTAAACCCGAGCCGCGCTTTTATTAAATGTATTGTAATAATTGCTAATGAAAACACCAGACTATGGAACCCTATGCGGTCCTGCATTTGTATGAGTGTGTTTATATATACAATTATAATCAGTTTGGCAAATTATGTAATTTTCAAATTTTAATTGGTGCACTGCCGCCTACAAAATGCCTTTATGTTAATTTGAACCCCTGTTTAAAACTATTTATTTTGTATTAAATTGTGAAGTACGCGAAGCGGGAAAAGCGAGTTTTTAAATGAAGAATACATTCGGCCATATCAAAGTCTTCACGGAAAAGACTTGAAAAAAGCTAGTGCGGCTCGATGGACCATCAAAACTGCCTTTGTGTACCAAAAGTCAAATCTAAGCACTATAACCCAAAAAATATCAAAAACTGCAAAATCTCACTTGTAGCTAGTGTGGCTCGAAGGACCAACAAAAATATATTTGTATGATTCAACCCTAAAAATCGTCTCAATCGTCTTAGTAGAACGCAAAACGGATATATTCCGACATTGTGACCTAAAAATATGAAAGAAACTGCAGGATCCCACCTTGAACTAATGTGACTCGATGGACCATCATAACTGTCTTATTATACCTAATTTCAAATATCGGGGAATCGTAAAAATAAAAGCTTTGGAGCTTGAGAAGTCTGAAGCAATCGCAGAATTTGACGCCAGGTAACGCAAGATCTCACGTCCAGTTAGTGCGCCTCGAAGGACCACCGAAATTATTATTGTATTGGAAATCTTCTTTATTATCATAAAGGACCTCAAAATCAATATACTGTGACGTGCGAGAGTGGGGGAAGGTCGTAAAGACGACGTAGTATGGGAGGGGCCTTTCGTCCTCGTTACGCCGCGCCGCGTCGCAGCACATCACCCCTCCCAATGGAAGCCTCTAGTAATATTCTAGAGACAGAAAGAGTCGAGAAATAGAGCATTCGAGAAATCGATATTTCTCTATATAAGGCCAAGCAAAAGACGTGTGAAGGACAGTAGTAATAAGAGTAGTACTGGTGAAATGGAACTAGAACAGTGAATATCGAACAGTGAAGTGAACAGTGTATATAAATAGTGAAATATAAATATCTTAATCACAAATTATATTTCTTCAAGCAATAAACATTATAATACTCTAGTTATTAGGAAGATAAATCAGCACTGGCAGCTTACAAAAATAAAAACTGCAAGATATCACCGTCATATAGTGTGGTTCGAAGGATCATCGATACATTTTTGTATACTGTAAATAGTCTCAATCATCTTAGTGGATATATCCGTGATTTTTAATGAAAAAGACTTCTCTTTCCGGTATTGTGACCTAAAAAGTTTGAAGAAACTGCAGGATCCCACCTTGAGCTAGTGTGACTCGATGGACCATAAAACTGTCCTTTACCAAATTCCTGGGAAAAACCGGGAAAATAAAAGCATGGCTTGAGAAGTTTGGAACAACTGAAGAATTTGGTGTCAGATAGTGCTGTTCGAAGGACCAATTTTCGTATGAGGCCACAAAAAAATATATTTTTAATTGTCAGAGAAACAGACAACACTGGCGGCTGGAGCACTAAGAGCTTTGTAGCTCAAATCTGACAAAATCTCACCTCCAGCTAGTAGGTTTCGAAGGACTATCAATACTTTTATTGTACTTAAATCACATCTAGTGTGGTTCGATGGACCATTGGAGCTACATTTGTCTTAGAAATCAGCGTGGGGGGCCACAAAGGGATAAATATTTTATTTTCAGAAGAATGAGACTCAAATATACAAAATCTCACCTCAAGCTAGTGCGTCTCGAAGGATCATCAAGACTATTATTGTGCTGAAAATCTTCTTTATTGTGGTAGAGGACCTCAAAACTGATATACCTGTTGTTTTTAGTGATGAAATCAGTTCCATAAGGTTAATGAAGTGAAAAGTACAGAATATTACCATCATATAGTGCGATTCGAAGGACCATCGAGGCTGTATTTAACTTGGAAAACGTCGTAGGAGAACACAAAGGGATATATTTGTAGTTTTCGATGAAACTAGACACAAATCTGAAAAATCTCACTTCCAGATAGTGCGCCTCGAAGGACCATCAAAACTATAATTTATTGTGACAGAGGATCTCAAAACTGATATTACAATTGTTTTTAATAACAAAATCAGCACTGGATCGTTGAGGAAGTGAAAAGTACAGAACCTTACTGTCATATAGTGAAGTTCGAAGGATCATCGGAACTGCATTTATCTTAGAAATCGTTGCAAGGGATTACAAAGTGATAAACCGGTTGTTTTTAAAAATAAAATGAGTACTGGATGGTATATAGGATATAGTGTGGTTCGATGGACCATCGAAACTGTCTTTATATATAAAATTACAGTATTATTAATACAAATAAAGATTCTTTGGGACTTCTATTCCATTGGTCGATTGTACAGCTTGCATATTTGACTATATATTATAATTAATTAAATGTATCACTCCAGAATTCATGTTCCCTCGCACTATGGCCCGGACTCCGGCTCCGGAGTTTGTTTTGTTACAAATGGAACGGGCGATGACTGCTTAAATTATAAATTTTATTCATTCAGTTCTCGGCTTCTTTTTTCAACTTGCCATCTGCATTTGTCCTTCTCCTTTCATCTAGCTTCGTCTTTGTTCGGAGCTATTGTTTGGAGTAATATAGATGGTGGTTTTAAGGCGGGAATTTTGAATATTTAAATTAATGGCGTTTGAGAGCTGACCATAGGGGTACATTATTAGAAGTGAAGTAAGATGTTCGTTTGGTATGCTAATTTTTAACACATAAAATGGCCGCTATATGGCTGACAATACGGGCAATAAACTGCGAACTAATTTTTATGGGAAAAGTACGTGTTCATTACTAATTGAATTAAAATATTATTTATAAATATTTCCCTCTGGAGGGGATGAAAGTGACAAGGGAAAATACCATTAACGAATGTTCTGAAACACTTATTTATTATTTAAGACACATTAAAATACTGCGTTATATTTGCCCCTTTAACGTCACAATGTTTTCCAACTATCAATTATTAAATAATCAAACATTACATAACCCCCGCCTTCCCTGGCACCCCCTACGCTTATGGCAAAACATCGTGCGTGTCCGTTAATAAAAACCTGCGCTTCTGAACACGAAAGTATAATCCAAGCCGTAAAAATTTGAGTAAATGTTATTCTTGAGGCATAAACTCTTAGAGATATTAATAATATGTTATCTATTCTCCAATGTTTTGTTTTTCGTGGCTTCTTTGTTTGAATCGCGATGCGTGATTGTTCGGTGTTATTAATAAGTGAAATATGGTTATGGTGCAAAATTATATGCACTGCTGCGCTGGGGTTAAATCGTTCTTGCCTTGGAATTTATTTGCTTTTTGTGAGAAATTTTTCAAATATATGATCGATTCTCAGTAATTTTATGCTTGTATCAAACATTTTCAAGATTTATTGAGTATTTTAATCCTTAAGTTTCAAAAATGTGAAGACAGAACTCGAATTGAAGCAGAAATAAACAAATTAGGATATAGTAGTAGCGTTTCGGCCTGCTTCGCAGTTTACTAATAACTAAATTTGATATTCAAAACAATGGCAACAAAGTTAATAATAAAATTCAATTGCATGAAGCAAGAAAAAATTCAAACGCGACTTTCATCTCGCGAAGATGTGTTTGTACTCAATCTAGGATAATAAGAAAAATATATCAGTAGTTTTACTATATTTGAAATATATTTCACCGTTAAATTTTTCAAATATATGATCGATTCTCAGTAATGTTATGCTTGGATTAAACATTTTGAAAAATTACTGCGTATTTTAATCCTTCAGTTTGAAAAATATTAAGACAGAACTCGAATTGAAGCAGAAATAAAAAAGTTAGGATATAGGAGTAGCGTTCCGGCCTGCTTCGCAGTAATAATTAATTTTGATATTCAAAACAATGGCAACAAAGTTAATAATAAAATTCAATTGCATGAAGCAAGAAAACATTTAAACGCGACTTTCATGTCGCGAAGATGTGTTTGTATTAGAATTAGGATAATAAGAAAAATGTATCAGTAGTTTTACTATGTTTGAAATATATTTCACCGTTAATTTTTTCAAATATATGATCGATTCTCAGTAATTTTATGCTTGTATCAATTATTTTCAAGAATTATTGAGTATTTTAATCCTTCAGTTTCAAAAATGTGAAGACAGAACTCGAATTGCAGCAGAAATAAAGAAGTTAGGATATAGGAGTAGCGTTTCGGCCCGCTTGGCAGTAATAATTAAATTTGATATTCAAAACAATGGCAACAAAGTTAATAAAATTCGATTGCATGAAGCAAGAAAAAATTTAAACGCGACTTTCATCTCGCGAAGATGTGTTTGTATTCAATCTAGGTGTAATGTAGTTAGGTATTAATTAGTTGCTTGGCAACACAACTTTTGACATTAGATAAATAATATAAAACAATGTAACAGTATAAGCGGTTGAATAAATAATCTATTATATTAAATTTGAGATTATATAACACTGGCGACGAGGATGAACGTTGATAAATCGAATATTAAATCCTTCGATACACGAGGGGAAGAATCTGCTACTGCACAAAGGTGGGATCGATGGTTAAGATCTTTTGAATTGTTTTTAGAAGCTAGTGCTATTCAAAGTGATAAACGAAAGCGAGCTTTATTGTTGCATCATGCTGGAGAAAATGTGCAAGAGGTATGGTATACCCTGTCAGAGTCTAAACAAGAATACTCACCAACTGATGATGTGTATGAAATTTGCAAACACGCTTTGACGAAAGTATTTCAACCAGGGAAAAATTACACATATGAACGTCACATTTTTCGTTCACTGGCTCAAAAAGAAGACGAAACAATTATCCAGTTTGTAACTCGTCTAAAAGCTCAGAGTTCAAACTGCAATTTTAAAAGCAACGAAGATGATATGATCATAGACCAAGTGATTGAAAAATGCAGATCTAATGAGCTGAGAAGGCAATTGCTTAAAGAAGGAGACAATTTAACAGTTGAAAAAGCGAAGGAAATTGGTAGAATATTTGAAGCGTCAGAAAAGCAAGCAGGCAGTATGGAAGCAACAAAACAAGAACAAGAAATAAGACGTATAGATAAAAAAAATAAAGAAATTACTTGCTATCGCTGCAGCAAGGAAGGACATTTAGCTTGGGATGAAAGATGCCCAGCAAGAAATAAAACTTGCAAGAAATGCGGCTTAATGGGACATTTCGAAAAATGTTGCAAAACTAAGAAGAAAGGCAAATCAAAGGAATCCAGAGAATTTAAACCGAAAGGAAAAGTACGAAACGTTGAAGACGGCGAAGATGAAAATAATGATGAATATGCTTTTCAAATAAGAGAATACGGTGATCCTGGGGACATCGAAGCATGGATTGGAGGAGTGAAAACAAAGCTTTTAATTGATTCCGGAGCAACATGCAACGTGATTGATAAGAATAGTTGGGAAGTGCTGAAAAAGAATAAAATAAAAGGGCGCTGTGAAAAAACAGATCGCAAATTATTCGCATACGGTAATGAACTACCCCTCAAGACTTTAGGAGTCTTTAATACAAGTATTCGATTAGAAGATGGTCGAGAATTGAATTCTAAATTCTACGTTGTCAACGAAGGAGGAGTGCCAATAATTGGGAAAAAAGATGCAAGAAGTCTAGGAATTTTAAGGATGGGGCTTCCATTAAGGAACATAAATACTGAAGAGTTGCTTACGTTGGAGGCGCTAAAAGAAGAATACCCAAAAGTATTCTCCAGTAAAATAGGAAAGCTGAAAAATTATAAGCTGAAACTAGTTATCGATGAGAATATTCCGGCACTTGCACAAACAGCTCGAAGAATTCCCTTGCAACTGCGACCACAAGTCAAAGAAAAGCTGCAAAAGTTGATGGGGGACGATATAATCGAAAAAGTCAATCAGCCAGCAAGATGGGTATCCCCTGTGGTTTGTACAGCTAAAAAGAATGGAGAACTTCGCATGTGCATAGATATGCGTGCGGCAAATGAGGCAATTGTGCGTGAACGCCACCCGATACCAACAATAAATGATTTAACTTCCGAACTTAGCGGAAGTAAATGGTTCTCAGAGGTTGATTTAAGATCGGCATTCCATCAAATAGAGCTTACGGAAGAAAGTAGAGAAATTACGACATTTGCCACATCTGAAGGACTCTACAGATTCAAAAGACTATTTTTTGGAACAAATTGTGCACCTGAAATCTTTCAGCGGATCATGGAACAACTGGTTGAAGATATGGAAGGAGTTAAAATATACATAGATGACTTTTTAGTATACGGGAAAACATTGCAGGAACATAATAAAAACTTGGAAAACCTATTCAATCGGTTGAATGAAGCAGGAATTACTGTTAATGCGAGTAAATGTAAGATTTCGCAAGAATCGGTTGAATTCATGGGACATGAAATTAGCAAAAGTGGTATAAAACCATTGAGAAGTAGAATAGAAGCTATTAAAATTTTCCGAGCACCGGAAACAAAAGTAGAACTTCAAAGTTTTCTGGGATTGGTAGGATTTTGCAGTAAGTTCATACCAGAATATTCCACATTAACTGCACCACTAAGAAAATTAATAAGAAAGAATATACCGTTTAAGTGGACTCGAGAACAAAACGATGCGTTCGAGAGATTGAAGAAAGAATTAGTGAAAAGCAAGACCCTTGGATTCTTTGATCCAAATTGCAAATCAACAATTATTGCTGATGCAAGTCCTTACGGTCTTGGAGCAGTACTTGTGCAGCAACAAAATGGTGAGCAAAAAATTATTGAATATGCTAGCCGTGCTTTAAGCGATGCTGAGAAGAAATTTAGCCAAACGGAGAAGGAAGCGTTGAGTCTAGTATGGGCATGTGAAAGATTTCATTTGTTTGTTTATGGAAATGATTTCAACATCGTAACGGACCATAAAGCATTAGAATTCATATTTTCTCCCAAGTCCAAACCATGCGCGAGGGTTGAGCGATGGGTAATGCGATTGATGGGTTATCGCTTCAAAGTAATTTTTCAACAAGGTAAGAAAAATATTGCAGATGCACTATCCAGATTGGCAGTATCGGGCAAAGGGTTAGAAATGGTTGCATCTGATGATTATCATGTCAAATGGGTTGCTGAGAAAGCTACTCCACATTCTATGAGCTTAGAAGAAATTAGAGAGCAATGCAACAACAGCGACATGGAAGAATTGAAGAAAGCAATAAATACAAACCAATGGCCGACCAAATTGCGCAAATATGAAATAATTAAAACAGAGTTATGTGTGATTGACGGAGTTGTCTTGAGAGGGACAAGGATATTAATTCCACCTGCACTTCGGCAAAGGGTATTGGAATTGGCGCACGAAGGTCATCAAGGAATCACAAAAATGAAGCAACGACTTCGCAGCAAAGTTTGGTGGTTCAACATAGACAAAGATGTGGAGAAATTTTGCAAATTCTGTCACGGATGCCAGCTAGTAGGAGCTGCAGACCCACCGGAACCGCTCAGTCTCACAAGATTACCTGACGCACCGTGGAAAACAGTTGCAGTTGACTTCCTAGGACCTTTGCAAGGTGATTTTTACATATTCCTAATCGTCGATTACTACAGTCGATTCTGCGAAGCGAGAATTATGAAAACAATAACATCAGAAAAGACTATAGATGAACTGGAAGATGTGTTTACTCGTTTCGGAATACCGGAAGAACTAGTTGCAGACAACGGCAGGCAATTTATAAGTGCTGAATTTAGAGATTTTTGTATGAAGAATGGCATCACCTTACGTATCAATACTCCTAAATGGCCTCAAGCGAATGGAGAGGTTGAAAGACAGAACAGGTCGCTGATGAAAAGGCTAAGAATAGCTCAAGCCACAGGAGAAACTTTAAAATCTGCCCTCAGAACGTATTTGTTTGCATATCATTCAACGGCACATAGCACAACAGGGAAAACACCTGCGTACTTGATGTTCGGGCGAGAGCTCAGGGACAAGCTTCCTAACTTCACAAACAATTATTTCAAACCAGGAGACATTGAGGTGATAGATAGGGATAAAGAAATGAAGGAGCGGAGTAAATATTTTGTCGATAAAAGCAGGAAGAGCCAATTTAGTGAGATAGAAGTGGGAGACAGCGTATTGCTGAAAAGAGATGTGATTACGGATAAATTACAAACACCCTTCCACACGACACCATGCAAAATAACAAGTAAAATTGGGAATGCAGTCACAGTTCAAACACCCAAAGGACAACAGCTTCGTCGGAATACCTCATTCGTTAAACGCTACCAGACAGAAGTAGTAGAAGAAAAAGATGACCAGGAAGATTTGAAGAAGCAAGAGAACGAAAAGAACGAGAAAGAAGAAAGAAATTTAGAAGAAGGAGAATATCCAAGACGCAGCACCCGAATTTCACGACCCCCACAATGGACAAAAGAATTTATTTGTTATAAATAAAATGTATATATATTTATTCAATTCAATTTGTTTGAAAAGGGAAGCAGTGTAATGTAGTTAGGTATTAATTAGTTGCTTGGCAACACAACTTTTGACATTAGATAAATAATATAAAACAATGTAACAGTATAAGCGGTTGAATAAATAATCTATTATATTAAATTTGAGATTATATAACACTAGGATAATAAGAAAAATATATCAGTAGTTTGACTATGTTTGAAATATATTTCACCGTTAAATTTTTCAAATATATGATCGATTCTCAGTAATTTTATGCTTGGATTAAACATTTTGAAAAGTTACTGCGTATTTTGATCCTTCAGTTTGAAAAATGTGAAGACAGAACTCTAATTGAAGCAGAAATAAAAAAGTTAGGATATAGGAGTAGCGTTTCGGCCTGCTTCGCAGTAATAATTAAATTTGATATTCAAAACAATGGCAACAAAGTTAATAAAATTCGATTGCATGAAGCAAGAAAAAATTTAAACGCGACTTTCATCTCGCGAAGATGTGTTTGTATTCAATCTAGGATAATAAGAAAAATATATCAGTAGTTTTACTATGTTTGAAATATATTTCACCGTGAAATTTTTCAAATATATGATCGATTCCCAATAATTTTATGCTTGTATTAAACATTTTGAAGAGTTACTGCGTATTTTGATCCTTCAGTTTGAAAACTGTGAAGACAGAACTCGAATTGAAGCAGAAATAAAAAAGTTAGGATATAGGAGTAGCGTTTCGGTCCGCTTGGCAGTAATAATTAAATTTGATATTCAAAACAATGGCAACAAAGTTAATAAAATTCGATTGCATGAAGCAAGAAAAAATTTAAACGCGACTTTCATCTCGCGAAGATGTGTTTGTATTCAATCTAGGATAATAAGAAAAATATATCAGTAGTTTGACTATGTTTGAAATATATTTCACCGTTAAATTTTTCAAATATATGATCGATTCTCAGTAATTTTATGCTTGGATTAAACATTTTGAAAAGTTACTGCGTATTTTGATCCTTCAGTTTGAAAAATGTGAAGACAGAACTCTAATTGAAGCAGAAATAAAAAAGTTAGGATATAGGAGTAGCGTTTCGGCCCGCTTCGCAGTAATAATTAAATTTGATATTCAAAACAATGGCAACAAAGTTAATAAAATTCGATTGCATGAAGCAAGAAAAAATTTAAACGCGACTTTCATCTCGCGATTGTATTCAATCTAGGATAATAAGAAAAATATATCAGTAGTTTCACTATGTTTGAAATATATTTCACTGTTAAATTTTTCAAATATATGATCAATTCTCAGTAATTTTATGCTTGGATTAAACATTTTGAAGAGTTACTGCGTATTTTAATCCTTCAGTTACAAAAATGTGAAGACAGAACTCGAATTGAAGCAGAAATAAAGAAGTTAGGATATAGGAGTAGCGTTTCGGCCCGCTTCGCGGTTCACTAATAATTAAATTTGATATTCAAAACAATGGCAACAAAGTTAATAATAAAATTTAATTGCATGAAGAAAGAAAAAATGTAAACGCGACTTTCATCTCGCGAAGATGTGTTTGTATTCAATCTAGGATAATAAGAAAAATATATCAGTAGTTTTACTATGTTTGAAATATATTTCACCGTTAAATTTATATTGAATCATTAAATTTTATATGAAAGCTATTTGAGATTACAGTCAGGTTACTAAAATGCAATATCGCTTTCATATAATGTATCTTAAATACAATGTATTATTTTATAACTGCCCTCATTAAATTGACGACGAAAAATAACAAAGAACACAGAATATCACACTCCAAAAATGGAGAATTACAAATTTGGCCAAGACATAATGTAAAGACTTTTTAACTCTTGATATGTATCAATAGAGTGTCTTGGTACCAGCCGTCAATTCGCTTATACTTCATGTACCTTATCATAACATGATCAACCAAAATCACTTAAAAATTGGGAAATTACAAATTTGACCTAAACATGATGTCAAGACTTCCAAACTGTCCACATGTATTAATGAAGTGTCCTGGTATCAGCCGTCAACTCGTTTCTACATGATGTATTTTATCACAACACGTTCAACCAAAATCATTAAAAAATTGGAAAATCAGAATTTTGACCAAAACATGATATAAAGCCTTCCAAACTCTCTACATGTATCAATGAAGTATGTTGATACCAGCCGTCAATTCGCTTGTACTTAATGTACCTTATCCATAACAAGGTCTGCCACAATCACTTAAAAATTGGAAAATTACAAATTTGTTTGGAACATGATGTGAAGACTTCTAAACTCTTCACAAGTATCAATAAAGTGTGTAGGTACCAGCCGTCAATTCGCTTGTACTTGATGTACCTTTCCATAACAAGCTCTGCCACAATCCCTCAAAAATTGGAAAATTACAATTTTGACCAAAACAAAATGTAAAGACTTCTGGACTCTTCACATGTATCAATAAAGTGCGGTGGTACCAGCCGTCAATTCGCTTGTTCTTCATGTAAAAACTCCATAAAAATAGTGTCGAAATTGAATAAAACATATAATAGAAACATCATCTCCTTTCCCTAATTCGTAACGAGTTTTTTTTTGTTTTTCACGCTGTTTGACGTCTTTCGTGGCCAACACACTCATAACGTTTGTGTGTAGCGTACATGTATTTGTGTGGGGTGTTAGTAAGATTAGTGTTATGCACTCATCGCTGTCAACTAGAGACTTTAGTTGCTTGAGTTGGTAGCTACTTGCTGTTAGTCTTGGCACGCGACGAAACGTCACGCAAGACCCCCACGGACACGGACGCCACTGTGTCTAGAGATAATAACAAAAATGTGCATAAGAATAATTATATATTTTTTAGTTGTTACGTCATCAGATTCCCCCCCGCAGATAAAAACCTTGCACTGTTTGAGTTCCATTACTGGTGTAACTAGGGTTGCAAATTTCCCCACCAGATCCAGGCACAGATTGAGGATAATTTTTCAATTGTCTAATGTCCACACCATCGAATACCCACTTTGTGTGTCAGTGCTACTAAAACTGTTTTTGGTGCTTCCGAACTAATAAGCGGGCTTTGCCCGCCTTGTCCAAGCCATACCATGCTTAATATTTATGTCAACAAAATTAATTGATGCTCAATTCCTGTTTATATTTTCGTGTTCCGACCCTGCGTCGGGGATTTCGGGATGCTTTGTGGTGGGGGTAAAGAGAGCAAACGAGAGAAAGCAGCGACAGGGCGTTTGAAAACAATAACTTGTTATTTACCGATATTCTAATGGCGTTTCGCGTTCGCATTTTGTCCGTGTGTTTGATTACCCTACATATAAACGAAGTATGTACTAATGTTTGTTGACATTTGTTTCGTTTTTCGTATGTTTTGTATTTTTTTATTTGATTCCTGTTTTCAAAAATCTTTTATACAAATTGAAGCGAAGGGATGAATAAAATGTATTTTTCGGTTGTTTTTATTTGCCTTTGTTTTTAGAATTTTTGTTTGGCTCTCACACAGAATGACAGATGAATATCGAATGACGAACTTCAATTTTTTCATCATATTTTTATACATAGTTTTGTCTGTATTGAGACTGGCGGAGTAGCACACGCAATCGACCACAAACTTTTCAAGAATAAATTTTAATCATTCCTTTGTAATTTTAAAGTTAAAAGGTACCCTTGTCCACTGGTTGTTTGAAAAATTCATCATTTTGACAACAAAAAAACTCAACATGCATGACATGGACTGTCAACGGTTTTAAAACATATATACAGTATATAAAATTCAAGAAATGACGTTTCTCCCCTTCTACTTACATTTATGAACATGAATTTCTGTTGGAGTGTGTGCAGATACATGATTTGTTGATGAAAATGATTTGCATCCTCCAAGTCACCGTCCTGTACCACAGTTTGCGTCTTCCAAGCAAATACCCAATTTCCGACTCGCGTCTATCAAGTCACCGTCCTGTACCGCAACTCACGTCTCCCAAACTAATACCTAGTTTCGGACTTGCGTCTTCCAAGCTAATACCTAGTTTCGAACTTGCGTCTTCCAAGCTAATACCTAGTTTCGAACTTGCGTCTTCCAAGCTAATACCTAGTTTCGAACTTGCGTCTTCCAAGCTAATACCTAGTTTCGAACTTGCGTCTTCCAAGCTAATACCTAGTTAAGTACTTGCGTCTTCCAATTCAACGTCCTGTACCGCAACTTGCGTCTTCCAATTCACTGTCCTGTACCGCAACTTGCGTCTTCTAAGCTAATACCTAGTTTCGGACTTGCGTCTTCCAAGTCACCGTCATATACCGCAGCTTACGTCTTCCAAGCTGATACCTAGTTTCGAACTTGCGTCTTCCAAGTCACTGTCTTATACTGCAGCTTACGTCTTTCAAGTCATAGCTTACGTCTTTCGTGCTAATACCTAGTTACGGACTCGCATCTTGCAAATCATCGTCCTGTCCCGCAACTTACGTCTTCCAAGCTAAACCCTAGTTTAGGACTTGCATCTTCTAAGTCACCGTCCTGTATCGCAATTTGCATCTTCCAATTCACCGTCCTGTAATGCAACTTGCGTCTTCCAAGCTAGTACCTAAGTTCGGACTTGCGCCTTCGAATGTCTTGTACCGCAGCTTACGTCTTCCAAGTTGATACCTAGTTAAGTACTTGTGTTTTCCAATTCACCGTCCTGTACCGCAACTTGCGTCTTCCAAGCTGATACCTAATTTCGACTTGCGTCTTCCAAATCAGTGTTCTGTACCGCAATTTGCGTCTTCCAAACTAATACCTAGTTTCGGACTTGCGTCTTTCAAGTCACTGTTTTGTACCGCAACTTACGTCATTCAAGCTAATACCTAGTTTCGGACTTGCGTCTTCCAAGTCACCGACCTGTACCGCAACTAGTGTCCTCCAAGCTAATAGCTAGTTTACGACTTATGTTTACCAAGTTACCGTTTTGTACTGCAGCTTACGTCTTTCAAGCTAATACCTAGTTTCGGACTTCCGTCTTTCAAGTCACCGTCCTGTACCGCAACTAGAATCTTCCAAGCTAGTAGCTAGTTTACGACTAACGTTTTCCAAGTTACCGTTTTGTACCGCAGCTTACGTCTTTCCAGCTAATACTTAGTTTCGGACTTGCGTCTTTCAAGCACCTTACGTCTCAAAAGTTGAAACCAAGTTTTCGACTTGCGTCTTACAAGTCACCGTCCTGTACCGTAACTTGCGTTTTCCAATTCACCGTCCTGTACCGCAACTTGCGTCTTCGAAGCGTATACCTAGTTTCGGACTTGCGCCCTTCAAGTCACCGTCCTGTACCGCAACTTACGTCTTTTAAGCTAATACCTAGTTTCGGACTTGCGTTTTTCAAGTCACCGTCTTGTACCGCAGCTTTCGCCTTCCATGGTGATACCTAATTTCGGACTTGCGTCTTCCAAGTTATATTCTTGTACCACAGCTTACGTCTTCTAAGCTGATATTTAGTTTTCAACTGGCGTCTTCCAATTCACCGTCCTGAACCGCAACTTGCGTCTTCCAAGCTAATACTTAGCTTCGGACTTGCTTCTTCCAAGCTATTACCACGCTTTGGACTTGCCTCTTTTAAGTCACCGTCTTGTGTCGCAGCTTATGTCTTCCAAGCTGAAACCCAGTTTCCGACTTGCGTCCTCCAAGTCGGGCCCTATACCGCAACTTCCATTTCCCAATTCACCGTCCTGTACCGCTGCTTGCGTCTTCCAATTCGCCGTCCTGTACCGCAACTTGCGTCTTTTAAGCTTATACCTAGTTTCGGACTTGCGTTTTTCAAGTCACCGTCCTGTACCGCAACTTACGTCTTTTAAGCTAATACTTAGTTTCGGACTTGCGTTTTTCAAGTCACCGTCTTGTACCGCAGCTTTCGCCTTCCATGGTGATACCTAATTTCGGACTTGCGTCTTCCAAGTCATATTCTTGTACCACAGCTTACGTCTTCCAAGCTGATATCTAGTTTTCAACTGGCGTCTTCCAATTCACCGTCCTGAACCGCAACTTGCGTCTTCCAAGCTAATACTTAGCTTCGGACTTGCTTCTTCCAAGCTATTACCACGCTTTGGACTTGCCTCTTTTAAGTCACCGTCTTGTGTCGCAGCTTATGTCTTCCAAGCTGATACCCAGTTTTCGACTTGCGTCTTCCAAGTCGCGCCCTGTACCGCAACTTGCGTTTTCCAATTCACCGTCCTGTACCGCATCTTGCGTCTTCTAATTTGCCGTCCTGTACGGCAACTTGCGTCTTCGAAGCGTATACCTAGTTTCGGACTTGCGCCCTTCAAGTCACCGTCCTGTACCGCAACTTACGTCTTTTAAGCTAATTCCTAGTTTCGGACTTGCGTTTTTCAAGTCACCGTCTTGTACCGCAGTTTTGGCCTTCCTTGGTGATACCTAATTTCGGACTTGCGTCTTCCAAGTCATCGTCTTGTACCACAGCTTACGTCTTCCAAGCTGATATCTAGTTTTCAACTGGCGTCTTCCAATTCACCGTCCCGTACCGCAACCTGCGTCTTCCAAGCTAATACCTAGCTTCGGACTTGCTTCTTCCAAGCTAACACCACGCTTCGGACTTGCCTCTTTCAAGTCACCATCTTGTGCCGCAGCTTATGTCTTTCAAGCTGAAACCCAGTTTCCGACTTGCGTCTTCCAAGTCGCGCCCTGTACCGCAACTTCCATTTCCCAATTCACCGTCCTGTACCGCTGCTTGCGTCTTCCAATTCGCCGTCCTGTACCGCAACTTGCGTCTTTTAAGCTAATACCTAGTTTCGGACTTGCGTTTTTCAAGTCACCGTCTTGTACCGCAGTTTTGGCCTTCCTTGGTGATACCTAATTTCGGACTTGCGTCTTCCAAGTCATCGTCTTGTACCACAGCTTACGTCTTCCAAGCTGATATCTAGTTTTCAACTGGCGTCTTCCAATTCACCGTCCTGAACCGCAACTTGCGTCTTCCAAGCTAATACTTAGCTTCGGACTTGCTTCTTCCAAGCTAATACCACGCTTCGGACTTGCCTCTTTCAAGTCACCATCTTGTGCCGCAGCTTATGTCTCTCAAGCTGATACCCAGTCTTCGACTTGCGTCTTCCAAGTCGGGCCCTATACCGCAACTTCCATTTCCCAATTCACCGTCCTGTACCGCTGCTTGCGTCTTCCAATTCGCCGTCCTGTACCGCAACTTGCGTCTTTTAAGCTAATACCTAGTTTCGGACTTGCGTTTTTCAAGTCACTGTCCTGTACCGCAACTTACGTCTTTTAAGCTAATACCTAGTTTCGGACTTGCGTTTTTTAAGTCATCGTCTTGTACCGCAGTTTTGGCCTTCCTTGGTGATACCTAATTTCGGACTTACGTCTTCCAAGTCATCGTCTTGTACCACAGCTTACGTCTTCCAAGCTGATATCTAGTTTTCAACTGGCGTCTTCCAATTCACCGTCCCGTACCGCAACTTGCGTCTTCCAAGCTAATACCTAGCTTCGGACTTGCCTCTTTCAAGTCACCGTCTTGTGCCGCAGCTTATGTCTCTCAAGCTGATACCTAGTCTTCGGCTTGCGTCTTCCAAGTCGTGCCCTGTACCGCAACTTGCGTTTTCCAATTCACCGTCCTGTACCGCATCTTGCGTCTTCTAATTTGCCGTCCTGTACGGCAACTTGCGTCTTCCGAGCTTATACCTAGTTTCGGACTTACGTCTTACAAGTCACTGTCCTGTACCGCAACTTACGTCTTTTAAGCTAATACGTAGTTTCGGACTTGCGTTTCCCAAGTCACCGTCTTGAATCGCATCTTTCGCCTTCCAAGTTGATACCTAGTTTCCGACTTGCGTCTTCCAAGCTAATACCTAGTTTCGGACTTGCGTTTTTCAAGTCACCGTCTTATACCGCAGCTTACGTTTTCCAAGCTTATACCTAGTTTCGGACTTGCGTCTTCCAAGCCATCGTCTTGTACCGCAGCTTACGTCTTCAACGCTAATACCTAGTTTCGGACTTGCGTCTTCTAAGTTATCGTCTTGTATTGCAGCTTACGTCTTCCAAGTTGATACCTAGTTTCCGACTTGCGTCTTCCAATTTACCGTCCTGTACCGCAACTTGCGTCTTCCAAGCTTATACTTAGTTTCGGACTTGCGTCTTCCAAGTCACCGTCTTATACCATATCTAAGCTGATACCAGAGGCGTCTTAAGCGGGGGTGCAAGGGTGCACAGCATTCATAATCCACCATTTTATTTTAGATTCAGATTAAAAGTTTGGATTTTGGATTGGGACTCGGTTTCTGGATCTTTGATTTTGGATTGGGATTGGGATTGAGGTTGGGAATTTCTGATTGGAATTGGGGTTGTGAATTTTGGATTGGGATTGTGGATTCTGGATTTTGGATTGGGATTGAAATTGTGAGCTGTGAATTGGGATTGGGATTAAAATTGTGGATTGTGGGTTAGGATTGAAATTGTGTATTGCGATTCAAATTGTGGATTAGAACTAAAACTGTGAATTGTGGTTTGAGATTGAAATTATTGATTGTGGATTGTGGATTGGAATTAAAATTTTGCATTGTGGATTGGGATCAAAATTGTGGATTACGGATTGTGGATTGCGGATTGAGATTGATATTGTAGATTCTAATTGAGGATTGTGGATTGTAAATTGGGATTAAATTTGTGAATTGTGGATTGGGATTGAAATTGTGGATTGTGGATTGCGATTAAAATTGTGGATTGCGATTAAAATTGTGGATTGTGGATTGGGATTAAAATCTATAGTAGTACGCTAGAGCCGCCTCTGGCTGATACCTAGTTTTCGACTTGCGTCTTCCATTTCACTGTTCTGTACCACAACTTGCGTCTTCCAAGCTGATACCTAGTTTCGGACTTGCGTCTTCCAAGCGGATACCCAGTTACCGAATCGCGTCAAAAATAAAGCATTTTAATCCTACCCTGTCATGAAAAGCAAATCTATTGTATGTAAATATCTTCCATTCTTTAAAGCATATTAAAATATTTCATTATGTCAGTACAATAAAAATTTCGGAACGACTAAAGCAGAAAATATAAACTCCGTTTTGCATATCAATTTTACTAATTATTGTTAATTGTTAGTTTGCGGCAGATGTGCGATTGTTTCACGTGTCCTGAAAAATCTGACGATCTGCGTCAAGTAGGCTATGAATTACAGAACAAAAAGATAACGATCGGACGATGTTAAATTATTTTTTTGATTGTCGGATTTTTACTAACTGTAATACAATAGCGTTTTTTCGAAAGTTGTTTAGATCGGAAGATTAGACAAAATTTGAAAATAGTGTCCCCCCTTAGGGGGGTAAGTAGTAGATACACCAATACAAATATCCATGCATCCCTATTTATGTGTGTATTAGGATCAATAGCGAATCATAAATCAAAGACGGCTGTCATATCCGTGGCACGAAATACACTCATAATTCAAAAACATAGGCCCACATTACTCTAATTACACACCCTCACCCCCGCGACACGATGAATATATATGATTTTAATAATGTAACAAGTATACATACATACAGCCACAACCTACCCTTATTTCAATATTTCAAGCAGATTTTAAAAATATTCAACTTTTTATTTTATCAATTTTATGTTAAAACTTGGACACATGTCCAGTTATAATTAGCTTCATTTCTCCCGAACGTCAAGACGTCATCCAACTCTTAAAATATTCCAACAAGTGTAATGAATTTTTCACAATTGTTTCGAATCATTTAAACCAATCACGTTTCGAGATAGGAACAATAAAACACCTTACGTTTCACAATTGATTGTTTGAGAAACAATTACTTCATTACTATTGATCAATTGTTTTCATTTATAAGCAAATTTTTTTAAAAATTGAAGAAAAACAAATTCAGTCTAAACATGATGAATACACTTCCTTACTTTTGACATGTATCAGTAAAGTGTGACAGTACCAGCCGTCAATTCGCTTGTACTTATCATGACATGTATATCCACAATCACTTAAAAATTGGAAAATTACAAATTTGATCAAAACATAATAAAACGACTTCTATACTCTTGACAAATATCAATGAATTGACTTGGTACCGTCCGTCAATTCGCTTGTACTTAATATACCTTAGCATGACATGCGTTACCACAATCATTGAAAAATTGGGAAATCACAAATTTGACCAAAACATGATGTAAAGACTTATAAACTCTTGATATGTATCAATAAAGTGTCTCGGTACCAGCCTTCAATTCGCTTGTACTTGATTTACCTTTTCATGACATGCTCAGCCACAATCATTAAAAATTTGGAAAATTGCAAATTTGACCTAAACATGATAAAAAGACTTCTTTACCCTTGATATGTATCAATAAAGTGTCTTGGTACCAGCCGTCAATTCGCTTGTACTTGATGTACCTTTTCATGACATGCTCTGCCACAATTACTCAAAGATTGGAAAATTACAAATTTGACCAAAACATATTTTAGAGACTTCTGAAATCTTAACATGTATCAATAAAGTGTCTTGATAACAGCCATCAGTTCGCCTGTACTTGATGTACCTTTTCATGACATGCTCAGCCACAATCATTAAAAATTTGGAAAATTGCAAATTTGACCTAAACATGATAAAAAGACTTCTTTACCCTTGATATGTATCAATAAAGTGTCTCAATACCAGCCGTCAATTCGCTTGTACTTGATGTACCTTATCATAACATGCTTCGCCACAATCATTGGAAAATTGGAAAATTGTAAATTTGACCTGAACATGATGAAAAGACTTCTTTATCTTTGACATGTATCAATGAAGTGTTTTGGAACCAGCCTTCAATTCGCTTATACTTGATGTACTTTATCATGACATGCTTCGTCACAATCAATGAAAGATTGGAACATTGCAAATTTGACCAAAACATGATGTGAAGACTTATAAACTCTTGACATGAACCAATAAAGTATCTTGGTACCAGCCGTCAATTCGCTTGTACTTGATTTACCTTATCATGACATGCTCAGCCACAATCATTAAAAATTTGGAAAATTGCAAATTTGACCTGAACATGATAAAAAGACTTCTTTACCCTTGATATGTATCAATAAAGTGTCTCAATACCAGCCGTCAATTCGCTTGTACTTGATGTACCTTTTCATGACATGCTTCGTCACAATCACTTGAAAATTGGAAAATTACAAATTTGACCCAAACATGATGTAAAGACTTCTGTACCCTTGATATGTATCAATAAAGTGTCTCGGTACCAGCCTTCAATTCGCTTGTACTTGATGTACCTTTCCATGACACGCTCTGCCACAATCACTTAAAAATTGGAAAATTACTAATTTGACCCAAACATAATAAAAAGACTTCTTTACCCTTGACATGTATCGATAAAGCATCTTGATACCAGCCGTCAATACGCTTGTACTTAATGTAGTCTATCATGCCATGCTTCGCCATAATCATTAAAAAACTGGAAAATTGCAAATTTGACCTGAACATGATGAAAAGACTTCTAAACTCTTGACATGTATCAATAAAGTGTGTTAGTACCAGCCGTCAATTCGCTTGTACTTGATGTACCCTTTCATGACATGCTCTGTTACAATTACTCAAGAATCGGAAAATTACAAATTTGACCCAAACATGATGAAGAGACTTCTGTACCCTTGATATGTATCAATAAAGTGTCTCGGTACCAGCCTTCAATTCGCTTGTACTTGATGTACCTTTTCATGACATGCTCTGCCACAATTGAAGGCTGGTACCGGTACACTTTATTGATACATGTCAAGAAGTCTTTTCATCATGTTTAGGTCAAATTTATGCTTTTCCAATTTTCAAGTGATGACATGGCAGGCCATGTCTGGAAAAGGTACATCAAGTAGAAGCGAATTGACGGCCGGTACCAACACACTTTATCGATACATGTCAAGGATGCAGAAGTCTCCTCATCATGTTTTAGTCAAATTTGCAATTTTTCAATTTTTAAATGATTGTGGCAGAGCATGTCATGAAAAACTACATCAAGTACAAGCGAACTGACGGCTGGTAAAAAGACACTTTATTGATACATGTCAAGGGTAGAGAAGTCTTGACATCATGTTTAGGTCAAATTTGTATTTTCCCAATTTTTAAGTGATTATGGCAGAGCATGTCTCAAAAAGATATATCAAGTACAAGCGAATTGACGGCTGGTACCAAGACACTTTATTGATATATGTCAATGATAAAGAAGTCTTTTCATCATGTTTGGACCAAATTTGTAATTTCCCAATTTTTAAGTGATTGTGGCTGAGCATGTCATGAAAAGGTACATTAAGTACAAGCGAATTGAAGGCCGGTACCGACACACTTTATTGATACATGTCAAGAGTTTAGAAGTCTTCACATCATGTTTAGGTCAAATTTGTATTTTCCCAATTTTTAAGTGATTATGGCAGAGCATGTCTTAAAAAGGTATATCAAGTACAAGCGAATTGACGGCCGGTACCAAGACACTTTATTGATATATATCAATGATAAAGAAGTCCTTTCATCATGTTTGGACCAAATTTGTAATTTTCTAATTTTCAAGTGAATGTGGTAGAGCATGTCAAGTACAGGTACAAGCAAATTGAAGGCTGGTACCGACACATTTTATTAATAATCGTGAGGGGAAGGGTTATTAAATTACTGTGCCTCAACGAAATTCTACATTTATTATACAGGGCTCATGTCTGGAGGGTTGAAATATTTTAAATAATAACTCTTCATTTGCAGGACGCAAAACTCAACCAATTACCAAACATGTCACAAAATAATTTAATCCCTCTTAAAATATGAATTCTTTTACCCGATAAAACAAACATACATTGTATGTACTTTGGCCTTTTGCAAACTTAGGGGCATTTAAAAATTGACAATTATAAAAAATGTCAACAAAATTTACTTCAGAAATATCTGATACCCGCTGCTAACACAACATCAAAGTGATTCCGCTCTTTGCTCCGCAGCCGCGTGCCCTCCCGTGTGAAGGGCTGAAACAAGATAAACAGTTGAATCCCTTGAACGAATATAATCGAGTTCCAATGGAAGTATAACCTATCTTTTTTCAGTCAATGATTAAACGAAATTGTATATTTTTTGGTAGACAATATTTTCATATAGCAATGAACGGTTCACACATACGCAGAAAGATAAAACAGAGGTACCACAACAAAACGTACAATAATACCGTTTAACGCTTTGCATTTTGTATTTAACGTAATGTGTATTGGCTTGTGTAGTCAACTGCATCTGCCTGTACAATGGCTGCAATTTATTTTTATGATTGTAAGATTTAGTGTGTCCCTTTTGTTTTCGGGTCACTGTTTGGCAGTATTAAAACCTGAAAACAGCGGCGTACAAGTGGGGTCGCGGGAAGGGTGCGCCTCTATGACGGGTACGGTACGGTACGCTTACAAAGCTTTCGAATTAAGCGAATAGCAGTTATCGAAAAGGTAAAAAATTACTTGTCCATCGAACAAAAAATACACCATTCAGCCGATGTTAATTAAAAATAATACGATAACCGTATTATCGAAAAACGAGAAAAACCGCTCGAGGCCCGAACGGACCGATTTTTAATTCGATTATCTAAATCCACACATACATATCTACAAATGTACGCACCACTTGCAAGCACATTGCAGGAAAAGAACAAAATTATTTGAATTTGACCTCATTTACTGTTGGTACTAGCACTCCATTATAAACAATCAATTGTGTTTTCTGGGTGAACATCCCTAATGAACATATATTTAATGTAAATATGCAAAAAAGTCGATACTAAAGTGTTTTTTCTATACTCTTCATATGTATCATTAAAGTGTCTTGGTATCAGCCTTCAATTTGCTTATACTTGTTGTACCTTTTCATAACTGCTCAGCCACAATCATTGAAAATTTGTAAAATTGCAAATTTGATCTGAACATGACAAAAAGACTTCTGTACCCTTGATATGTATCAATAAAGTTCATTGGTAACAGCCGTCAATTCGCTTGTACTCGATGTACCTTTCTATGACATGCTTTGCCACAATTACTTGAAAATTGAAAAATCACAAATTTGGTCTAAGCTTGATGTAAAGACTTCTATACTCTCTACATGTATCAATAAAGTGTGTCGGTACCAGCCGTCAATTCGCTTGTACTTGATGTACGTTTTCATGACATGCTCTGCCCAATCACTTAAAAATTGGAAAATTACAAATTTGACCAAAACATGATGTAAAGACTTCTAAACTCTTAACATGTATCAATAAAGTTTATCGGTACCGGCCTTCAGCTCGCTTGTACTCAATGTTATTTTTTATGACATGCTCTGCCACAATCACTTAAAAATTGGAAAATTACAAATTTGACCTAAACATGATGTAAAGACTTCTAAACTCTCCACATGTATCAATAAAGTGTGTCGGTACCGGCCTTCAATTCGCTTGTACTTGATGTACATTTTCATGACATGCTCTGCCGCAATCACTTAAAAATTGAATATGCACAAATTTTACCTACACATGATGTAAAGACTTCTAAACTCTCCACATGTATCAATAAAGTGTGTCGGTACCGGCCTTCAATTCGCTTGTACTTGATGTACATTTTCATGACATGCTCTGCCACAATCACTTAAAAATTGAATATGCACAAATTTTACCTACACATGATGTAAAGACTTCTAAACTCTCCACATGTATCAATAAAGTGTATCGGTACCGGCCTTCAATTCGCTTGTACTCGATGTACATTTTCATGACATGCTCTGCCACAATTACTTAAAAATTGGGAAAGCACAAATTTGACCTAAACACAATAAAAAGACTTCCGTACCCTTGATATGTATCAATAAAGTGCCTTGGTAACAGCCGTTAATTCGCTTATACTTGATGTACCTTTCTATGACATGCTTTGCCACAATTACTTGAAAATTGAATAATCACAAATTTGGTCTAAGCTTGATGTAAAAATGAACTTATTTCAATATTTCTAAAACTGTTTAATCCGTCAAATAGCTGTTTAACTTATTTCTGAAGCTGTTTGACCTAAATCTATTTTTTTATGTGATCCAAAAGCTGTTTGATTAGTCCAAAAGCTAGTCAATCTATTTTCAGAGCTGTTTGACTTCGTTTTAAGCTATTTCAAACTGTAAAATTTATTTAAAAGCTCTTTGACCCTACCTAAAGCTGTTTGATTCGTCTGAAAGCTGTCAGACCTTCTCTAAAGCTATTTGATTCGTCCAAAAGCTGTTAGACCTTCTCTAAAGCTGTTAGACTCGTCCAAAAGCTGTATGATCTTTTCTGAAGCTGTTTGATTAATCCGAGAGCTGTAAGACCTTCTTTTAAGCTTTAAGATTCGTCCAAAAGCTGTTTGATCTATCCTGAAGCTGTTTTGTTTGTTCGAAAGCAGTTAGACGTTTGTTGAAGCTCTTAGAATCTTCTAAAAGATTTTTCTTCTGTTCTCTTATTTATAAGTTTTTTTCTGAAACTGTCTGATTCGTCTGAAAGCTGTTAGACCTTCTCTGAAACTCTTAAATGCGTCCGGAAGCTACTTGATATTTTCTTAAGCTGTTTAATCGTTCCGGAAGCTATTAGACCTTCTTTCAAGCTGAAAGATTGATCCAAAAGCTCTTTGACCTATCCTGGAGCTGTTTTGTTCGTTCTAAAACTGTTGGACTTTCTTTAAAGCTGTTACAATCGTCCACAAGCTGATTGTTCTATTCTCATATATATTAGATCTTTTACGAGACTGTTTGATTCGTCTAAAGCTGTTAGACCTTCTTTGGAGCTGTTAGATTCGTCTAAAAGTTGTTTGATCTTCTCTAAATTCGTCTCAGAGGTGCTTAATTGTTTCTTAGGTTGTTTGATTACTCTCAAAGCTGGTCAATTTTCTTGTCAAGCTGTAAAATTCTTCTGAAAGCACTTTGACCTATCCTGAAGCTGTTTTGTTTGTCCGAAAGCTGTTGGAAGTCTTGCAAAGCTGTTAGAATCGTCCAAAAGCTTTTTGTTCTGTTCTCATATTTATTAGACCTTTTCTGATACTGTTTGTTAGACCTTCTCTAAAACTGTTAAACTCGTCCGGAAGCTGTTAGACTTTCTCTAAAGCTGTTAGATTTGTCCGAAGGCTATTCAATTTTTTCTGAAGCTGTTTGATCAGTTCTATAGCTGTTAGACCTTCTTTCAAGCTAAAAGATTTGTTCAAAAGCTCTTTGACCTATTCTGAAGCTGTTTTGTTCGTTCGAAAGCTGTTAGATGTTTTTTAAAATTGTTAGAATCGCTCAAAAACTTCTTGTTCTGTTCTCGTATTTGTTAGACCTGCTTTAAATTGTCTGATTCGTCTGATAGCTGTTAGACCTTCTCAGTGAGCTGATAGACTTTCTCAGTAAGCTGTTAGATTCACCCAAAAACTACTAAACCTTGTCTAAAGCTGTTTGATGAGTCCGAAAGCTGTCAGAGTTTCTTTCAAGCTGTAAGATTGCTCCAAAAGCTCTTTGACCTTACCTAAAGCAGTTTACATTTTCACGACATGCTCTGCCACATTTACTTAAAAATTGGGAAAGCATAAATTTGACCTAAACACAATAAAAAGACTTCTGTACCCTTGATATGTATCAATGAAGTGCCTTGGTAACAGCCGTTAATTCGCTTATACTTGATGTACATTTCCATGACATGCTTTGCCACAATTACTTGAAAATTGAAAAATCACAAATTTGGTCTAAGCTTGATGTAAAGACTTCTAAACTCTTAACATATATCAATAAAGTGTGTCGGTACCGGCCTTCAATTCGCTTGTACTTGATGTACATTTTCATGACATGCTCTGCCACAATCACTCAAAATTTGGGAAATTGCAAATTTGACCAAAACATGATGTGAAGACTTCTAAACTGTCCACATGTATCAATAAAGTGTGTCGGTACCAGCCTTCAATTTGCTTGTACTTGATGTACCTTTTCATAGCATGCTCAGCCACAATCATTAAAAATTTGTAAAATTCCAAATTTGACCTGAACATGACAAAAAGACTTCTGTACCCTTGATATGTATCAATAAAGTGCATTGGTAACAGCCGTTAATTCGCTTGTACTTGATGTACCTTTCTATGACATGCTTTGCCACAATTACTTGAAAATTGAAAAATCACAAATTTTGACCTTCATATAATGTAAAGACTTCCAAACTCTTCACATGTATCAATAAAGTTTGTCGGTACTGGCCTTCAATTCGCTTGTACTTGATGTACTTTTTCATGACATGGTCTGCCACAACTACTTAAAAATTGAATATGCACAAATTTGACCTACACATGATGTAAAGACTTCTAAACTCTTCACATTATCGATAAAGTATGTTGGTACCGGCCTTCAATTCGCTTGTACTCAATGTACCTTTTCATGACATCCTGTGCCACAATCACTTAAAAATTGGAAAATCACAAATACGACCAAAACATGATGTAAAGACTTCTAAACTGTTGACATTTATCAATAAAGTGTCTTGGTACCAGCCGTCAATTCGCTTGTACTTGATTTACCTTTCTTACAACTTCAGGTACTTACATTAAGGATATAAAATTTCACGCTGCTGCTACCACTGGATGAATGATTATGTAAAATCTACTAATATAATACAATATAGATTATTAAATAACTTCTAATAGTTATATTGAATATTACATAATGAGTAAACTAATGTAATTTCATTCTGTTCGTAGTAGGTTTGGTTTATGATACATACCTTCTTAATTTTGTCAAAAAGTTGGTGATTTGTTTTAAAAATGGGTGACGCGAATAGATTTAGCAATAATAATGAATCAGTGGACAGTGCTTGTGTATAGAGAGACGAGACAAAATGTGAGACTAGCTAAGTGTGTTTATGCTGAACTTTTTTTGTCAGAGGTGGCTTCCTGGACATGGTATGTTTTGAACAATTTTTATAATAATTATCATGAATCACTTAAAAATTGGAAAAGTACAAATTTGACTTGAACATGATGTAAAGACTTCTAAACTCTTAACATATATCAATAAAGTGTGTCGGTACCGGCCTTTAATTCGCTTGTACTTGATATACCTTTTCATGACATGCTCTACTACAATCACTTAAAAATTGGAAAATTACAAATTTGGTCTAAACATGATATAAAGACTTCTAAACACTTAACATATATCAATAAAGTGTGCCGGTACCGGCCGTCAATTCGCTTGTACTTGATGTACCTTTTCATGACATGCTCCGCCACAATCACTTAAAAATTGGAAAATTACAAATTTGACCTAAACATGATGTAAAGACTTCTAAACTCTTAACATATATCAATAAAGTTTGTCGGTACCGGCCTTCAACTCGCTTGTACTCAATGTTATTTTTTATGACATGCTCTGCCACAAGCACTCAAAAATTGGAAAATTACAAATTTGACCTAAACATGACGTAAAGACTTCCAAACTCTTAACATGTATCAATAAAGTGTTTCGGTACCGGCCTTCAATTCGCTTGTACTCAATGTTTTTTTTTAAAACATGCTCGGCCACAATCACTTAAAAATTGGAAAATTGCAAATTTGGCCTCAATATGATGTAAAGACTTCCAAACTCTTCACATGTATCAATAAAGTTTGTTGATACCGGCCTTCAACTCGCTTGTACTCAATGTACCTTTTCATAACATGCTCTACTACAATCACTTAAAAATTGGAAAATTACAAATTTGACAAAAACATGATGTAAAGACTTCTAAACTCTTAATATATATCAATAAAGTGTGTCGGTACTGGCCTTCAATTCGCTTGTACTTGATGTACCTTTTCATGACATGCTCAGCCACAATCACTTAAAAATTGGAAAATTACAAATTTGGTCTAAACATGATATGAAGACTTCTAAACTCTTGACATGTATCAATAAAATGTTTCGGTACCAGCCGTCAATTCTTGTGTACTTAATGTTTCATATCATGACTTGACTACATTCAATTCATAAAAATGGGTAAATTGATTTGTTATAAATTTCCTACAATGACGAATATATCTCATGACCCTTCACCTCTAGATGACAAAAGTAAATACTACACGTGTCTATCAAAATTCAAAATAAAAGTCCTGTCCGCTTCCAGCAACTAAATAAATATTAATACGGAATGACTAAGTTATTATTAGTAAAATATAAGCCAGCTTCGGTATATTAACATATGTGAAACAAACACGACGACAGCGCTACGACAGGAAAATATTCAATTTATCAAACTGGACTAATTATACTTTCATGGAGCACAAAAATCTATAATACTTTTTATTATTTGACTTACCTCAGCTGACTCCGTGCAAAATCGTTCTCAAATCTATAAAAAATAAAATGAATTAATTAAATAAAATACAACCCTGACTTACGTAACGTGAAATAATAAGTCATTTTGATTTAAATGACCTGAATTCATTCTATTAAGATATATTATACTTGCAAAGCATATCAGACAATAGAATTAAAATAATATTACTACATCAATAAATGAATTATTTTCAATATTATTAATATTAATTTTGGTGGCAATTTTAGATTCTTTTTTCAAGAAGGTTTTGATTTGTTTGGATAAAATGAATTTCCGGGCAAAAACGCATAATATTCACGAGCAGAACCAGATATATCCATATTTCATAAAACAATACACACAAATTCAAATCATCTATTTACAATTTCAACGCGATTGTTGTACTTTTATTTCATAGTTCTCAGACTACAACGTTTGCTATTGAATGTGCAGATCTATAGAATCAAAAACTAGCGAATGCGAGGGACTTTATACCATACAATCAGGTAGAAAACGTACGAATTTATTACAAAACGAAGCCAACATATTTAGCTTTCAAAGTGTCATTTGGAAAATAATATAAGTAAAAGATTTCTTTATGACTTCAGAAAGTTATAGTCCTTAAAAAATCATATTTTCTTCAAGATGACAGTACGAGGAAGCTATTTGACCTTCCCTAAAACTTTTTCTAGCTGTTTGACCTTTTTTAAGCTATTTGATCTTTTCTCAAGCTGTTTGACTCGTCTAGAAGCTATTAGACCTTTCTGCAAGCTGTTTGATCTGTTCCTAAGACTGTATCTATTCTTCAAGCTGTTTGACCTATTATTAGAGCTGTTTGATCTTTCCTGAAGCTGTTTAATCTTTCTTGAAGCTATTTGATTTGTTTTAGAGCTATTAGACCTTTCCTAAAGCTGTTTGACCTGTTCTCGAAACTGTACCTATTCTTCAAGCTGTTTGACCTTTCGTCAAGCTGTTTCACCTTTCGTCAAGCTGTTTGACCTTTCGTCAAGCTGTTTGACCTTTCATCAAGCTGTTTGACCTTTCGTCAAGCTGTTAGACCTTTCGTCAAGTAGTTTGCCCTCTCTTCAAGCTGTTTAATCCACCCAATAGCTGTTTGACCTACTTCTGAAGCTTTTTGTGCTGTTCGTGCTGTTCCTGAATCTGTTTGACCTTTTCTTAAGCTGTTTGATTCGTCCAAAAGCTGGCTAATCTGTTTTCAGAGCTGTTTGATCTTTCTTGAAGTTGTTTGATCCGTCAAATAGCTGTTTAACTTATTTCTAATGCTGATTGACCTGTTTGATTTGTTCCTAAAGCTGTTTGATTCGTCCGAAAACTGCTCAATTTGTTTCCACAGCTGTTTTGACTTTTTTAAGCAATTTCAAGCTGTAAGATTTATCTAAGAACTCTTTGACCCTACCTGAAGCTTTCTGATTCGTCTGAAAGCTGTTAAACCTTCTCTGAAGCTGTTGGATTCGTCTAAAAGCTGTAAGATCTTCTCTAAAGCTGTTCGACTCGTTTAAATCTTCTCTGGAGCTGTTAGATTCGTCCAAAAGCTGTTAGACCTTCTCTAAAGCTGTTATAATCGTCCAGAAGCTATATGATCTTTTTTAGAGCTGTTTGATCAGTCCGAAAACTATAAAAACTTCTTTCAAGCTTCAAGATTCGTCCAAAAGCTGTTTAGTTTGTTCGAAAACTGTAAGACGTTCTTTAAAGCTGTTAGAATTGCTCACAAACTGTTTGTTCTGTTCTCATATTCATGAGTTTTTGTCTGAAGCTATCTAATTCGTCTGAAAGCTATTAGACCTTCCCTGTAGCTTTTAGATGCGTCAAAACGTTGTTAAATCTTTTTTAAAGCTTTTAGATTCGTCCGGAAACTATTTGATCTTTTCTGAAGCTGTTTGGTCAGTCCGAGAGCTGTAAGACCTTTAATTCAAGCTGTAAGATTCGGCCAACAGGTGTTTGATCTATTCTGAAGCTGTTTTGTTTGTTCAAGAGCTGTTAGACGTTTTTCAAGCTGCTAGAATCGTCCACAAGCTGTTTTTTCTGTTTTCATATCTATTAGATCTTCTATAAAATTGTTTGATTCGTCTGAAAGCTGTTAGACCTTCTCTGGAGCTGTTAGAGTCGTCCGAAAGCTGTTGGATCTTCTCTAAATTCGTTCGAAAGCTATTTGATCTTTTCTGGAGCTATTTCATCAGTTCGAAAGCTGTTAGGCCTTCTCTTGAGCTGTCAGATTCATCCATAAGCTATTAGACCTTCTCTGAAGCTGTTACATTCGTCTGGAAGCTGTTAGACCTTCTTTGAAGCTGTTAGATTTGTTCAAAAGCTGTTTTATCTATTCTGAAGATGTTGGATTTGTTCGAAAGCTGTTAGAAGTTTTTTAATGCTGTTAGAAAAAAGCTTTTTATTATGTTTCATATTTATAAATCTTTTCTGAAACTGTCTGATTCGTCCTAAAGCTGTCAGACCTTCTCTAAAGTTGTTAGATTTGTTCGATAGCTAATTAATCTTTTTTTAAGCTGTTTGATTAGTCCGAAAGCTGCTAAACCTTTTTTTAAACTTTAAGATTCGTCCTGAAGCTGTTTTATTTGTTCGAAAGCTATTAGAAGTTTTTTAAAGCTGTTAGAATCGTCCGAAAGCTTTTTGTTCTGTTCATATATCTATCAGATCTTCTATCAAACTGTTTGATTCGTCTGAGAGCTACTAGACCTTTTCTGAGGCTGTTAGATTCGTTCAAAAGCTAGACCTCCTCAGCTGCTAGATTCATCCGAAAATTATTCGATCTTTCGCGAAGCTGTTTAATTAGTCCGAAAGCTGTTAGACTTTCTTTGAAGCTGTTGGATTCGTCCAAAAGCTATTTGATCTTTCCTTAAACTGTTTGATTCGTCTGAAAGCTGTTAGACCTTCTCTAAAGCTGTTTGATTTGTCCAAAAACTGTTTGCTCTGTTCTTTTAGCTATTAGGTCTTTTATGAAATTGTTTGATTCGTCTGAAAGCTGTTAGACCTTCTATGGAGCTGTTAGATTCGTTCAAAAGTTGTTAGATTTACTCTAAAGCTGTTAAATTCGTTCAGGAGCTATTTCTGAAGCTGTTTGTTCAGTACGGAAGCTGTTAGACCTTCTTTCAAGCTTTAAAATTCGTCCAGAAGCTCTTTAACTTATCCTGAAGCTGTTTTGTTTGTTCGAAAGCTGTTGCATCTTTTTTTAAGCTGTGAGATTCGTTCAAAAACTTTTTGTTGTGTTCTCATACTCATTGGACCTTTTCTGAAAATGTTTGATTCGTCTGAAAGCTGTAAAGTTTTCTATGGAGCTGTTAGATTCGTTCAAAAGCTGTTGAATTCGTCCGAAAGCTATTTGATCTTTCCTTGAACTGTTTGATTCGTCTGAAATCTGTTGGACCTTCTCTAAAGCTTGATTTGTCCAAAAACTATTTGTTCTGTTCTCTTAGCTATTAGATATTTTATGAAACTGTTTGATTAGCCTGAAAGCAGTTAGACCTTCTATGGAGCTGTTAGATTCGTTGAGAAGCTGTTAGATTTACTCTAAAGCTGTTGAATTCGTCCAGAAGATATTTGATCTTTTCTGAAGCTGTTAGTTTAGTCCGAAAGCTGTTAGACCTTCTTTCAAGCTTTAATATTCGTTCAGTAGCTCTTTGACCTATCCTGAAGCTGTCTTGTTTGTTCGAAAGCTGTTGCATATTTTTTTAAGCTGTGAGATTCGTTGAGAAGCTTTTTGTTCTGTTCTCATACTCATTGAACCTTTTCTGAAATTGTTTGATTCGTCTGAAAGCTGTTAGACCTTCTCTAGAGCTGCTAGATTCGTTCGAAAGCTATTTGATCTTTTCCGAAGCTGTTTGTTTAGTACGAAAGCTGTCAGACCTTCTTTCAAGCTTTATGATTCGTCCAGAAGTCTTTGACCTATTCTAAAGTTGTTTTGTTTGTTCGAAAGCTGTTGCATCTTTTTTTAAGCTGTGAGATTCGTTCAAAAGCTTTTTGTTGTGTTTTCATACTCATTAGACCTTTTCTGAAACTATTTGATCCGTCTGAAAGCTGTTAGACGTTCTCTAGAGCTGTTACATAGATTCGTCTGAAAGCTATTTGATTTTTTCTAGAGCTGTTTGTTTAGTCCGAAAGCTGTTAGACCTTCTTTCAAGCTTTAAGATTCGTCCAGAAGCTTTTTGACCTATTCTGAAGCTGTTTTGTTTGTTCGAAAGCTGTTGCATCTTTTTTTAAGCTGTGAGATTCGTTTAAGAACTTTTTGTTGTGTTCTCATACTCATTAAACCTTTTCCGAAACTGTTTGATTCGTCTGAAAGCTGTTAGACCTTTTTTAGAGCTGTTAGATTCGTCCGAAAGCTATTTGTTCTTTTCTGAAGCTGTTTGATTAGTCCGAGAACTATTAGACCTTCTTTCAAGCTTTAAGATTCGTCAAGAAGCTCTTTGACCTATTCTGAAGCTGTTTTGTTTGTTCGAAAGCTGTTGCATCTTTTTTAAAGCTGTAAGATTCGTTCAAAAGCTTTTTGTTCTGTTCTCATATTCATTAGACCTTTTCTGGAACTGTTTGATTCGTCTGAAAGCTGTTAGACCTTCTGTAGAACTGTTAGATTCGTCCGAAAGCTATATGATCTTTTCTGAAGCTGTTTGTTCAGTTCGAAAGCTGTTAGACCTTCTTTCAAGCTTTAAGATTCGTCCAGAAGCTCTTTGACCTATCCTGAAGCTGTTTTGTCCGTTCGAAAGCTGTTGCATCGTTTCTAAAGCTGTGAGATTAGTTCAAAAGCTTTTTGTTCTGTTCTCATATTCATTAGACCTTTTCTGGAACTGTTTGATTCGTCTGAAAGCTGTTAGACCTTCTGTAGAACTGTTAGATTCGTCTTAAAGCTATATGATCTTTTCTGAAGCTGTTTGTTCAGTTCGAAAGCTGTTAGACCTTCTTTCAAGCTTTAAGATTCGTCCAGAAGCTCTTTGACCTATCCTGGAGCTGTCTAGTTTGTTCGAAAGCTGTTACATATTTTTTAAAGCTGTAAGATTCGTTCAGAAGCTTTTTTTTCTGTTCTCATACTTATTGGACCTTTTCTGATTCGTCTAAAAGCTGTTAGACCTTCTTTAGAGCTGTTAGATTCGTCCGGAAGGTATTTGATCTTTTCTGAAGCTGTTTGTTTAGTCCGAAAGCTGTTAAACCTTCTTTCAAGTTTTAAGATTCTTCCAAAAGCTTTTTGACCTATCCTGAAGCTGTTTTGTTCGTTCGAAAGCTGTTGCATCGTTTCTAAAGCTGTGAGATTAGTTCAAAAGCTTTTTGTTGTGTTCTCATGCTCATTGAACCTTTCCTGAATTTTTTTGATTCGTCTGAAAGCTGTCAGATTCGTCCGAAAGCTGTTAGACCTTCTTTGAAACTGTAAGATTCATTCACAAGCTATTTGATCTTTTTGGAAGCTGTTTGATCGTTCAAAAGCTGCTTGACCTTTTTTAAAGCTGTGAGATTCGTCCAAAAGCTGTTTGCTCTGTACCCATAACTATTAGACCTTTTCTAAAACTGTTTGATTCGTCTAAAAGCAGTTTAATCTTTTTTAAAGCTGCTAGTTCTATTCTCTTAGATATTATACCTTTTTTTGAATTGTTTGATTTCTACGAAAGCTGTTAGATCCGTCTTCTTTAAAATTTTTAAACTTGTCCAAATGCAGTTTGATTTTTTTTAAAGCTGTTAGATCTCTTCTTAAGCTGTTGGAACTTCTGTATGGCTGTTAGTTCATTTTTAAAACTTTTAGAACTTCTGTAAAGCTGTTAAAACTTATGTAAAGCTATTAGATCATTTTTAAAGCTGTTAGAACTTCTGTAAAGCTATCAGATCATTTTTAAGGCTGTTAGAACTTCTGTAAAGCTGTCAGATCTTTTTTAAAGCTGTTAGAACTTCTGTAAAGTTGTTTGATTCGTTTCCAGAATTTGTTTGACTTTTCCTTAAGCTGTTTGATTCATCTGAAAGCTGTTAGATTTTTAGATAAGCTGGACCTTCTTTTAAGCTGTTTTATTCGTTCTCAGAATTGTTTGACCTTTTTTTAGAGCTGCTTGATTTGTCTTAAAAGAGTTGATCGTTGCAAAAGCTGTTTAATTCGTTCGAAAGCTGTTCAACTTTTTGTAAAGAGGTTAGAACTTTTGTCAAACTGTTTTATTTGTTCCCAGAATTGTTTGACCTTTTTCGAAACTGTTTGATTCGTCCGAAAGCTGTTCGACCTTCCTTAAGCTGACCATCTTCAATGAATTTGAGAATTTGAATGAATCGTTGTAAATATATAGTTAAAGGTTAGTAGTAGCATACAGGACAACAGAGAAATATTCAAAACGGTCGAAAATAAACAAATAAATATAAACATCAGTCGTTAGATATGGACATTTCAACTAACCTAAAAAAATGTAAAAGCAAATTAAAAAATAGAAATTAAAACAAGACGCAAAAAATTGCACAAAATATTGAAACACTCACCGACTACCAATCAAACAGAACTATTTTTCCGAACAATTCGCGAACTGAACTCCGGAAAAAAATCCCAATAAAAACTCAAGCTTTTTTAATATTTATACAGTTTCAATTTTTGTTTGGGGCGCGCGTACATGGAAATAACTAAATGCCAGAGCGAAGTAAGCGCTTTAAAATTTAAAAAGCGACGAAAAAAAAAAGAACGACAAAATTAAAAACGAACCAAATTCGTTTATATGAAAAAAAATATATCGCAGCCCCGGCCGACATCAATCTGCAATATTTTTTCCGCGATAATATGAATTCGTCCCCCGGGTCGATGTACCACCCCACTGGGGCAGTGCTGTGCGTGGAATGGGGGCACCCTTCAATCGCACAACCCTTTCAAAGCTTCCGCATGTTGTAGTGGTGAATGACCAGTGGTACTTAACACAAATAATCAAAAATACAAACAAATATTATAATTAAGGGTTGTTAATTCAAATTAAGACTTCCTAAAATCTTGTCCCACATGTTGGACATTTTTACAAGCACTGTTCATGCGTCGCCTGATGACGAACGGTCCAGAGTAGAGCAATACAAATGCAGGAATGTGTACGCATATAATTAAAAAAGGGGTGAGTGTTTTTATGCTTGTTTCGCTAAAAATTACCCTCAACACTTCACCGTTTTTGTATTTCCACGAAATGGGGGAGGGGGTTACCAATGCGTCATACGAACATGAATTATATTCATTCCGAAAAAATACTCCTTCATATTTTATTTACCCCGTATGGCTTTCTGTCGATCAGATGCTAATGAAATTACTTCTGATTTGCAAATGGACGCTGTGACTCGCACTGCCATCTGTGAAACTGGCGCTGAGTTTCAGCAAACTTTTTAGTGTTGTGATGATGCTTCAAATTGTCGCAGAGTACATTTCTAATCTTATTATTTGGATTTTCACGAATTTGGTCTCGAAAATGTCACACATTTATTTCAAACAAAAATGAAGTGATTTTTGAGACCATGTTTTCTGGCAGGGCTTCAGGCTAATCCCAATACTGCCCTTATTGATTTATGTGGATAAAATGAAACCTTAAACCCTTTATAAGAAACTAAAGTCAAAATTTCGTCAGCATTATAATTCTTCAGCTTGAAAAATTATCAAAATGAAACGATTTTTGAGGCCTTGTTTTTGGTTAATCTTACAACTTTCCTTTTTAACTCATGTGCTTGAATAAGTTCTTAAGCTTCATACTTTGACCTTTATTTTAGCTGTTCGGTTGGTCCGAAAGTTGGTCAAGCTGTTTCAAGCTGTAAGATTCATCTACCTAACGCTGTTTGATTCGTCTGCAAGCTGTTAGACCTTCTCTGGAGCTGTCAGATCTTCTCTAAAGCCTTTAGATTTCCAGAAACTACTTGATCATTTATAAAGATGTTTGATTGGTCCGAAAGCTGTTAAACCTTCTTTTAAGCTATCCAAAAGCTCTTTGACCTATCCTGAAGCTGTTTTGTTCGTTCGAAACATGTCACACATTTTTAAAAGCTGTTAGAATCGTCCACAGACTGTTTGTTCTGCTCTCATATTTAGTAGACCTTTTCTGGAACTGTTTGATTCGTCAAAAAGCTGTTAGACCTTCTCTAAAGCTGTAAGATTCGTACACAAGCTATTAGACTTTTCATGAAGCTATTTAATCAGTCCGAAAGCTAGTAGACCTTCTTTTAAGCTGTAAGATTTGTCCAAAAGCCTATCCTGAAGCTGTTTTGTTCGTTCGAAAGTTGTTGGACGTTTTATAAGCTGTTAAAATCGTCCACAAGCTGTTTGTTTTGTTCTTATTTCTATTAAGTCTTTTATGAAACTGTTTGATTCGTCTGATAGCTGTTAGACCTTTTCTAAAACTGTAAAATTCGTCCAAAAGCTATTAAACCTTCTATAAAGCTGTTAGATTCGCACAAAAGCTATTGAACCTTTTCTAAAGCTGTTTGATTAGTCCGAAAGCTGTTAGACCTTCTTTGAAGCTGTAGGATACGTCTAAAAGCTCTTTGAATTATCCTGAAGCTGTTTTGCTCGTACGAAAAATGTAACACATATTTCAAAAGCTGTTAGAATCGTCCACAAGCTGTTTTTTCTATTCTCGTACTTACTAGATCTTTTCACAAAGTCTTTGATTCATCCAGAAGCTGTTAGACCTTCTCTAAGGCTGTAAGATTCGTACACAAGCTATTAGACTTTTTCTAAAGCTATTTGATCCGTTTGAAAGCTGTTAGACCTTCTTTCAAGCTGTAAGGTTCATCCAAAAGCCTATCCTGAAGCTGTTTTGTTCGTTCGAAAGTTGTTGGACGTTTTATAAGCTGTTAAAATCGTCCACAAGCTGTTTGTTTTGTTCTTATTTCTATTAAGTCTTTTATGAAACTGTTTGATTCGTCTGATAGCTGTTAGACCTTTTCTAAAACTGTAAAATTCGTCCAAAAGCTATTAAACCTTCTATAAAGCTGTTAGATTCGCACAAAAGCTATTGAACCTTTTCTAAAGCTGTTTGATTAGTCCGAAAGCTGTTAAACCTTCTTTGAAGCTGTAGATTACGTCTAAAAGCTCTTTGAATTATCCTGAAGCTGTTTTGCTCGTACGAAAAATGTAACACATATTTCAAAAGCTGTTAGAATCGTCCACAAGCTGTTTTTTCTATTCTCGTACTCACTAGATCTTTTCACAGAGTCTTTGATTCATCCAGAAGCTGTTAGACCTTCTCTAAGGCTGTAAGATTCGTACACAAACTATTAGACTTTTTCTAAAGCTATTTGATCCGTTTGAAAGCTGTTAGACCTTCTTTCAAGCTGTAAGGTTCATCCAAAAGCCTATCCTAAAGCTGTTTTGTTTCTTCGAAAGTTGTTGGACGTTCTATGTATAAGCTGTTAAAATCGTCCACAAGCTGTTTGTTCTGTTCTTATATCTATTAGATTTTTTATAAAACTGTTTGATTCGTCTGATAGCTGTTAGACCTTCTCTAGAACTGTTAAATTCGTCCAAAAGCTGTTAGACCTTCTATAAAGCTGTAAGATTTGTACACAAGCTATTAGATCTTTCCTAAAGCTATATAAACAGTCCGAAAGCTGTTAGAACTTTTTTCAAGCTGTAAGGTTCGTCCAAAAGGTCTTTCACCTATCCTCAAGTTGTTTGATGCGTCCAAAAGCTGTTGGACCTTCTCTAAAGCTATAAGATTTGTACACAAGCTATTAGACTTTGCCTAAAGCTATTTAATCAGTCGGAAAGCTGATAAACCTTCTTTTAAGCTGTAAGATTCTTCCAAAAGCCTATTCTGAAGCTGTTTTGTCCGTTCGAAAGTTGTTGGACATTTTATAAGCTGTGAAAATCTTCCACAAGCTGTTTGTTCTGTTCCTATATCTATTAGTTTTTTTATGAAACTATTTCATTCATATGATAGCTGTTAGACCTTCTTTAAAGCTGTTAGATTCGTCCAAAAGCTGTTAGACCTTCTCTAAAGCTGTAAGATTTGTACAAAAGCTATTAGACTGTTCCTGAAGCTATTTGATTAGTCCGAAAGCTGTTGGACCTTCTTTTAAGCTGTAAGATTCGTCCAAAAGCTCTTTGACCTATCCTGAAGCTGTTTTGTTCGTTCGAAAGTTGTTTTCTGAAGCTGTTTGATTAGTCCGAAAGCTGTTAGACCTTATTTGAAGCTGTAGAATTCGTTCAAAAGTTGTTGGACACTTTAGGAGCTGTTAAAATCGTCTACAAGCTGTTTCTTTCATGAAACAGTTCGATTGGACGAATATTACAGCTTGAAAGTAAGTCTAAAATATTTGGAATTAATCGAACAGCTTCATAGCTAATCAAACAGTTTTAAAGAAGGTTTAATAGCTTTTGGACGAATCTAACAGCTTTATAGAAGTTCTAATAGTTGTTAGAGCTTTTATAGAACTGTTAGATTCGTCCAAAAGCTGTTAGACCTTTTATAAAGCTGTTAGATTCGTCCAAAAGCTACTAAATCTTCATTTTAAGCTGTTTGATCAATCCAAAAGCTGTTAGACCTTCTTTGGAGCTGTAGGATTCGTCCAAAAACTCTTTGAATTATCCTGAAGCTGTTTTGTTCGTTCTTAAGTTGCTGGACGTTTTATAAGCTGTTAAAATCGTCCGCAAGCTGTTTCTTTTATAAAACTGTTTGATTGGACGTACCTCACAGCTTGAAAGAGAGTATAAAAGCTTTCGGACGAACAAAACAGCTTCAGGATGAGTCAAAGAGCTTTTGGACGAACCTTACAGCTTCAAAGAAGGTTTAGCAGCTTCGGACCAATCAAACAGCTTCAAAGAAGGTCCAACATATTTAGAAATGATCAAATAGCTTTGGAAAAGGTTTGATAGCATTTGGGCGAATCTAACAGCTCTATTGAAGTTGTTAGACCTTTTCTAGGACTGTTAAATTCGTCCTAAAGTTATTAGACCTTCGATAAAGCTGTTAAATTTGTCCAAAAGCTATTAAACCTTTTTTGAAGCTCTTTGATTAGTCCGAAAGCTGTTAGACCTTCTTTTGAGCTGTAAGACTCGTCCAAAAGCTCTTTGATCTATCCTGAAGCTCTTTTGTTCGTTCAAAAGTTGTTGGACATTTTATAAGCTGCTAAAATCGTCCACAAGCTGTTTCCTCTATGAAACTGTTTGATTGAACGAATTTTACAGCATGAAAGAAAGTGTAACAGTTTTCGAACGAACAAAACAGCTTCAAAGAAAGTCTAATAGCTTTCGGACTAATCGAACAGCTTGAAAGTAGGACTAACAGCTTTCAAACTAATCAAACATCTTCAAAGAAGGTTTAACAGCTTTCGGACTAGTCAAACAGCTTTAGAGAAGGTTTGATAGCTTTTGGCCGAATCTAACAGCTTTATAGAAGGTCTGACAGCTGTTAGACCTCTTCTAGAACTGTTAAATTAGTTCAAAAGCTATTAGACCTTCTATAAAACTGTTAGATTCACCCAAAAGCTATTAAACCTCTCCTAAAACTGTTTGATTAATTCGAAAGCTGTTACACCTTTTTTGAAGATGCAAGGTTTGTTTGAAAGCTGAAGCTGTTTTGTTCGTTCGAAAGTTGTTGGACGTTTTATGAGCTGTTGAAATCTTCCGCAAGCTGTTTCTTCTATGGAACTGTTTGATTAGACGAATCTTACAGCTTGAAAGTAAGTATAACGGCTTTCGAACGAACAAAACAGCTTCAGGATGAGTCAAAGAACTTTTAGACGAGCCTTACAGCTTCAAAGAAGGTCTAACAGCTTTTGGACTAATCAAACAGTTTCATAGAAGGTCTAACAGTTTTAAGGCAAATTTAACAGCTATAGAAAAGGTTTAATAGCTTTTGGGCGAATCTAACAGCTTTATAGAAGGTCTGACAGCTGTTAGACCTTCTCTAGAACTGTTAAATTTGTCCAAAATCTATAAGATCTTTTCTCAAATTGTTAGATTCGCCCGAAAGCTGTTAGACCTTAAGAAGCTGTAGGATTTATCCAAAAGCTCTCTGTATTATCCTGAATCTGTATTGTTCATTCGAAAGTTGTTGGACGTTTTATAAGCTGTTAAAATCGTCCACAAGCTGTTTCTTTTGGACGAATGCTACAGCTTGAAAGAAAGTATAACAGCTTTCGAACGAATAAAACAGCTTTAAAGAAGGTCTAACAGCTTTCGGACTAGTCAAACAACTTTAAAGAAGGTCTGACAGCTTTCGAAGTAATCAGACAACTTCAAACAAGCTCTAACAACTTTCGAACTAATCAGACAACTTCAAACAAGCTCTAGCAGCTTTCGAACTAATCAAGTAGCTTTATAGAAGGTTTAATAGCTTTTGGGCGAATCTAACAGCTTTATAGAAGGTCTGACAGCTGTTAGACCTTCTCTAGAACTGTTAGATTCGTTCAAAATCTATTAAACCTTAGATTAGCCTAAAAGCTATTACTATAGCTGTTTGATTAGTCAGTAAGCTGTTAGACCTTCTTTACAGCTGTAAGATTCGTCCAAAAGTTCTTCGACTTATCCTGAAGCTGTTTTGTTCATTCGAAAGCTGTTAAACCTTCTTTAGAGCTGTTAGATTCGTCCGAAAGCTGTTCGAATTTCTTTGCTGCTGTTAAATTCGTTCTGAAGCTGTTTGAATCGTTTAAAAGCTTTTTGAAAGCTGTAAGATTCGTCCAAAAGCTGTTTATTCTGTTTTCATAACTACTAGAACTTTTCTAAGAGACTAAAGTTAGAATTTCGTCTGCATTATAATTCTTCAGCTGGTAAAATGATCAAAATGAAACGATTTTTGATGTCTTGTTTTCTGGCAGAACTTTTTTTATTAATTCATGTGCTTGGATAAGTCCTTAAGCTTCGGACTTGAAGCTGAAGTCACGATTTTGTTCATTTTTCTTTTTTTTTATAGGAAAAAGGCTTTAAATATCACATATTCATTGCAAAATTGAACGATTTTTGAGACCATGTTTTCTAGTAGAGCTTTAGACTAATTCCACTAAAGCCTCTGTAAATCCTTGTAAATTAAATGAGTCCTCAGACCTTATATTAAGATTTAAAGTTGCAATTTTGTTTTTATTTCAATTTGTTTAACAAAAAAATGGTTCTGAATGTCACACATTTATTGCATTTTGAAATGAAACGATTTTTGAGTCCTTGTTTCCTGCCAGGGCTTTAGGTTGATTTTACTACAATCCTTGTTAATCTTTGAGAACAAAATGAGTCCTTAGACCTTCTATTAAGGACTGAAGTTCCAATTTTGTTTTTTTAAACAAAAAACAGGGTTTTAAAAGTCACACATTTATTACAAATCGAAATGTAACAATTTTTGAGGTTTCGTTTTCTGGCAGGGCTTCAGGTTAATTTCACTACTGCCCTTGTAAATCTGTGAAGGTTAAATGAGTCCTTAGGCTTTAAATTAAGCACTGAGACTGAAATTTTGTTTCTATGTGAATTTTTGAATTAAAAAAAGAGTTTTGAATGCGGTTTGACACCGATTGACCCAGCGAACTACATCCACCCCCTTTAATACATGTATGCGTTAATATGTGTTCCTGTCCCATCACGTGTGCCATTCACGCACGTTCACGCTCGCGCTTTCACGCGTACAGTGGCATACGTGGTATGGGGGCCGTAGAAAGTGAAATGTATTCCAAAAATAAATAGGTCGACTCATTGGAAGGGGTGCCAACGCGATTTGTTTTGATTACATTCCCCTGACTACAACCATCTCTTTCCCACCAACACAAAAAACAATATCTCATCTTTTTCTAATGAATAATGAATGTATTTTTTGCAATAACAAAGGGCGCTGGTTGACGAACACACAAATATATAAATATGCGTAACAGGACAAGGTTAATATATCGTTGTATGTGTTGGAACATGTATGGATGTCATCGCCATTCAAAATTCCAACTATATTAGTTTTTCAGATGTTATCACCTTAAATAAATGCAGCAGAGTGTGAATAAATACCAATCATTTCGCACGCCTTCAACTTCCAAGAACATTCACATAAAATTTAAATAAATACATCGTCTCATTAGGTGTGATTCCCAATGCGTTTAAAACACAACTTTAAATCAACCGTATCTGATTAGAAAACATTGACAGCCAAAGAATAGAGAAATTTCTAAACTCCCCACGTCCTGCTCTATAGAGCGTAAACCAGCGATTAAATTTATTATCGAATCTACCCTAAATTAAATTTGGTGCACATGAAATAATATAATTTGGATTAGCGTTTGTTGCGAATTATATATATCGCATTATTTGCATGAGATATGGTACACACAGATAATTGTACATCTCTGGATGAATTTTTTCAATTTATTGCTTCATCCCTTATTCGTTTTTCAATTTAATAATTAAAATATGTAAAAATTAATATTGCATGCTTTTATTAAAATCCGGTGTGATGATTTATGCGCGAAAATAACTAAAAGAAAAATAATATCAGTTGAAATTTGCAATTTTGAAGTCAATAACTCATGAACTTTTTTTTTCGGCTGTTCATATCTAATATCTAATACCAACGGTTGTCACATTTATACAATTAGTTAAGTAATTAACTCGAATTTTCGGTTCTCAAGTCAATAAATGATCAAATAAATTTTTTTGGCTGTTCATATCTAATTAGCAATGACAACTATCCCTCATTAATACGTTTACAGATACTTGTCTGATTTAGCTAATTAGTTTAGTAATTGACTCGAATTTAGTCTTAAGGAAGTTTTGAGTAAGTCAATATCAGATGTAGTAATTTTTTTTGGCTGTTCATATTTAATTGACGGTAAAATCTACCCCTCATTCATACGTATACTAACGTTCGTCTTATTGAGCCAATTAGTTCAGTAATTAACTCGAATTTAGTCTCAAGGGAGCCTTAAGTATTGAATTTTTGCTTCCCAAGTCAATAACTGATGAAGTAATTTTTTTCGGCTGTTCATTTTTGATCAGCAGTAACATACACCTCCCATTAATACATACACCAACTTGAGTTATATTCAGCCAATTAGTTTAGTAATTAACTCGAATTTACTCGCAAGAGAGCCTTCAGTATAAAATTTTCGGTTCCCAAATTATTAACCAACAAAGTAATTTTTTCCGGCTGTTCATATCTAACTTACAGTAACATCTACTCTTGATTAATACGTATACCAACTTTCGTTTTATTTAGCCAATTAGTTTAGTAATAAGCTCGAATTTAGTCTCAAGGGAGTTTTGAGTAAGTCAATAACTAATAAAATATTTTTTTTTGGCTGTTTATATTCGAATGACAGTAATACCGGTCCCTCATTGATACGTATACCAACGTTTATCTTATTGAGCCCATTAGTTTAGTAATTAACTCGAATGTAGTCTCAAGGGAGCCTTGAGTATTGAATTTTTGGTTCCCAAGTCAATAACTGATGAAGTAATTTTTTTCGGCTGTTCATTTTTAATCAGCAGTAACATACACCTCCCATTAATACATACACCAACTTGAGTTATATTCAGCCAATTAGTTTAGTAATTAATTCGAATTTACTCGCAAGTGAGCCTTCATTATAAAATTTTCGGTTCCCAAGTCAATAACAACCACAGTAATTTTTTCCGGCTGTTCATATCTAATTCACGGTAACATCTATTCTTGATTAGTACGTATACCAACTTTCGTCTTATTTGGCCAATTAGTTTAGTAATAAGCTCGAATTTAGTCTCAAGGGAGTTTTGAGTAAGTCAATAACTAATTAAATTTTTTTTTTTGGCTGTTTATATTCGAAAGACAGTAGTACCGGTCCCTCATTGATACGTATACCAACGTTTGTCTTATTGAGCCACTCAGTTTAGTAATTTACTCGAATGTAGTCTCAAGGGAGCCTTGAGTATTGAATTTTTGGTTCCAGAGTCAATAACTGATGAAGTAATTTTTTTCGGCTGTTCATATTTGATCAGCAGTAACACATGCCTCTCATTAATACATACACCAACTTGAGTTATATTCAGTCAATTGGTTTAGTAATTAACTCGAATTTACTCGCAAGAGAGCCTTAAGTATAAAATTTTCGGTTCCCAAATTATTAACCAACAAAGTAATTTTTTCCGGCTGTTCATATCTAACTTACAGTAACATCTACTCTTGATTAATACGTATACCAACTTTCGTTTTATTTAGCCAATTAGTTTAGTAATAAGCTCGAATTTAGTCTCAAGGGAGTTTTGAGTAAGTCAATAACTAATTACATAATTTTTTTCGGCTGTTCATATTTCATTGACAGTAATACTGGTCCCTCAATAATAAGTATACCAACGTTTGTCTTATTGGGCCAATTAGTTTAGTAATTAACTCGAATTTAGTCTCACGGAAGCCTCGAGAATAAGTATTTTTAATAAAATCTTCGACTCTCGAATCAATAACTGATTAGGCAATTTTTTTCGGCTGTTCATATTTAATTAGCAGTAACACCTACCCCTCAATAATACGTATACCGACGTTTGTCCTATGTAACCAATTGGTTTAGTAATTAACTTGAATTTAGTTGCAAGGAAGCCTTGAGTTCAAATATTCTCGATAAAATTCCCGGTTTTCAAGTCAATAACTGATGGAGTAATTTTTTTCAGCTGTTTATATTTAATCAGCAGTAACACTCATCCCTTATGATTACGTATACCAACGTTTGTTATATTCCGCCAATTGGTTATTATTATTGGTTATTAACTCGAATTTAGTATGAAGGGAGACTTGCGTATTTAATTTTCGATTCCCAAGTCAATAACCAACAAAGTAATTTTTTTCCGGATGTTCGTATTTATTTGGCAGTATCACCTATCCCTTGTCAATCCGTGTACCAAATTTTGTCTTATTTAGCCAATTAGTTTAGTGATTAACTTGAATTTAGTCTCAAGGGAGCCTCGAGTACAAGCATTTTCAAAAAAAAGTTAATAACTAATGAAGCAATTTTTTCCAGCTGTTCATATTTAATCAGCAGTAACACTCATCCCTCATGATTACGTATACCAACGTTTGTTATTTTCAGCCAAATTACTCAGTGATTAACTCGAATTTAGTCTCAAGGAAACTTTGAGTATTGAATTTGCAGTTCCCAAGTTGATAAGTAATAAAGTTTTTTTTTTCGGCTGTTCATATCTAATTCACAGTAACACCTACCCTTGGTTGATAGGTATACCAACTATCATCTTATTTAGTCAATTAGTTTAGTAATTAACTCGAATTTAGTCTCAAGGAAGTTTTGAGTCAGTCAATATCAGATGTAGTAGTTTTGTTTGGCTGTTCATATTTAATTGACAGGAAAACGTAGCGCTCATTAATGCTTATACCAACATTCGTCTTATTGAGCCTATTAGTTTAGTAATCAACTCAAATTTAGTCTCAAGAGAGCCTTAAGTATAAAATTTTTGGCTCCTAAGGCAATAACTAATGAAGTGATTTTTTTTGGCTGTTCATATTCAATTGACAGTAACATCTACCCCTCATTAACACGTATACCAACATCTGTCTTATTTAGCCAATTAGTTTAGTAATTAACTCGAATTTAGTTTCAAGGGAGTTTTGAATAAGTCAATCACTAATGAAATAATTTTTTTCGGCTGTTCATATTAGATTTGCAGTAACTTCGACCCCTAAGTAATACACATACCAAAGTTTCTTATATTCAGTTGCTCAGTTTAGTAATTAACTCGAATTTAGTCTCAAGCGAGCCTAGAGTATAAAATTTTCGGTTCCCAAGTCAATAACTAATAGTTATTTTTTTCGGTTGTTTATATTTAATTGGCAGTAACTCTTACCCCTCAGTAATACATGTATTGAAGTTTGTTATATTCAGTCAATCAGTTTAGTAATTAACTCAAATTTAGTCTCAAGGGAGCTTTGAGTATAAAATTTTCGGTTCCCAAGTCAATGATTGACGAGCTAATTTTTTTTTGGATGTTCAGATTCATAGAGCAAGAGCAACCATCTCTCATTGAATCGTATACCAAAGTTTGTTATATTAAACTAATTAATTTAGTAATTAACTCGAATTTAGTATAAAAGGGAGCCTTGAAGGTTCATATTCTCAATAAAATACTCGGTTCTCAAGTCAATAACTAATAAACTGATTTTTTTCGGCTGTTCATATTTAAACAACTGTAACTCCCATCCCTTCTTGATAGACCTGCAAACGTTTGCTATATTTTTCTAGTTGGTTTAGTAATTACCTCGAATTTAGTCTCAAAGGAGCCTCATGTATAAACATTCTCAATGAAATACTCGGTTCTTAAGTCAATAACTAATAAAACTAATTTTTTTCGGCTGTTTATATTCAATCAGCTGTAATTCCTAGCCTTCCTTGATACATCTACAAACGTTTGTTATATTTTGCCGATTGGTTTAGCAAATAACTCGAAGGAAGCCTTGAAGGTTCATATTCTCAATAAAATACTCGGTTTTAAAGACAATAACTGAAAAACTAATTTTTTTCGGCTGTTCATATTTAATCACCTGTAAATCCAATCCCTTCTTGACACACCTGCAATAGTTTGCTATATTTTTCTAGTTGGTTTAGTAATCAACTCGAATTTAGTCTCAAAGGAGCCTTGAGTATAAATATTCTCAATAATATATTCGGTTTTAAAGTCAATAACTAATAAACTGATTTTTTTCGGCTGTTCATATTCAATCAGCTGTAACTCCTAACCTTCCTTGATACATCTACAAATGTTTGTTATATTTTGCCAATTGGTTTAGTAATTAACTCGAAGGAAGCCTTGAAGGTTCATATTCTCAATAAAATATTTGGTTCTAAAGACAATAAGTAGAAAATTAATCTTTATCGGCTATTCATATTTGATCAGCTGTAGCTCCTATCCCTCCTTGATACACCTGCAAACGTTTGCTATATTTTGCCAGTTGGTTTAATAATTAACTCGAATTTAGTCTCAAAGGAGCCTTAGGTATGAATATTTTCAATAAAATACTCGGTTTTTAAGGCAATAACTGATAAACAGATTTTTTTCGGCTGTTCATATTTAATCAGCTGTAACTCCCATCCCTCCTTGATACACCTGCAAACGTTTGCTATATTTTGCCAGTTGGTTTAGTAACTAACTCGAATTTAGTCTTAAAGGAGCCTTAAGTATAAATATTCTCAATAAAATACTCGGTTCTGAAGTCAATAACTAATAAACTGATTTTTTTCGGCTGTTCATATTCAATCAGCTGTAATTCCTAACCTTCCTTGATACATCTACAAATGTTTGTTATATTTTGCCAATTGGTTTAGCAATTAACTTGAAGGAAGCCTTGAAGGTTCATATTCTCAATAAAATATTCGGTTCTAAAGACAATAACAGAAAAAGTTTTTTTTTTCGGCTGTTCATATTTAATCAGCTGTAACTCCTATCCCTCCTTGATACATCTGCAAACGTTTGCTATATTTTGCCAGTTGGTTTAATAATTAACTCGAATTTAGTCTCAAAGGAGCCTTAAGTATAAATATTCTCAATAAAATACTCGGTTTTTGAGGCAATAACTAATAAACTGATTTTTTGCGGTTGTTCATATTCAATCAGCTGTAACTCCTAACCTTCCTTGATATATCTACAAACGTTTGCTATATTTTGCCAGTTGGTTTAGTATTTAACTTGAATTTAGTCTCAAAGGAGCCTTAAGTATAAATATTCTCAATAAAATACTTGGTTCTTAGGTAAATAACTAATAAACTGACTTTTTTCGGCTGTTCATATTCAATCAGCTGTAACTCCTATCCCTCCTTGATACACCTGCGAACGTTTGCTATATTTTGCCAGTTGGTTTAGTAATTAACTCGCATTTAGTCTCAAAGGAGCCTCAAGTATAAATATTCTCAATAAAATACTCGGTTCTTAAGTCAATAACTAATAAACTAATTTTTTCGGGCTGTTCATATTTAATCAGTTGTAACTCCTAACCTTCCTTGATACATCTACAAACGTTTGTTACATTTTGCCAATTGGTTTAGTAATTAACTCGAAGGAAGCCTTGAAGGTTCATATTCTCAATAAAATACTCGGTTTTAAAGACAAAACTACAAAACTAATTTTTTTCGGCTGTTCATATTTAATAAGCTGTAACTCCTATCCCTCCTTGATACACCTGCAAACGTTTGCCATATTTGCCAGTTGGTTTAGTAATTAACTCGAATTTACTCTCAAAGGAGCCTTAAGTATAAATATACTCAATAAAATACTCGATTCTCAAGTCAATAACTAATAAACTGATTTTTTGCGGCTGTTCATATTCAATCAGCTGTAACTCCTAACCTTCCTTGAGACATCGAATAACGTTTGTTATATTTTGCCAATTGGTTTAGTAATTAACTCGAATTTAGTCTCAAGGAAGCCTTGAAGGTTCATATTTTCAATAAAATACTTGGTTCTAAAGACAATAACTAATAAACTAATTTTTTTCGGCTGTTCATATTTAATCCGCTGTAACTCCCATCCCTTCTTGATACACCTGCAAACGTTTGCTATATTTTGCCAGTTGGTTTAGTAATTAACTTGAATCTAGTCTCAAAGGAGCCTTAAGTATAAATATACTCAATAAAATACTCGGTTCTCAAGTCAATAACTAATAAACTGATTTTTTCCGGCTGTTCATATTCAATCAGCTGTAATTGCTAGCCTTCCTTGATACATCTACAAACGTTTGTTACATTTTGCCAATTGGTTTAGCAATTAACTCGAAGGAAGCCTTGAAGGTTCATATTCTCAATAAAATACTCGGTTCTAAAGACAATAACTAATAAACTAATTTTTTTCGGCTGTTCATATTTGATCAGCTGTAACTCCTATCCCTCCTTGATACACCTGCAAACGTTTGCTATATTTTGCCCGTTGGTTTAGTAATTAACTCGAATTTAGTCTCAAAGAAGCCTTAAGTATGAATATTCTCAATAGAATACTCAGTTCTTAAGTCAATAACTGATAAGTTAATTTTTTTCGGCTGTTCATATTCAATCAGCTGTAACTCCAAACCTTCCTTAATATATCTACAAACGTTTGCCATATTTTGCCAGTTGGTTTAGTAATCAACTCGAATTTAGTCTCAAAGGAGCCTTAAGTATAAATATTCTCAATAAAATACTCGGTTCTTGAGTCAATAACTAATAAACTGATTTTTTTCGGCTGTTCATATTTAATCAGCTGTAACTCCTAACCTTCCTACATACATCCATGAACGTTTGTTACATTTTGCCAATTGGTCTAGTAATTAACTCAATGGAAGCCTTGAAGGTTCCTATATTCAATAAAATACTTGGTTCTAAAGACAATAACTAAAAAACTAATTTTTTTCGGCTGTTCATATTTGATGAGCTGTAACTCCTATCCCTCCTTGATACACCTGCAAACGTTTGCCATATTTGCCAGTTGGTTTAGTAATTAACTCGAATTTACTCTCAAAGGAGCTTTAAGTATAAATATTCTCAATAAAATACTCGGATTTGAAGTTAATAACTAATAAACTGATTTTTTCTGTCTGTTCTTACTCAATCAGCTGTAACTCCTAACCTTCCTTGATACATCTACAAACCTTTGTTACATTTTGCCAGTTTGTTTAGTAATGAACTCGAAGGAAGCCTTGAAGGTTCATATTCTCAATAAAATACTCAGTTCTAAAGACAATAACTGAAAAACTAATTTTTTTTCGGTTGTTCATATTTGATTAGCTGTAACTCCTATCCCTCCTTGATACACCTGCGAACGTTTGCTATATTCTGCCTGTTGGTTTAGTAATTAACTCGAATTTAGTCTCAAAGGAGCTTTAAGTATAAATATACTCAATAAAATACTCGGTTCTTAAGTCAATAACTAATGAACTGATTTTTTTCGGTTGTTCATATTTAATCAGCTGGATTCCTAACCTTCCTTGATACATCTACAAACGTTTGTTATATTTTGTCAATTGGTTTAGTAATTAACTCGAAGGAAGCCTTGAAGGTTCATGTTCTCAATAAAATACTCGGTTCTAAAGTCAATAAGTAATGAACAAATTTTTTTCGGCTGTTTATATTTAATCAGCTGTAACTACTATCCCTCCTTGATACACCTGCTAACGTTTGCTATATTCTGTCAGTTGGTTCAGTAATCAACTCGAATTTAGTCTCAAAGGAGCCTTAAGTATGAATATTCTCAATAAAATACTCGGTTCTCAAGTCAATAACTAATAAACTGATTCTTTTCGGCTGTTCATATTCAATCAGCTATAGCTCCTAACCTTCCTTGATACATCTACAAACTTTTGTTATATTTTGCCAACTGGTTTAGTGATTAACTCGGAGGAAGCCTTGAAGGTTCATATTCTCAATAAAATACTCGGTTCTAAAGACAATAACTCTAAAAGAAATTTTTTTCGGCTGTTCGTATTGAATCAGCTGTAACTCCTATCCCTTCTTGATACACCTGCTAACGTTTGCTATATTTTGACAGTTGGTTTAGTAATTAACTCGCATTTAGTCTCAAAGGAGCCTCAAGTATAAATATTCTTAATAAAATACTCGGTTCTTAAGTCAATAACTAATAAACTGATTTTTTTCGGCTGTTCATATTCAATCAGCTGTAACTCCTAACCTTCCTTGATACATCTACAAACGTTTGCAATATTTTGCCAGTTGGTTTAGTAATTAACTCGAATTCAGTTTTAAAAGAGCCTTAAGTATACATATTCTCAATAAAATACTCGGTTCTTAAGTCAGTAACTAATAAACTAATTTTTTTTGGCTGTTCATATTTAATCAGCTGTAACTACTACCATTCCTTGATACATCTACAAACGTTTGTTATATTTTGCCAGATGGTTTAGTAATTAACTCGAATTTAGTCTCAAGGGAGCTTCAAGTATAAATATTCTCAATAAAATTATCGGTTCTGAAGTCAATAACTAATGAACAATTTTTTCCGGCTGTTCATTTATGATCAGCTGTTACATCTATTCTTCCTTGATACGTATATCAATTTTTGTAATTATAAGGCAAGTAGTTTAGTAATTAACTCGAATTTAACCTCAAGAGGGCCTTGAAGGTTCGTTTCTTCAATAACTAATGAACAAATTTTTTCTGGCTGTTCATTTATGATCAGCTGTTACATCTATTCTTCCTTGATACGTATATCAATTTTTGTAATTATAAGGCAAGTAGTTTAGTTATTAACTCGAATTTAACCTCAAGAGGGCCTTGAAGGTTCGTTTCTTCAATAACTAATGAACAAATTTTTTCTGGCTTTTCATATTTATACATTAGTAATTTCAAATAAATTTTTTTATAATAACTAGTTCTCGCCACTTGGAAATATATCCTGCATGCAAATAATAAACATAATTTAGCATTCTTTTATTTAAATCCTGCAATAATTAAAATTAAAATAGCACAGGAAGAAAGAAATTATTCATTTATGATTTATTTATCTCTGCCTGTTCGTACTTTGTGATAAAATTAAATAATTAAGTGTTGACAAGACAATAAAATATATTTTTACGTTTCGTGCTAAACTGGCGCAATATTTTCAAAGGATTTAATGATATACTTGAATTGCATTGCAAATAGGAGCACAGTTTCTTACACTAGCTAACAGCGAGTAGGAGGGAACCCTCATTTGAATATTTTACATTCATGGAAGATTAAATTGAGAATAATTCTTGAAATATTTTTAAGGGTGGTAGAATGTTCATCAAATTGTTAATCAGTTTTGCAGTAAACGCTTCTACATAAATCTTTATATTTCGTTCGCAATCACAAATTAATCCGTCATTTCATCTCGGTGTCCGCGTGTTCTGTAGGGCGTACGTGAGTTGGGGTCATCTCCGCATCTCACTTGGTAACAAAACTAAACATATATCCGTGTACGTTCATTTTTCCGAACGGTCGATACTTTTTCCCAAATTATCACCCTGCCTGCCCCCAATTACCCGCCCTCGTCGCCGCTACTGCGTCCATAACGCCCTTCAATTGTCTCTGTGCTGGGGCGACCGATTTTTTTGTTTTCATCCGCGCAACTTTTACATATTTATGATGCTGAAAGCATTTTTTTCCTGCCGCCATTTTTTTCCGCTCATAGGCGTAGAGGGGGTGAAGGTGGGACGCGGGGGATGTCATCGAATTCGTTTCCGATCGCCCTGCCGCATCGGAATTCAATTTATTTTGGATTGACTGAATTATTTGCTAATTTTCTGCTATTAAAATATAAGAGCATTTTTATATACCGTTGAAGACTATTTAATGACTCTACCCCTAATAATCAATAAAAGTACTTAAACTAAAGTAGATACCCCTATTTCCATGTACCATGCCTCCCCCCCTCCTGCAATGTTCTGGTAGAGGGTGAAAAGTTAAACCGCCTTGGGCCCAGCATTGCCAAAACCGTTCCATGTAAATATTATTTGGAAAATGTCGATTCCCAATGCTGAATTTGTGAAAAACTCGGATTTGTTAGGTTAGGTATTCAGCTGGAAATATTTATCATCGTAAAGGGCGGGATTATTGATACATGATTTTCACCACCCTTGCAATCCAAAATTGCAAGATTCGCGTCTAAAAATCACAACATTCAAGTGAATTTTTTCATATTGAACAGCGTTTACCTTTACTGTAATTTGTTAAACTCAAGTGATGATATCTCAGTAATCCGTCAAGATATTTCACTTCTAACAAAAGTACACTCCTCCTTAGGGTTGATTAAGAGGGTGAAATATATTTAAAGTACTAAAAAGTATGAACTGTTGTCTTTTGTGTTGAACCGCAATTTTTGAAATTTGTTGAACTTCATTTTTGACTTAGTGAAGATATTTCGATTCTGACTGAAACATAATCCTCCTCAGGGTTGGTTTGAAGGGTGACATATCGAAATACTTAAAAATATGAACTGTTGCCATTTGTGATGAGCTGCAATTTTTTTGATTTGTTAAACTTGACTTTTGAGTTGATATATCACTCAAGTGATGATATCTCATTGATCAACAAAGATATTCCAATTCTGGCTGAATTATAATCCTCCTTAGGGTTAATTTAAAGGGTGAAATATATCTAAAGTACTGAAAAGTATGAACTGTTCCTATTGCAATAGGCTGCAATTTTTCAAATTCGTGAAACTTGATTTTGAGTTGTCATATCACACAAGTGATGATATCTCACTAATTAGTAGAGATATTTCAATTTTGACTGGAATAAAGTCCTCCTCAGGGTTGTTAAAAGAGTGATATATCTAAAATACTTAAAAATATTAACTGTTGCACTTTGTGATGGGCTGCAATTTTTGGAATTTGTTAAACTTGACTTTTGAGTTGACTTATCACTCAAGTGTTGATATCTCACAAATTAGTAAAGATACTTCAAGTCTGACTGAAATTTAATCCTTCTTAGGGTTGTTTTAAAGGGTGACATATCTGAAATATATAAAAATATGAACTGTTCCCATTTGTGAAAGACTGCAATTTTTTAAATTCATTAAACTTGACTTTTTTGCTAACATATCACTCAAGTGATGATATCTCACTAATCAGTAAAGATATTTCAATTCTGACTGAGATATAGTCCTCCTCAGTGTTGGTTAAGAGGGTAAAATATATTTAAAGTACTAAAAAGTATGAAATGCTGCCTTTTGAGTTGGGCTGTAGTTTTTGAAATTTGTTCATTTTTGACTCAAGTGATGATATCTCACTAATCAGTAAAGATATTTCAATTTTGACTGAAATATAATCCTCCTCAGGGTTAGTTTATAGGGTGACATATGTCTAAAGTACCTAAAAGTATGAATTGTTGCTACTAAAAATGGGCTGTAGACTTTGAGATTTGTTGAACTTCATTTCTGACTTAAGTGATGATATCTCAATAATAAGTAAAGATATTTCGGTTCTGACTGAAAAATAATTCTCCTCAGGATTGGATTATAACGTGACATATATCCGAAGTTCAAAAAGTATGAACTGTTACTATTAAAATGAGCTGCGATTCTTGAAATTGACTTTCGAGTTGACTCATCACTCAAGTGTTGATATCTCACTAATCAGTGAAGATATTTCAATTTTGACTGGAAAATAATCCTCCTCAGGGGTGGTTCAACAGGTGACATGTCGAAATACTTAAAAATATGAACTGTTGCCATTTGTAATAGGCTGCAACTTTTGAAATTTGTTAAATTTAACTTTTAAGTTGATATATCACTTGAGTGATGATATCTCAATGATCAGTGAATTAATTCCACTTTTAACTGAGATACAATCCTCCTCAGGGTCGATTAAAAGGGTAAAATATATTTAAACCACTGAAAAGTATGAAATGTTGCCTTTTGTGTTGGGCTGCAGTTTTTGAAACTTGTTGAACTTTATTTCTGATTTAGGTGATGATATCTCACTGATCAGTGAAGATATTTCAATTCTGCCTGAAATATAATCCTCCTCAGGGTTGGTTTATAGGGTGACATATATCTTGAGTATCAAAAAGTATTAACTGCTGCTACTGGTAATGATCTGCAGACTTTGAAATATGTTGAACTTCATTTCTGACTTAAGTGATGATATCTCACTGATCAATGGAGATATTTCAATTCTGACTAAAATATAGTCCTTCTCAGGGTTGGTTTAAAAGGTGACATATTTAAGGTACCTTAAAATATGAACTGATGCCATTTGAAATGGGCTGCAATTCTTGAAATTTGTTAAACTTGATTTTTGAGTTGACTTATTACTCAAGTGTTGATATCTCACTAATCAGTGAAGATAATTCAATTCTGACTGAAATATAATCCTTCTCAGAGTTGGTTAAGAGAGTAAAATATATTTCAAGTGCTAAGAAATATGAAATGTAGCTTTCTGTGTTGGGTTGTAGTTTTTGAAATTTGTTGAACTTTCTTTTTGACTTAAGTGATGTTATCTCACTAATCAGTGAAGATATTTCAATTCTGACTGAGGAATTATCCTCCACGGGGCTGGTTTAAAGGATGACATATATCTGAAGTATCAAAAAGTACGAACTGTTGCTACTGATGATGGGCTGCAAACTTTGAAATTTGTTGAACTTTGTTTCTGACTTGAGTGATGTTATCTCACTAGTTAATGAAGATATTTTAATTCTGACTGAAATATAATCCTTCTCAGGGTTGGTTCGAAGGGTGACATATTTGAGATACCTTAAAATATGAACTGATGCCATTTGAAATGGGCTGCAATTCTTGAAATTTGTTAAATTTGACTTTTGAGTTGACATATCACTCAAGTGATGATACCTCACTAATCAGTGAAGATATTTCAATTCTAACTGAAAAATAATCATCCTCAGGGTTGGTTCATATATCTGTAGTACCAAAAAGTATGAACTGTTGCTACTAATAATAAGCTGCAGACCTTGAAATTTATTGAATTTTATTTTTTATTTAAGAGATGATATCTCAATAATTAGTGAAGATATTTCAATTCTGACTGAAATATAATCCTCCTCAGGGTTGGTTTATAGGTTGACATATATCTAAAGTACCAAAAAGTATGAACTGTTGCTACTAATAATGGGCTGCATATCTTAAAATTTGTTGAACTTCATTTTTGACTTAAGTGATGATATCTCAATAATAAGTGAAGATATTTTGAGTCAACCACAAATTTACCTTCCTCAGGACTGGTACAAAGGGTAAAATATATCTGGAAAGTATGAACTGTTACTACTGAAATGGGCTGCAATTTTTGAAATTGGTTAAACTTTACTTTTGAGCGAATAATCGAAAATAAATAAATGGAAATAAATATGAAGTAGATTATGAGTAGAAGGGAAATTTTTCCCTGTTCATCACGATTTCTGCTGTTTTTTATTCGCGAAACACAAGATGCAAGCAGAAACATCCAGATAGAATAGTCAGGTCACGAATCAACGTTTATATTTAAATTTTTATTCGTTGTAATAGATAGTTAGTCGGATATGATTTGCTATGCCAGTAGCATGAAGGAAGTCAAGGAATTAGACAAGGATGGACAATAAGGAAGACGTGGGATGTGATAAAGATAGGATATGGGTTATTTTACTGTTTATTATATTTGACGAATATATATCAGAGAAGAGATTCCCATGATTATTGGAATGTTTGAAGATGTAACATCTCATATAAATCAAAAATACAAGCGTTGTATGCTAATACAATTTGAAAATCGATTTGAAAATGTGTCAAAAACAATTACTTGATTACGGTCCTGTCGGGCGTCCCGGCGTCGCCAACTTGACGCCGTGTTATCGGCGCCTATTTAACAAAACACTCACACGTCACACCTACTACATACAGACATTATGACAATCATGAGAATACTTTTTATATATTTGCTGCACGATGATGATCTTTACCAGCACAGTCCCACCGCAACTCCTTGACTTCTGAAAGCCACCATTCAAATTAAATCTTCAGAATAGGGTCTTTTTTTAAGCTTTTATGTGGACATTTTGTCCAAATAGCGATAATACAATCCTGCCTAAAATTATCTTTCAGGGTTGGTTTAAAGGGTAGCATATATCGGAAGTAATGAAAATCATTAAGTTATCTCGTACAATGGACTGCAAACCTTAGAATTTGTTTCATTTCTCTTTTAAGTCGGCATATCTTAATAACAAGTAAAAGTATTCCAATTCTGTCTGGAATTTATCCTTCTCAGGGTTGGTTTTAAGGGTTGAATATATCTGAAATGTTGGAAAATACGAATTGTTCTTTTGGCAATGGGCTGCAAATCTTAGAATTTGTTAAACTTTACTATTGAGTCGATATATCACTTGAGTGATGATAGCTCCATAATTAGTTGAAATATTTTAATTCTGCTGAATACTTATCGTTCTAAGGGTTGGTTTGAAGGGTGACATCTATCTGAAGTACCAAAAAATATGGACTGTTACTTTTCTGATGGATTGCAAATGTTGGAATTTGCTAAATTTCTCTTTTGAGTCGATATATCACTCAAAAGATGATATCTCACTAATCAGTGAAGATATTTCAATTCTGACTGAAATATAATCTTCCTCAGGGTTGGTTTCAGGGATGTCATTTATCTGAAGTACTGAAAAGTATAAACTGTTGCTACTGATAATGGGCTGCAGATCTAAAAATTTGTTGAACCGTATTTTTGACTTAAGTGATGATATCTCAATAATCAGTCAAGATTTTTGGATTCGGCCAAGAATCTATCTTCTTCAGGGTTGGTTGAAGGGTAGCATATATTTGAAGTACTGAAAAATACGAACTGTTGCCTTTGAAGATGGGCTGCAAATGTTGGAATTTGTTTAACTTGCTTACAAGCTGACTTATCGCTCAAGTGTTGATATCTTACTAATCAGTGAAGATATTTCAATTCCGACTGAAATATAATCCTCCTCAAGGTTGGTTTAAGGGGTTAAATATATATAAAGTACTGAAACGTATAACCTGTTCCTATTGTAATAGGCTGCAATTTTTTTAATTTGTTAAACTTGACATATGAGTTGACGCATCACTCAAGTGATAGTATCTCGCTAATTAGTAGAGATATTTCAATTCCTACTGAAACATAATCCTCCTCAGGGTTGGTTTAAACGGTGACATATCTAAAGTACTTGAAAATATGAGTTGTTGTTATTTGTGATGGGCTGCAATTTTCGGAATTTGTTAAACTTGATTTTTAAGTTGACTCATCACTCAAGTGTGAATATCTCACTTATCAGTGAAGATATTTCAATTCTAACTGGAATATAATCTTTCTCAGTGTTGGTTTGAAGGATAAAATATATATAAAGTACTGAAAAGTGTGAACTGTTCCTCTTGCAATAGGCTGAAATTTGTTAAACTTGACTTTTGAGTTGATATATCACTCAAGTGATGATATCTCACTAATCAGTTAAGATTTTTCAATTCAGACTGAAATATTATCCTCCTTAGGGTTGGTTTGAGGGGTGACATATCTGAGTTACTCAAAAATATGAGCTGTTGCCATTTGTGATGGGCTGCAATTTTCGGAATGTATTAAACTTGACTTTTAAGTTGATAAATCACTCAAGTGATGATATCTCAATAATTAGTGAAGATATTTTAATTCTGACTGAAATATAATCCTCCTTAGGGTTTGTTCAAAGGGTGACATATCTGAAGTACTTTAAAATATGAAGTGTTACCATTTGTGATAGGCTGCAGTTTTTGGAATTCGTTGGAATTGACTTTTGAGTTGACTCATCATTCAAATATTGATATTTCACTAATTAGTGAGGATATTTCAATTCCGGCTAAAATATAATCCTCCTCAGGGTTGGTTCAAAGGATGACATATCTGAAGTTCTTGAAAATATGACCTGTTGCCATTTGTGATGGGCTGCAATTTTTGAAATTCGTTAAACTTGACTTTCGAGTTGACTCATCATTCAAGTATTGATATCTCACTAATTAGCGAAGATATTCCAATTCTGACTCATATAATACTCCTCAGGGTTGGTTTAACGGGTGACATATCTGAAGTACTTAAAAATATGAACTCTTATCATTTGTGATAGGCTGCAGTCTTTGGAACTCGTTAAACTTGACTTTTAAATTGACTCATCACTCAAGTGATGATATCTTACTGATTAGTAAAGATATTTAAATTCTGAGTGGAATATAATTTTCCTCAGGGTTGGTTTATAGGGTGATATATCTGAATTATTCAAAAATATGAACTGTTACCATTTGTAATAGGCTGCAATTTTTGTCAATTGTTAAACTTGACTTTTAAGTTGATATATCACTCAAGTGATGATATCTCACTAAATAGTGAAGATATTTCAATTCTGCCTGAAATATATTGTTCCTCAGGGTTGGTTTATAAGGTGACATAGATCTGAAGTCAAAAAAGTATGAACTGTTGCTACTGATAATGAGGTGCAGACCTTAAAATTTGTTGAACTTTATTTTTGACTTGAGTGATGATATCTCAATAATAAGTGAAGATATTTCAATTCTGATTGAAATATAATCCTCCTCAGGGTTAGTTTAAAGGGTGACATATCTGAATTACTAAAAAATATGAATTGTTACCATTTGTAGTGGGCTGCAATTTTTGGAATTTGTAAACCTTGACTTTTAAGTTGACTCATCACTTAAGGGTTGATATCTCACTAATTAGTGAAGCTATTTAAATTCTGACTGGAATATAATGCTCCTCAGGGTTGGTTTATAGGGTGACATATATTTGCAGTACCAAGAAGTATGAATTGTTGCTACTGATAATGGGCTGCAGACCTTGAAATTTGTTAAACTTTATTTCTGACTTAAGTGATGATATCTCAGTTATCAGTGAAGATATTTCAATTCCGACTGAAATATAATCCTCCTCAGGGTTTGCTTAAAGGGTAACATATCTGAAATATTAAAAAGTACAAACTGTTCCCTCGGCAATTGGCTGCAAGTCTTAGAACTCGTTAAATTTCACATTTGAGACTTGAGTGATGATATCTCAATAATGAGTAAAGTTATTTCAATTCGGCCCTATATTTATCCTCTTCAGGGTTGGTTTAAAGGGTGAAGTACCAAAAAGTATGAACTGTTGCTACTGATAATAGGTTGCAGACCTTAAAAATTTGTTGAACTTTATTTTTGCAAGACAGAAATAAAAGAAAAATTCTATGAAAAATTAGAGGAGGAATTAGAAAAAGTACCAAAAGAAGACACCCTATTACTATTAGGAAATTTCAACGCTCAAATAGGAAAAGAAGATCATATAAAGCACGTAGCAGGAAAATATACAATACATTAAAACACAAATGACAACGGTCAAAGACTATGTGGTATAGCGACAAGAAACAACATGATTATAAGTAGTACCAAACATAAACATCCAGAAATACATAAAACAACTTGGGTATCGCCAGACCAAGTAACCCAGACACAAATAGACCACGTACTAATCACAAGAAGAAAACAATCAGATATAACAGATGTAAGATCATACAGAGGAGCATGCGCGGATTCAGACCACTTTAAGGTAATAGCAAGTCTTAAACAGAAAGTAAGAAGAAATCAGAAGGACAGAAGTAAGAAAACTAAATGGGACATAGAAAAACTTAGCAATGAAGACACAAGGAAGAAGTACGAAGAAGAAATAGAGAAGTACATCAAAGAAAAATATGAAGAAGAAGACGATGTAGAGAATAAGTGGCATAAGATACAAAACTGTATAAACCAAGCTGCAAAAAAATGGATAGGAGAAGAAAAACAAGAAAATAAAAAAACATGGTTCAACAAAGAGTGCCAAGAAATAGTATTAAAAAAGAAAAATGCAAGACTGAAGTGGATGAATACAAATTGGATAGAAGACAGAGAAGATTATAAAAAAATGAGGAAGAAATGTTGTAAAATTTTAAGAAAAAACAAGAGAGATTGGATAGATGATAAAATAACAGATATTGGAAAAAAAAGTGTGAATAGAAATTCAAAACAATTCTATAAAAAAATAAATGAACAAAAAAGAACATACAAACCAAAAGTCTACTGTATAAAAGACGCAAAGGGCAACAAAACAGAAAACGATGAACAATATAAGAAAACATGGGTAGAATACTTTAAAACCCTGCTAATAGACCCGCAACAAAACGTGGATATTACAACACAAGATGAAATTGCGGACGAAGGGGTATCAGAAGAACCAACAAAAGAAGAAGTCAGAGAAATAATAAGGAGCAGGCGAAATGGGAAGACTCCAGGCAAAGATGGAATAAACACAGAACTAATAAAATATGGAGGAGATGAACTACACGAATATATATATAAACTTATAATGAAGGTATGGAGAACAGAAAAAATACCAAAGGATTGGGAAAGAGGACAAATAATCACAATTCACAAAAAAGGAGACCAACAAACATGCGAAAATTATACTGAACACGACATATAAAATAATGTCAACACTAATACAAAAGAGAGTCCAGAAAGAAACAGAAAACATAATAGGACAGCATCAGTGCGGATTCACGCAAGGCAGATCAACAACAGACGCTATACATACAGTTAAACAGATAATAGAAAAAGCACATGAATATAAAATTAACATAGACTTATTATTCATTGATTTCAAACAAGCGTTTGACTCGATCAAAAGACAAAAACTTATGAAAGCCCTAGAAGAATTTGGGATAACAGCTAAACTAAGACGATTGATCTTGATGACATCAAGTGGAACAACAACCACAATTAAAACACAAAAAGGAGAAACTCAGGAATTTGAAATAAACAAAGGAGTAAGACAAGGAGATACATTATCGGCAACTTTGTTCAACATAGCATTAGAATATTTGAACAAAGGAACACCCAGAACTAAAGGCGGACAAATAATAGCAGACGATATAGTATTGGCAACAAAAAATAGGAAAATATTGAAAGAAATGGTCGAAGAAATAGTTACAGAAGGAAACAAAATGGGTCTAAAAATCAATGAGAACAAAACTAAAATAATGAGGATAGGAAAAAATCAGGAAGTAGAAATATTAAAATAGGTAGCCTACAGTTTGAGGAGGTTAATAAATTCAAATACTTGGGCATTATGCTATCAAATAATGGAGACAGGAAAACAGAAATCCAAGAGAAGATCACGCAAATAAAAAATTACTCAAGGATAAAAACCTAACAAAGAAAACAAAATTAAAAGTTTATAGAACAATAATCAGACCAATAATAATGTACGCGGCAGAAACAATGACAATGACCAAAAAAGATGAAGAAGATTTACGAATAGTAGAAAGAAAAATAGTAAGAACTATTACAGGATTAGTAAAAACGACAGAAAACGAATATAGAATATTAATGAACCATGAAATAGAACAAGAGCTGCAAGGAGAAGATATAGTAAGGAAAATAAAACAACAGAGGACGAAATGGTTAGGACACATATGGAGAAAAAGAGAAGAAGACACCGTAAGGGCAATGGGAACCAGGAGGAAACAGAAGAAGAGGCAGACCCAGGTCGAAATGGCTACAAGAAGTAGAAGCAGATCTGAGTAAAGCAGGAATAAAGAAATGGAAGGAGAAAACAGAAAATAGGAAGACATGGAGAGAAATATGTCAGAATATTTAGAACAAGGCGATGAGGACTGATCCCCCTCAAATAAAGGATCTAGAGAGCTTCAATAGAAGCGGCGCAACCCCACCTGGGGTGTTCAAGCCACTATATATATATATGTATAAAAATATGAACTGTTACCACTGATACTGGGCTGCAATTGTTGAAATCTGCTTCACTTTTGAGTCAAATGATGATATCTCAATAATAAATAAAGATATTTTAATTCTGTCGGGGATTTAACCTTCTTAGGGTTGGTTTAATTTAAAGGGTACCAAAATAGTAATTAAGGTATCAAGGGTGTTAAAAGGACAATAATGCCTGAGGTCAACAATGTACTTTCCGAGGGCCTCTGGCCCGGGGTGTGTACGTTGACCGTAGGCATTATTGTCTGTTCAACTCCCGTGGTGCCTTCAATGTTTAATGTCCGATTTCTGTTGTATTTCAATCAAAATTTTGAAACATAATGCCCTCGGGTATTATTTGTTACATAGTCACCCTGAAATCAGTGTTATTATGACAACAATAATAAACTAATCGGACATTAAGTATTTTTTGAAGGGTTGTAAATGTTGGAAGCTGTCTAATCCTAGTTTAAGATTTAGATAGCGAAATGTCGTACACCAGCAGAGATATTATAGATCTGATTGAAAATTTGGATTATGCAGGGTTTGGATATATTTGAAGTATGAAATAAATAAAATGGCACCTGTTTTAGGAGAAACACATTTAGGGGGTAAAAAGATATTGAAACTCTGCGTGCAAAAATCAAATTTGCAATGTTCGACGCAATCGAGTATCGTATCGGTCTAATACGGCCAAATCATAAAAATATAAATACACATTTCCCAGCAGAGGGATCTGATTTTCCAACCTAATAAATATTTCACAAAACAAAATTGCGACGGTGGCATTTTTTCGCATTTTTCATTGATTCAAATCTGTCGTTGTCGTTGTGTTTGCCATTAAGTCATGTATTTATTTTACACATAATTACTTTCAACGAATTCAAACAAAAAATGCCAAATTAATATTCAATTATTTTGTAACAAAATTCACGATAATGTCTTCAACAGATCGTAATTACCATTGTGTAAATCGTGCTACTTGAAATAGTAAAAATGTCGTAAAGATGGTTTACGCTTACATAAAGTGACTGCACATGCACTAAAATGCATTGCACAGCTTCATGTCTATCAGAATAGTAAAACCATCGTATATATATACGTATTATGTGAAAGTGAAATTTGCATGTAGGAGAAAACAGTTTGTGGACTTCTGGTAGATACAATTTATCCTTAAAGCATTTAATAAAGCATCTTTTGTTGGACAAGCCTTGGACAGTTCCACATTATTCTCTTTCCCTTGCGACATTGACCATATCGGTAAGTTTACGATGGCGCTTGATCGACTCCCCATCATTATTATTTTTGTTTATGTTCAGTTGTTTTAATGGACGTCAAAATGTGAATATCGCTCAAGATGGCTTTTGTGTGCTTGACAATTGACTGCCGACAAGTTATGGCTGCTTTGTTTTTTTACAAACAATTGAAGAACTGCGGGGGAGGTGATTGATATGCCCCTTTTTACATTATGGATGAATCTAAACAGCTGAATAATAATGACTAGTTTAGAGTATTAAGGGGGAGTTGAAAATCCCACCGGAAAAATAATTTTTATTGACGTAAAAAATTCATCAAAAAAATTCATCTGACAAATTCGACAACCAATCACTCAGCGGTGATTCTATTAATGCCTCTCAAATAACCACTCCGAGGGAATATTCACACTCAAATTGGGGTTAATTCACAATATTGTACGCCTCTCTTAATATTACAACAGGGATAAAAATCACTCGCGAAGGTTCCCTCCAAATTGTTGACAATAGTACACGTACATACGTAACTATAATTTATTATTTTTTCGGATTAAAATTGCGTATAATTCATCACGCGATCTTTAGTATGTTATCAAGATATTGAAAGGAATTTCTAGATTCTTGCGAAGGTGTCCATTAAGTACGCATAGATTTACTTCATAAATTGTAATATGGAGAAACACGCCACATTCCAAACAAAAATAGACAACAACTGTTACATTGTAGTCTTTGCTAATTTTATAAAATTTAGACGACACAAGCTTTTTTTCTACGTTTGTTACATTATTCTACGTTTAGTATTTTCGGAGTTATAGGCTTTTAAAGTATGCCATTTGACCCCTTATATCAGCATGGCTTGATTTTTAATCTACAGGCTACTGTATCCAAGGGTTGAAGGATAAGGAATTGAAAATACATTCGTTTCATTACTCTACGATTATTATTTTTGGAGATATAGGCTTCGAAAGTGTGCCATTTAACCCCTTATATCCGCAGGATTTCCGATAAATGCTAAAATTATCAGCGTTTGGCATCCAATGATTAGTATTTTAGGAAATATGAACTTTGAAATTTCAGATTTCGTTACTTTATTCAACCCTCTATATCACCAGAATCAAAAGATAAGGGGTTGAAACTTGATTTTGTAATAAATTACGTTTTCATTAGTTGTACAAAAGTAATTTTAGGAGATATGAGTTTGAAAACATAATTATAGGTCTATAAATTTTTGGTTATTTTTTTCATGTTACTGTAATAAAGGATTGAGAGATAGGGGGTTAAAAATAATTTCATAAAATTTGGACTACACATGCTTTTTTTCTACGTTTGTTACATTATTATACGTTTGATATTTTCAGAGTTATAGGCTTTTGAAGTGTGCCATTTGACCCTCTATATCAGCAAAGCTCAGTTTTCAATTTACAGGCTACTGTATCCAAGGGTTGAAGGATAGGGAGTTGAAAATTATTTCTTACAATTTGGACTTCTTAAGCTTTTTTTCTACGTTCGGTTCAATACTCTACGGTTATTATTTTCGGAGATATAGGCTTCGAAAGCGTGCCATTTAACCCCTTATATTATATCCGCAAGGTTTTTAATAGATGCTAAGAGTATTAGCGTTTGGTACATTATTTAAATATCATTGGAGATATGAGCTTCGAAAAAGTAGAAGATTTCGTTACTTTATTCAACCCTCTATACCACCAGAATCAAAAAATAAGGGGTTAGAGCTGGTTTTGTAATAAGTTACATTTCCTTTAGTTGTACAATAGTAATTTTAGGAAATATGAGCTTGAAAACATAACTAGGTTTATAATTTTATGGTTATTATTTTCATGTTATTGTACTAAAGGGTTGAAAGATAGGAGGTTGAAATTAATTGCATGAAATAAAGACAATACAAGTTTTTTTTCTACGTTTGTTATATCATTTTACATTTATTATTCTCAGAGTTATAGGCTTTTGAAGTGTGCCATTTGACCCCTTATATCAGCAAGGCTTGATTTTTAATTTATAGGCTACTGTATCCAAGGGTTGAAGGGTGGGAAGTTGAAAATTATTTCATGGAATTTAGACTTCACAAGTTTTTTTGCTACGTTCGTTTTATTACTCTACGGTTATTATTTTCGGAGATACGGGCTTCGAAAGTGTGCCATTTGACCCCTTATATCATATATGTAGGGTTTTAAATAAATGTCAAGAGTATAAGCGTTTGGTACATTATTGATTCATTATCATCTTACAGAAGTTAGGGGCTTCGAAAAAGTAGAAGTTTTCTTCAATTTTCTCAACCCTATCTACCATCTGAATCAAAAGATAAGGGGTTGAAACTGGTTTTGTAATAAATAACATTTTCATTAGTTGTACAATAGTAATTTTAGAAGATTTAAACTTAAAAACATGACTGTAGATTTAAAATTCAATGGTAATTATTTTCATGTTACTGTATTGAAGGGTTGTGAAATAGGGGGTTACAAATGATTTCGTTGAATTTAGACAACACAAGCTTATTTTGTACGTTTGTTACATCATTTTACGTTGATTATTTTCGGAGTTATAAGCTTTTAAAATGTGCCATTCGACTCCTTATATCAGCAAGGCTTAATTTTTGATTGACAGGCTACTGTATCAAAGGGTTGAAGGATAGAGGGTTGAAAATTATTTCATACAATTTGGACTTCTTAAGTTTTCTTTCTACGTTCGTTTCATTACTCTATGGTCATTATTTTCGGAGATATAGGCTTCGAAAGCGTGCCATTTAACCCGTTATATCCGCAGGATTTTCGATAAATGCTAAAATTATCAGCGTTTGGCATTCAATGATTGTTATCTTAGAACATATGAACTTTGAACATGTAGATTTCGTTACTTTTTTCAACCCTCTATATCACCTGTATCAAAAGATAAGGGGTTGAAACCGGTTTTGTAAAAAATTACGTTTTCATTAGTTGTACAATAGTAAGTTTAGGAGATATGAGCTAGAACACATAAGTATAAGTTCATAATTTTATGAATATTATTTTCATGTTACTGTGATAAAGGGTTGAAGATAGAGGGTCAAAAATTATTTCATGAAATTTGGACTAAACATGCTTTTCTTCTACGTTTGTTACATTATTCTACGTTCAATATTTCCAGATTTATAGGCTTTTGAAGTGTGCCATTTGACCTTATATCAGCAAGGCTTAATTTTTGAATGACAGGCTACTGTATCAAAGGGTTGAAGGATAGAGGATTGAAAATTATTTCATACAATTTGGACTTCTCAAGTTTTCTTTCTACGTTCGTTTCATTACTCTACGGTTATTACTTTCAGAGATATGGGCTTCGAAAGTGTGCCATTTAACCCCTTATATCATATCCGCAGGGTTTTCGATAAATGCTAAAATTATCAGCGTTTAGCATTCAATGAATATTAACTTAGGAGATATGAACTTTGAACATGTAGATTTCGTTACTTTTTTCAACCTTCTATATCACCTACATCAGAAGATAAGGGGTTGAAACTGGTTTTGTAATAAATTACATTTTTATTAGTTGTACAATAGTAATTTCAGCTTGAAAACATAACTAGGTTCATAATTTCATGAATATTATTTTCATGTTCCTGTATTAAAGGGTTGAAAGATAGGAGGTTGAAATTAATTGCATGAAATAAAGACAATACAAGTTTTTTTTCTACGTTTGTTATATCATTTTACATTTATTATTCTCAGAGTTATAAGCTTTTGAAGTGTGCCATTTGACCCCTTATATCAGCAAGGCTTGATTTTTAATTTATAGGCTACTGTATCCAAGGGTTGAAGGGTGGGAAGTTGAAAATTATTTCATGGAATTTAGACTTCACAAGTTTTTTTGCTACGTTCGTTTTATTACTCTACGGTTATTATTTTCGGAGATATGGGCTTCGAAAGTGTGCCATTTGACCCCTTATATCATATATGCAGAGTTTTCAATAAATGTCAAGAGTATTAGCGTTTGGTACATTATTTAATTATTATCATCTAATAGAAGTTATGGGCTTCAAGAAAGTAGAAGTTTTCGTTACTTTTCTCAACCCTCTATACCATCTGAATCGAAATATAAGGTATTGAAACTGATTTTGTAATAAATAACATTCGATTAGTTGTACAATAGTAATTTTAGGAGATATGAGCTTGAAAACGTAACTATATTTAGGTCCATAGTTTCATGGTTATTTTTTTCATGTTACTACATTGAGGGGTTGAGACATAAGGGGTTAAGAATAATTTTATAAAATCTAGAGAACACAAGCTTTTTTTCTACGTTTGTTATATTATTTTACGATTATTATTCTCAGAATAATAGGCTTTTTAAGTGTGCCATTCAACCCCTTATATCGGCAAAGCTGCAAGATACATTTCAGAAGATGAAGTCTCAATTTTTAATTTCCATGTTGATATATGCAAGGGGTGGAAGGTAGGGGGTTGAAAATTCTTCCATTAACCATCTATACCATCTGAATCAAAAGATAAGGGGTTGAAACTGATTTTGTAATACATTTTCAGTAGTTGTACAATAGTAATTTTTGGAAATATGAGCGGGAAAACATAACTTCAGGTTTATAATTTTATGGTTATCATTTTCATGTTTCTGTATTGAAGGGTTGAAAGATAGGGGGTTATAAATGATTTCATGACATTTAGACTACACATACTCTTTTTCTACGTTTGTTACCTAATTCTATGTTTATTATTTCCGGAGTTATAGGCTTTTAAGGTGTGCCATTTAACCCCTTATATCGGCAAGGCTGGAAAATAAATTGTTTTCAATACATGGTTATTATTATTATTTTAGACAGTTTCAATTTTTGATTCACAGGCTACTGTATTGAAGGGTTATAAGATAGGGGGTTGAAAATTATTTCATAGCATTTAGACTTCATAAGCTTTTTTCTACGTTTGTTACATCATTTTACGTTTATTATTTTCGGAGCTATTGGCTTTTAAAGTGTGCCATTTAACCCCTTATATTATATCCGCTGGGTTTTCAATAAAAGCTGAGAATATTAGCATTTGGCACATTATTAAATTATTATTATCTTATAGGAGATATGGGCTCCGAAAACATAGAAGATTCTGTTACTTTTCCCAACCCTCTTTACCGTCTGAATCAAAATATGAGGGGTTGAAACTGGTTTCGTAATATATTACATTTTCAGTAGTTGTACAACAGTAATTTTAGGAGATATGAGCTTGAAAACGTAACTATAGGTCCATAATTTTATGGTTATTATTTTCATGTTACCATATTGAAGGGTTGGAAGATAGAGGGTTCAAAATAATTTCTTGAATTCTAGAAGGCACAAGCTTTCTCCTACGTTTGTTACATTATTTTATGTTTATTATTTTCGGAGTTATAGGCTTTTAAAGTGTGCCACTTAACCCCTTATATCGGCAAGGCTGCAAGATCAACTGTTTTTAATACATGGCTCATTATTTCATGATTATGAGGAGATATGAGCTTTAGAAAAGTGGAAGAAATTCTTGCTCCCTCCAACCCCTTCATTTAATTATTAAGAAAAAATCACCGTAACATTATTTGACTCCTATACCAAGAGGTTGAAAGATAGAGGGTTGGACCTGGTTTTAAAATAAATTGAATGATGTAAGCTTTCTATTAGTGGTTGATTTATGAATCTACGATTATTTGTTCAGAAGATACGGATTAATTTATAAATGGTTATCTATTGGGCAAATATTTTGTTAAGCTCTGTTAAATGTAAAAGTATTTCATGGAAAACAATCGTAGGAAATTAAAAATGCTAATATTGTAATAGTATATTGATAAAACAGTATTTTTCACACGGAAATAAAACAGTAGAACAGTAATAAACAAATAAACAACGCCAACTAATTGTTCGCGGCATCAATCCGTCATTTTTAAGACTTTCTAAACTCTTTAAACTTACAACACAATACTTATTACAAATTTTTTCAGCAACGGTTCGTTAATTAGAAACAATTGGTGAAAAACAAAAACGTAGCGCGATAGCAACGTATCAGAGCGATCAGTTAAATGCTGATGTCTTCTGTTCCCATGGATTGCTCGGATCACGAATATATTATAGTAATGTAAGGTTTTGATGGTACGAGGGTCAGGGGGGTAATGTACGCCTTGTGAACGATTCATTATAGTGAATTTTGATTGACTTCAGACGGTATTACACTCACCACCATATTCTATTACTTTTAAATATTTTTCTGCGAATTTATACCTCCAATTCTTACAAAGACAACTAAATATGTTAATATAACACCGTAAGCAATAATCAGTTTTGCAAAATTTTATCAGAAATTACATATTTAAGCCCCAATGACAAAGAATACCCAAGTTTATTCGTATCATTCCATAATTGGGGGTGATTATATGCCGCAGAAATTTCATGGGAAATTTTGTTTAGTATTTTTGATAATCGCGCGTAATTCGGCTGCTTGCAGATTGTTGGACTAATGACATATGATTATCTGTTGGGATTTATTCAATATTTATAGTGGCGCCTCAAAAATGTAGCCAACTTTGATTATAAAAGTATTAATTTGAATCTTTGCCAGCTATTATTCAAATTGGTTCACTTAATATGTCCAAATATTACAAAAAAAGTCCTTGCTTCAGCACTAATTCTATCAATGTTTGTTTCATTTTTTTACGTTCATTATTTTCGGAGTTATAGGCTTTTGAAGTGTGCCATTTAACCCCTTATATCGATAGGACTTCCAATATAATAATAAATGATGGGGCTATCAGCTTCTTTCTTAAGCTAGTTTCAATATTGTACGTTAATTAATTTCAGAGTTATAGGCTTCCAAAGTGTGCCATTTAACCCCTCTATTCCACCAGGGTTATTATTATTATTATATATATTATTCCATAAAATTTGGACTCCACAAGCTTTTTTTACGTTCGTTTCACTACTCCACGATTATTATTTTCGAAGATATAGATTCTCAAAGTGTGCCATTTAACCCCTTATATCTTATATCCGCGAGGTTTTTAATAAATGCTAAAACTATCAGCGTTTGGCACATTATTTCATGTTTATCATCTTGGGAGATAAGAACTGTGGAGAAGAAAGTCTTGATTTTCAATTTTCATGCTACCGTATCCAAGGGCTGGAAGATAGGGGGTTGAAAATCATTTCATAAAATTAAAACTTCACGAGCTTCTTTTCTATGTTCGTTTCATTACTCTACAGCTATTATTTTTGGAGATATTGGCTTACAAAGTGTGCCATTTAACCCCTTATAACCCGGCATACCACTAAAATTGAGATATAAACGGTTGATACTAGTCTTGTAATAAATGGCATTACATTTCCGTCAGTTATACAATAACAATTTTGAAAGATATGAGCTTGGAAACAGAACCCTCTGTACCACCAGGGTTTAAGGATGAAGGGTTAAGATTGGTACTTTTCAGCTTCCTACTAGCATGAATCAATTAATTTATGAGTATCATTTTGAAAAATGCAGTCTTAATTTTCGGTTTCCATCCTACCGTTTCTAAGGGTTGAAAATATTTCAATGACAACTGGACCACACAAGCTTTTTTCCTACGTTCGTTTCCTAATTCTACGTTTATTAGTTTCGGAGTTATAGGCTAACAAAATGTGCCACTTAACCCCTCATATCTGTAGGGCTTTCAATAGATAATATGATTATTAACTTAGGAGATAACCTTTGAAAAAGTGATAAGATAATGTGCCAAACACTGATAGTTTTAGCATTTATTGGAAGCTTTGCAAATATAAGGGGTTAACTGGTATGAAATAATTTTCAACCCTCTACCTGTCAACCCTTGGTACCATAGCATGGAAATTGAAAATTAAGGCAGTTAATGACCTTAGAAATAATGTTGCATCATTCAACCTTTCATACCACCAGGATTTAAAGATAGGGGGTTAAAAATTATTGAATTGAATTTGGACTACACACGCTTTTTTCTACGTTTGTTACATTATTCTACGTTTATTATTTTCGGAGTTATAAGCTTTTGAAGTGTGCCATTTGACCCCTTATATCAGCAAGGCTGAAAAATGAACAGTTATTATTATTTCAGAAGATGCACAGTCTTAATTTTTAATTTACAGGCTTGAAATTTATTTTATGAAATTGAGACTTCACAAGCTTTTTTTCTACGTTTGTTTCACTACTCTACGTTTATTATTTTCAAAGTCATTGGCTTTGAAAGTGTGCCATTTAACCCCTTTTATAAGCACGGCTGGAAGAGTAATAGTTTTCAATACTTGGTCATTATTATTATTTCAGAAGATGCACAGTCTTAATTTTTTATTTACAGGCTACTGCATTCAAAGGTTGGAAGATAGGGGGTTGAAGATTATTTCATGAAATTTGAACTTCATAAGCTCTTTTTCTACGTTTGTTTCATCACTCTACGGTTATTATTTTTGGGGATATAGGCTTCCAAAGTGTGCCATTTAACCCCTTATATCATATTCGCAAGATTTTCAACCCTCTATACCACCAGAATCAAAAGATAAGGGGTTGGAACTGGTTTTATAACAAATTACATTTTCATTAGTTGTACAATAATAATTTTAGGAGATATGAGCTCGAAAACATAACTATAGGTTTATAATTTCATGATTATTATTTTTATGTTACTGTATTGAAGGGTTGAAGGGTAGGGGGTTAAAAATTATTCAGTAAAATTAGGACTACATAAGCTTTTTTTCTACGTTTATATCATCACTTTACGGTTGTTATTCTCGAAGATATGGGCTTACAAATTGTGCCATTTAACCCCTTATATCATATCTGCAGGGTTTTTGATCAATGCCAAGAGTTCCAGCGTTTGGCACATTATTCAATTATTATTATCTTATAAGAGATATGAGCTTCGAAAAAGTAGAAGAATTCGTTACTTTTTTTAACCCTCTATACCATCTGAATCAAAAGATGGAAGGGTTAAAACTGGTCTAGTAATAAATTACATTTTCATTAGTTGTACAATAGTAATTTAAGGAGATTTGAGCTTGAAGACATAACTACAGGTTTATAATTTTATGGTTATTATTCTTATGTTACTGTATTGAAGGGGGTATAGATAGGGGGTTGAAAATAATTTCATAACATTTTGACGACACAAGCTTTTTTCCTACGCTTGTTACATCATTTTACGTTCATTATTATCGGTGTTATAGGCTTTTAAAGTGTGCCATTTAACCCCTTTTATCGGGTATTATTATTATTCCAGAAGATGTACAGTCTTAGCTTTTGATTTACAGGCTACTATATTCAAGGGTTGAAGGGTAGGGGGTTGAAAATAATTTCATGAAATTTGGACTCCATGAACTATTTTTCTAAGCTCATTTCATTACTCTACGGTTATTATTTTTGGGGATAAAGGCTTGCAAAGTGTACCATTTAACCCCTTACATCATATTCGCAGGATTTTCAATGAATGCTAAAACTATCAGCGTTTGGCACAATATTAAATGATTATTATCTTGGGGGAGTAAGAGATTTCGTTACTTTTTTCAACCCTCTATACCATCTGAATCAAAAGATAAGGGGTTGAAACTGGTTTTGTAGTCAATAACATCTTCATTAGTTAATAATTATAGGAGATATGAGCTCGAAAATATAACTACAGGCTTATAATTTCATGGTTATCATTTTCATGGTACTGTATTGAAGGGTTGGAGGGTAGGGGGTTGAAAATTATTTCATGAATTTTAGACTTCACAAGCTTTTTTTCTCCGTCCGTTTCATTACTCTACGGTTATTATTTTTGGAGTTATAGGCTTCCAAAGTGTGCCATTTAACCCCTTATATCGTATTCTGAGGATTTTTGATGGATGATAATTAGCGTTTGTCACATTATTTAATTATTATTATCTCGTAGGAGATATGAGCTTCGAAAAACTAGTAGATTTCGTTTTTTTTGTCAACCCTCTATACCATCTGTATCAAAAGATAAGGGGTTGAAACTGGTTTTTTAATAAATAACATCTTTACTAGTTGTACATTAATAATTATAGAGAGAAGATATGAGCTTGAAAATATAACTACAGGCTTATAATTTCATGGTTATTATTTTAATGTTACTGTATTGAAGGGTTGGAAGATAGGGGGTTGAAAATAGTTCCATTATATTAAGATGACACAAGCTTTTTTTCTACGTTTGTTACATCATTTTACGTTTATTATTTTTGGAGCTATAGGCTTTTGAAGTGTGCCATTTAACCCCTTATATCGGTTTTTATTATTATTCCAGAAGATGTACAGTCTTGGCTTTTAATTTGCAGGCTATTATATCCAAGAGTGGAAGAGTAAGAGGATGAGAATAATTTTTTTAAATGTAGACTTCATAAGTTTTTTTCTACGTTCGTTTCATTACTTTACGGTTATTATTTTATCTTTAAAAGTGTGCCATTTAACCCCTTATATCATATCCGCAGGGTTTTCAGTGAATGCTAAGAGTATCAGCGTTTGGCACATCATTCAATTATTATTATCTTATAAGAGATATGAGCTTCAAAAAAGTAGAAGATTTTGTTACTTTTATCAACCCTCTATACCATCTGAACTGGTTTTGTAACAAATAATATCTTCATTACTTGTACAATAATAATTTTAGGACATATGAGCTTCAAGATATAACTACAGGCTTACAACTTTATGGTTATCATTTTCATGTTACTGTATTAAAGGGTTGAAGGGTAGGGGGTTGAAAATTATTTAGTATAATTTAGACTTCATAAGCTTTGTTTTTAAATCCGTTTCATCACTCTACGGTTATTATTTTTGGAGTTATAGGCTTCCAAAGTGTGCCATTCAACCCCTTATATCATATTCGCAGGATTTTTGATAAATGCTAATTAGCGTTTGTCACATTATTTAATTATTATTATCTCGTAGGAGATATGAGCTTTAAAAAAGTAGAAGATGTTGTTAGTTCTCTCAACCCTCTATACCATCTGAATCCAAAGATAAGGGGTTGAAACTGGTTTTTTAATAAATAACATCTTTACTAGTTGTACATTGATAATTATAGGAGATATGAGCTTGAAACTATAACTACAGGCTTATAATTTTATCGTTATCATTTTCATGTTACTGTATTGAAGGGTTAAAAGGTAGGGGGTTGAAAATCATTTAATAAAATTTGGACTTCATAACCTTTTATCTACGTCCGTTTCATCACTTTACGGTTGTTATTTTTGGAGATATAGGCTCTGAAAGTGTGCCATTTAACCCCTCATATCATATTCGCAGGTTTTCCAATGAATGCTAAGAGTATTAGCACATTACTTAATTATTATTATCTTATTGAAGATATGAGCTTCGAAAAAGTAAAAGATTTCGTTATTTTCTACAACCCTCTATACCATCTGAATGAAAAGATAAGGGGTTGAACTGGTTCTGTAATAAATTACATTTTCATTAGTTGTACAATAATAATTTTAGGAGAAATGAACTTGAAAACATAATTGTAGGTTTATAATTTTTGTTACTGTATTGAAGGGTTGAAAGATAGGGGGTTGAAAATAATTTCATGAAATTTGGGCGACGCAAGCTTTCTTTTATGCTTGTCAAATTATTGTACGTTCATTATTTTCGGAGTTATAGGGTTTTAAAGTGTGCCATTTAACCCCTTATATCGGCAAGGCTAAAAGATGAACTGTTTTAAATACATGGCTCATTATTTTATGATTATGAGGAGATATAGGAAATGTTCTGCGGTTATTTAACTTTAAAATGACAAATAAATTTCCAATTATTATTCGCTGCGCGATTTTTCAATAAGATCCATTGTTTCCGAACAATTAAGTAAAGATCCAACACTGCATAAATATTAATTCTAATAATGAAGCGGCCAAAACATTGGGCATGCACAACCCAAAAACTTCTGATTATGAACACCCAAATAATTTGAAGAAACGTGCCACTTTTCAAAACACGATTTAGTTATTTAAAGGGCTTTTAATTTGGTCTTAATAATAATCAAAACACAATTTCCCACAGTACACCATAAATCAAATTCTTAAATGAGAACCATATTACAATCCAATTAATGGTACAAGAGTCTTTAAACTTTTCAATTTGATGCCGTCTCTTTTTGTTGATAGTAAATTAAACGATTGACAGTTGAACAATTTGAAAAAATATTTAAAATTAATTCGTTCGTAAATTCACGAAACATATGAGCAAAATGAACGCACAAATTGGGCGAGGGTGAAGAAACCACTGGAGTTGACCTCAGAAACCACACAAGGGGAGAATTGAACAAAATCAAGGGCAATGGCAATCCATGTTCAATTGTTTTTGGCATTAAAATCCAAATTTCGTCATACAAGTATCTTCTGGGCGACACCTGCCCGTCATTCTCGCGATCGCGAGCAGCGCGTAATGGGCCGGCGTCCCCACCACAAAACAGGTGAATACAAGCGTAGAGTGGGGTCAGTCCCACCCACCGTCATCAACACACCGCAATTTTCAAGTGTTTCAAGTATTCGGGGGGAAATCACTCAAATAAGCTTCGAAATGAGAAGGGCCAAATTGGGCCTGTACTAATTTTGATAAGATGGGGGTGTCTCACCTGCAGGAAGCAGGAAAATGGGGAGAAATTGACTAAAAGATCTGTGGTGAATCAGGGGTGACTTCCAACCCTTAAAATTGGAAAATGGCGCTGAATAAGGCAATGGGGAAAACATATTGAAATGGCGGGTCACATCCCCTGCAAAAATATTTTCAAAAAAATGTGTTTATCTCGAGAAGAGACTAAACTCCGTAAATATTTATATTTCTTGTTGGAAATAACATAAATTTCATGTAGCAAATGTTATCTTTTTCTGTTGTGTATTTTCATTACTGATCGAACAATTTTGTTCATCCATGTTTGTCACAAAAAGAAAACACGATAATCAATAGCATTCGTACATGACAGCACCCCCGGACCACCCCTTCAAATGCAACCCTTGAAATTGTAGAAATGATATACGCAGTACGTGTTTTATAATTTTTCCAGTTGAAGTCCCTAGAATTATTTTTCTGCTTTGAGTTACAGAATTTGTAGCTTCATCAAGGATCCTTTAAATTAAAAGGTTTTCGGGATCCTTTAAATTGAGGCTTTTTTCAAGGAGTCCTTCAAGTTGCCTCAAAAATTCGTTATATTATTGTCACCATAAGTATTCTTAAATATGAGGGATCCTTTAAATTAAATTAATCCTTTAAATTTATGCTCCCTTAATAACTGCTCAATTCAAGGATTCCTTCATGTTGAAACTTCCCTAAGAATCCATTAATTGGATTTCCTTTCAAATAAAGCTTCCTGGAGAATCCTTCAAATTGTATTTCCTGGAGAATCCACCAAATTTAAGCTTCCTTCAAAGTGTAATTTCTGAAGAATCCTTCAAATTAAAGTTTCCTGGAGGATCCTTCAAATTGAAGCTTCCTGAAGAATCCTTCAAATTTGATTTTCTTGAAAGATCATTCAAATTAAAGCTTCCTGAACAATCCTTCAAATTTAAGCTTCCTGAGACACCTATTAAATTCAAGCTACCTAAATATTTCTTCAAATTGAAGCTTCCTGAAGAATCCTTCGAATTGAAGCTTCCTAAAGAATCCTTCGAATTGAAGCTTCCTGGAGAATCCCTCAAATTGAAGCTTTCGGGAGAATCCTTCAAATTAAAACTACCTGAAGAATCGCTCAAATTAAGGTTTCCTGAAGGTTCGTTTAAATAAAAGCTTCCTAAAGAATCCCCTAAATTAAAACTTCCTGAATAGTCCTTGGAATTGAAGCTGCCTGAACAATCCTTTAAACTGAAGGTTCCTGGAGAATCCTTTAAATTAAAGCTACCTGGAGAATCCCTCAAATTAAGGTTTCCTGGAAGTTCGTTTAAATTAAAGCTTCCTAGAGAATCCCCTGTATTAAAACTTCTTGAATAGTCCTTGGAATTGAAGCTGCCTAAAAAATCCTTCAAATTGAAGCTTTCTGGAGAATCCTTCGAGTTCAAGCTTCCTGGAGATTCCTTTGAACTTCAGCTTCCTAGAATTTAATTAAATGGAAGCTCCTTGCTCTTTTTGATGTCATCTTCCTGAAAAATCCTCTGAATTCAAGGTTCCTAGAGGATCCCCCAAATTAAATCTTCCTGGTAATCCTTTCAAAGCTTCCTCAAGAATCCTTAGAATCGAAGCTACCTGGAGAATCCTTCAAATTGAAGTTTCCTTGAGAATCCTTTAAATTAAAGCTTCTTGGACAATTCTTTAAATTGAATCTTCCTTAAGAATTCTTCAAATTGTAGTCTCTTGAACAATCCTTTAAATTGAAGTTTCCTGAAGAATCCTTCAAATTGAACCTTCCTAAGGAATCCTTGAAATTAAAACTTCCTGGGGAATCCTTCAAACTTAAGTTTCCTGAAGAATCCTCAAAATTGAAACTTCCTGCAGAATCCTTAAAATTGAAGCTTCCTGAAGAATCGTTTGAATAAGTCTTTTTGAGGAGTCCTTCAAATTGAGGCTTCCTGGAGAATCCGTCTAATTGAAACTTCCTAGGGAATCCTCTAAATTGAATTTGTCTAAGGGATATCTAAAATTAAACCTCTCTGAAGGATCCTTTGAATTACAGCTTCCTGGAGAATCTCCTAAATTAAAGCTTCGTGGCAATCATGTCAAATTTAAACTTTCTCAAGAGTCCTTAGAACTAAGGCTGCCTGGAGGATCCTTCAAATTGAAGCTTCCATAGGAATCCTTAAAATTGAAGCTTCTTGAATAATCCTTTAAATTGAAGCTACCTTCAAATTAAAGATTGCTGAAGAAACCTTTTAATTGAAGCTTCCCGCAAAATCCTTCAAATTGAAGGTTCCTGAAGAATCCTTTTAATTGAAGCTCCCTGGGGAATTCTTCAAACTAAAGTTACCTGAAGAATCCTCAAAATTGAAGCTTCCTGCAGAATCCTTAGAATTAAAGTTTCCTGAAGAATCGTTTAAATAAGTTTTTTTGAGGAAGCCTCCAAATTGAAGCTTTATGGATAATCCGTCTAAGTGAAACTTCCTAAAGAATCCTCCAAATTGAATTTGTCTAGAGGATATTTAAAATTAAAGCTCTCTGAAGGATGCTTTATATTCAAGCTTGCTGGAGAATCTCCTAAATTAAAGCTTCGTGGCAATCATGTCAAATTCAAACTTTCTTAAGAGTCCTTAGAACTAAGGTTGCCTGGAGGATCCTTCAAATTGAAGCTTTCTTGGGAATCCTTTAAATTGAAGCTTCTTGAAAAATCCTTTTGATTAAAGCTTCATTTAAATTAAAGATTCCTGAACAATCCTTCAAATTGAATCTTCCTGCAGAATCCTTCCAATTGAAGCTTCCTGAAGAATCCTTCAAATTGGAGCTCCCTGGAAAATCCTTCAAATTAAGGTTTCCAGAAGAATTCTCCCAATTGAAGTAACTGGAGAATCCTTCAAACTAAGGTTTCCTAAAGAATCCTCCAAATTGAAGCTACTAGAGAATCCTTAAAATTGAAGCTTCCTGGATAATTCTTGAAACTAAAAATCCTGTAAGTCAAGGTAATCTGTAAAATCCTCCTAATTGAAGCTACAGCAGAATCCTCAAAATTGAAGCTACAGCAGAATCCTTAAAATTGAAGCTTTCTGGAGAATCCTTCAAATAGAAGCTCTCTGGGGAATCCTCCCAATAATAGTTTCGTCCTTCAAATGGAGGTTTCTTGATGTAAATTGAAGTTTCTCGCACAATCCTTTGAATCGAGGCTTTTTTGAGGATCCTATAGATTAAGAAGTCCCGAAGAATCCTCCGAATTGAACCTTTCTAAAGTCCTTCAAATTGAAGCTTCCTGAAGAGCCCTTTAAACTGAAGCTTCCTGAGGAATCCTTCAAACTCAAGTTTCTTGAAGAATCCTCCAAATTGAAGCCAGAGAAGAATCCTTAAAATTGAAGCTTTCTGGGAAATCCTTCAAATAAAAGCTCTCTTGAGGATCCTTCAAATAAAAGTTTCCTTCAGATGGAAGTTTCTTGCATAATCATTTAAATTAAAGTTTCTTGCATATTCCTTTAAATTGAGGCTTTGTTGAGGATCCTTTAAATTAAGGAGTACTGAAGAGTCCTCCAAATTGAAGCTTTCTAAAGTCTCTTTTAAATTGAAGCTTCCTGAAGAGCCCTTCAAATTGAAGCTTCCTGAGGTATCCTTCAAATTTAATTTTCCTCAAGAATCGTCTTAATTCAAGCAACTGAAAAATCTAAAAAATTGAAGCTGCCTGGAGAATCCTTCAAATAGAAGCTTTCTGGGGCATCCTTCAGATTAAAGTTTCCTCCTTCAGATAGAAGTTTCTTATATGATCATTCAAATTCAAGTTTCTTGCATAATCCTTCAAATTGAAGCTTCTCGGAGGATTCTATAAATTAGGGATTCCTGAAGAATCTTCCAAGTTAAAGCTTTTTAAAGACTCCTCTAAATTGAAGCTTCCTGAAGAATCCTCAAAATTGGAGCTACTTAGAACATCCTTTAAACTGAGGCTTCCTAAAGAATCCTCCAAATTAAAACTCCCTGAATAATCCTCAAAATTGAAGCTTCCTAGCACATCCTTCAAATAGAAGCTTCCTGGGGAATCCTTCAAATTGAAATTTCCTCCTTCAAATGGAAGTTTTTTGCATGATCATTCAAGTTAAATTATTTTGACAACCCTTCAAATTGACGCTTTTCTGAGGATCCTTTTAATTGGGGATTCCTAAAGAACTCTCCAAATTGATGGTTTCTGAAGGCTCCTCCAAATTGAAGCTTCCCAAAGAATCTTTAAAACTGAAGCTTTCCGAAGAATCTTCAAAACTGAAACTTCCAGAAAAATCTCTAAAATTAAAGCTTGTCGAGGCATCCTTGAAATTGAAGCTTCTTAGGGAATCCTTCAAACTGAAGTTTGCTGAAGAATCCTCCAAATTGAAACTCTCTGAGTAATCCTCAAATTTAAAGCTTTCTAGGTAATCCTTAAGAAAGAAACTTTCTGGAGAATATAAGTTTTCTCCTTTGAATGGAAATTCCTTGCATGATCATTTAAATTCAAGTTTCTAGCATAATTCTTCAGATTGAAGCTTCTTTAAGGATTCCATAAATTGGAGATTCCTAAAGAGTCCTCAAATTGATGCTTTCTGAAAACTTCTGCAAGTTGAAGCTGCCCGAAGAATCCCTAAAATTGAAGCTTCTTAGGGAATCCTTCAAACTAAGGTTTCCTGAAGAATCCTCCAAATTGAAGCTCTCTAAATAATCCCTTAAAATTGAAGCTTTATAAATAATCCTTAAAATTGAAGCTTCCCAGGAAATCCTTCAAATAGAAGCTTTCTGGGGGATCTTCCAAATTGAAGTTTCTTCCTTCAGATGGAAATTTCTTGCATAATCATTTGAATTCAATTTTATTGGATAATCCTTCAAATTGAAGCTTCTTTGAGGATTCTATAAATTGGGGATTCCCGAAGAATCCTCCAAATTGAAGCTTTCTGAAGACTCCTCCAAATTGAAGCTTTCTGAAGACTCCTCTAAATTGAAGCTTTCTGAAGGCTCCTCCAAATTGAAGCTTCCCGAAGAATCCTCAAAATATAAGCTTCTTAGAGAATTCTTCACACTGAGGCTTCCTAAAGAATCTTTTAAATTGAGGCTTCCTGAATAATGCTTAAAATTGAAGCTTCCCAGGAAATCCTTCAAATGGAAGCTCTCTAGAGGATCTTTTGAATTGAAGTTTCTTGCATAATCGTTCAAATTGAGGCTTTCTTGAGAATCCTTTTGAATTGGGATTCCTGAAGAATCCTCCAAAGTTAAGCTTTCCAAGGAACCCTTCAAATTGAGGCTTCCTGGGAAATCCTTTAAATTAAGGCTACATGAAGAACCATTGCTTCCTTCAAATCAAGGCTTCCTGGAAAATATCTTGGAGAATCCTCCAAATTTAAATTTTTCCAAATTATGCTTCCTTTAGAAACCTTCAAATTGAAACTCACGTGGACAACTTTCAAGTTGGAATTTAGAGACTCCTCAAGTTAGAGGATACTCCGGATTCCTCAGATAAAAATATAATAAGTTAAATTGCGCTCAGGGGTCCTCAAAAGCTAAAAGTTTCAAGACGTTTCTCAGATATTCTTTATTTGAAAGTTTGTCCATTTGAAACTGCTTTATTTATGAATGGATTTCAAAGATTATTTTTTTATTTAATAGATATTTAATGTGGCAAATTTTTTTTTTGAGTTTAATATTTTTTGGAAGTATAGTAATCGCAGACAAAATTTGAAACTTCAAAATGCCAGATTGATGTTGAAATATGTCATTTCTATTGAATAGCATGAAATATGAGGGAGAAATGTTCCAGTTCTTCCCTCCAGAGTAGAAAACAAGCAATTATAATTGCCTTTGTCTGGAAATCAATAAAATTGATAGATAGAACGTAACGAACAGAATGCAGAAGTACGGTTAAAAGATAGAACGAATAAATGGAATGTGTTTTCGAATGTGCATCGCAATTACGGACGCAGTACTCAACTTTTGCACGTAATTGTAGTTGCTGTGTTATTAAGAGGAGATTTGCGCAAAAATAATTTCTACCAAATGTCAATCCATATAAACAAACTTTTAAATTAAAAAATCCAACGGAATGACATTTGATTATTAATTCCATACATCCCTTACCTACGTTCGAAAAATTTAAATTAAAAATTAAAAAAACAAGGGGGCCCATCCAATATTAAATTACACCGATTACAATCATTTATATTTTTAATCCGACGTGAAACAAAACAAAAAAAAAATAACAAGAGAACTCAGAGAACAGTTGAAATATGAAACAAGGGAGAAGCTACAAATACACACAGTAGGCTATGTTCGAAAATTTAATTCGGAGCGCAGAATTAAAAACGCACAGCGAGGCGCAATTTCTGCAACTTGATTATCAACACAAAATGATGATTTTGATGGCGTCATGGTGATGAGTGCCCCTATTGAGTGTGTGTGCCAGATGGGACAAAAAATATAAAAAGTTATTTCATAATAAATTATTAGTAAGCATATAATTACTGCAAAGAAAAAAGGATCGTTCATTTGTCGACAATGGCTTCCTATTCCTAGTAATATCGTGTCAAATGGTATTAAATTAACAAGAATACGTATGTTTGAAATAAAAAGCCACGCTATCTAGATTCATAAGCCGCGCGTTGTTTATTAAAACAAGTGGGCAGATGCAAATGCGGCAAGGATATTGCGAGAAATCACGACTGTTTTCTCTTCTCTTCTCTTCTGTTTCTACTCTCTTGTTTTGTTTTGTTTCACTTTGACATCGTCCTTTTACTTTCAATCGTTTCACACTAGCCAACATTGATTCTAATGATTTTTAAACCCGGTTTATAGTTTGTAAGCGGTTTAACGAATAAAACAAATGAAATAATAAAACTCAAGCAAAAATAGAAGATTATACTCATACACTTTATTGAAATGCTTTTGAACTTACTTTTATTGCATTATTTTTAATCAAAAAGTCAAAACTTCCTTAGAAATTCTTCAAATTGAAGCTTCCTCAAGGATCCTCAAATTAGAATCCTCTATGTCATTGCCTCTTCAAGAATCTTTAAGTTAAGTCCTGAATAGTCCTCCAAATTCAAGCTTCTCCAAAAATCTCGGGGTCCTTCAAATTGAGGCTCCGCCAGACATCCTTCAAATTGAAGTTTCCTTAAAGATCCCTCAATTAAAGTTTCTTTGGAAATCCTTCAAATTTAATCTCACTAAAGTTCATTTTGCTTCAGAAGTCCTTCATATTGCTTCCTGAAAAGTCCCTCCGTCAGAATCCTCCAAATTAAAGCTTTCCCATAGATTCTCCAGGTAATAATTCATTAAGGAAGTTTCCGTTAGCTAAAGGACCCTCAGGAATCCCTTGAATTAAAGTTTTCTTGGGGATCCTCCAAATTTAATCTTACTCAAGTTCAGTTCGCCTCAGAAGTCCCTCATGCTGCTTCCTCAAAAATCTCTGTCAGAATCCTTCAAATTGAAGCTCTTTAAGACATCCTCCAGATTGAGCTTCTTTTGACATCCTCCAAATTGAAGCTATCTCAAAGATTTTCCAGTTTATGATTTATTGAGGAAGTTTCTGTTAGCTTAAGGACTCCTAAGAGCATCTTGAATCAAAGTTTCCTTGGGGATCCTTCAAATTTGATCTTACTTAAGTTTAATTTGCCTCAGAAGTCCCTCGTATTATTGTTTCCTCAAGAATCTCTGTCAGAATCCTCCAAATTAGGCTTCTTTAGACATCCTCTTAATTGAAGCTTTCTTAAAGATCCTCCAATTAATGATTCATAAAGAAAGTTTCTGTTAGCTGTAAGACTCCCAAGAATCTTTTTAATTAAAGTTTTCTTAATGTTACTCAAGTTAAGTTCGCCTCAGAAGTCTCTCGTATTGCTTCCTCAAGAATCTCTGTCAGAATCCTCCAAATTGAAGCTTTCTTAAGAATCCCTCAGTTAATGATTCATTAAAGAAGTTTCCCTTAGCTAAAGGACTCCTAAAAACCCCTTGAATTGAAGTTTCCTTGTGGATCCTTCAAATTTAATGTTACTCAAGTTGAGTTCGCCTCAGAAGTCCCTCATATTGCTTCTTTAAAAATCTCTGTCATAGTTCTCTAAATTGAAGCTCCTTTAGACATCCTCCAAATTGAAGCTTTCTCAAGAATCCCCCAGTTAATGATTCATCAAGGAAGTTTCCGTTAGCTAAAGGACTCCCAGGAATCCTTTGAATTGAAATTTTATTGAGGATCCTTCAAATTTAACCTTACTTGAGATTAGTTTGCCTCAGAAGTCCCTCATATTATTGCTTCCTCAAGAATTTCTATTGGAATCCTCCAAATTGAAGCTTCTTTAGACATCATCCAAATTGAAACTTTTCCAAGAATCTCCCAGTTGATTCATTAAGGAAGTTTGCATTAGCTCAAGGACTCCCAAAAGTGCCTTGAATTCAAGTTTCCTTAGGGATCCTTCAAATTTAATCTCACTCAAATTTAATTCGTCTCAGAAGTCTCTCATATTATTGCTTCATCAAGAATCTGTCAGAATCCTTTAAATTGAAGCTTTCTCAAGGATCTCCTAGTCAATAATTTATTAAGAAAGTTTCCGATAGCTAAGAGACTCCCAGGAATCCCTTAAATTAAAGTTTCTTTGGGGATCCTTCAAATTTAATCTTATTCAAGTATAGACTGCCTCAGAAGTCTCTCGTATTATTACTTCCTCAAGAATCTCTTTCAGAATTCTCGAAATTGAAGCTTTATTAAGGATCCCCCAGTTAATGATTTATCAAGAAAGTTTCCGTTAGCTAAAGGACTCTTAAGAATCCTTTGAATTGAAGTTTCTAAAAGAATCCTTCAAATTTATTCTTACTCAAGTTGAGTTTGCCTCATAAGCCCCTCATATTATTGCTTCCTCAAGAGTCTCTATCATAATCCTCCAAATTGAAGCTTTCTTAAGAATCCTCAAGTTAATGATTCATTAAAGAAGTTTCTGTTGATTGAAGGACCCCCAAAAATCCCTCAAATTAATGTTCTCTTGAGAATCCTTCAAATTTAATCTTACTAAAGCTCAATTCGCCTCAAAAGTCCCACATATTATTGATTCCTTAAGAATATCCGTCAGAATCCTCCAAATTGAAGCTTTATTAAGAATCCTCCAATTAATGATTGATTAAAGAAGTTTCCGTTAGTTAAAGGATTCCTAAGAACTCCTTGAATTGAAGTTTCCTTAGGGATCCTTCAAATTTAATCTTACTCAAGCTCAATTCGACTCAGAAGTCCCTCATATTATTGATTCCTTGAGAATATCCGCCAGAATCCTTCAAATTGAAGCTTTATTAAGAATCCTCCAGTTAATGATTCTTCAAGAAAGTTTCCGTAAGTTAAAGGATTATCACGGATTCCTTGAGAAAAGTTTTCCCAGAAATTCTTCAAGTTAAAGTTTATTCGAGTATTACTCAAGTTGAAGTTGCATCTAAGGAATCCTTTAAATTAAAATAATTCTTAGTATCCTTCAAGTTAAGACTTAAAGGATTTTTGAGGAGGTAATAACGTAAACTTCAGCTGAAGGGATCTTCAATGAAGCATTATCTTATGTGGATACCAATAAAAAATTTGACTTAAAAAAATACACAATGAAACATTTATTGAAGGGATTCCCAAGGAAGCTTTAACTTTAAGGATGTCTCGGGAATCTTCAATTTAGAGGATTAACTTGAAGATTTCTTAACTAGGCAATAAACTTGAGCGTAATTTGAAGGACTCCTGAGAAAGCATTTGACGAATCTTGAGGAAGTTTCAATTTGGAGGATTCTTGAGGAAGCTTCAATTCAAAGTATTCTTGAGCAAGCTTTCATTTAGAGAATGAGGAAGCTTTAACTTGAAGGATTCTTGAGGGAGCCCTAATTTGAAGGATTCCTGAGGAATCCACAATTTGAAGGATTCCTTTAAATTGGAATCTATTGATTGCCCGCTTAGAGATTCTTGGGGATCCTTTAAGTTAAAATTCTCTGAGGGGTGTATTAAGTAATTTTTCTATAAATCTATAAATAAAATCTGTCTTTCGGTATTTTAAATAAAAAACCATGTGTACTTTAACGATAAAATCCAAAATATTTCTATTACAACTTAAAAGCAGACCGCGTACCATTTATTTACACTAAAAAACAATAAAAAACCGTTTATTTACAGTGCGGATTTACATCAAAGCGGGCTGGAAATGCGGTCGCGAGCATCTTTTGTTTTTAGAGTTTTAAATAAAATACATGGCATTTGTTTTAGTATACGCACACTGAGATTCTAAGAAAGTAGGAATTATTGCAATTAAATGTGAACTAATTATGATATTTACATAGGGCAGCTGTTGGAAAAGACGTGGGGGTGGGCGGTGGTAGTGGGAGGGGGAATCAACAAAAAGCTGATTCATTCTGAATAAATATTAGTGTAGCTTTTGTAGTATTTGTATGTCTACATTTGAATGCGTGTGTAACATGCACAATATGTATCTAGATACAAAGCCTGCATATGTACCGATTAATATTTGTAATCAAATTCTAATTATTGATATAGACTTTTATGTTTCTTGTGTTTTAATCGATGTATTATACATTACACGTTATATAGCGGATTCAATTCGGAAAAAAACTCCGTTTAGGTCATATGTAAATTAAACTTGAATCGATTTCAATTATTCAAAAAAATTGTGAGCAATTTCTTAGTAAAAACAATAAAATAATTAATATTCATAAATAAATTATTATGATTTAGCGTTGTAAAATATTTACTTATACGTCTTATGAATTATATTTTAATATTTATTTTCTACATAGCGAAGTACAATTAAATATTATTTATTAAAAGCCATAATTTTGTATAATTGCAACGCAATAAAATGATAACATAACTCGAAGAAAATAAATAACACCTGTGCCGTGTGCCTTGTACTGTCCTTCAATATTTTATTATAATATTTAGTATGTTACAAATAAAATTGTTTTATGACCCAATGCTGAATTTAAAACGACAAAAAACTCGTCTGTTGTTGCCTCCTTAAGAATCCTCAAAATTAAATGCTTCTAAGGAGTCCATTAACTTGAAACTCTCTTAGAAATCCCTGCATTAGAGCTTCATCAAAGATTTTCCAAGTTGCAGAGTTAAAGTTTCCTTGGGTCCCTCCAGTTGAAGCTTCCTTGAAAATCCCTCAAATTATTTAAATTTCTTCAAAATGGTGTCTTCTTAAAGATCCCTTAAATTGGAGGACTCCCAGAAATATTAAATTTAGCTCAAGGAATGCCCAAAATCCATATTTAAATGTGCTTAACAAAACTTGAATTCTAAATTTAAAGGACCCCCACGAAAGTCTCAATTCAAGGATCCTCTTTGAGAGGCCATTAAATTCAACACAAGAAATGTCTAAGCAAAGTCTGACTCAAAGAATGCCTGAAAAAGCTTCAATTTTAAGAATTCTCGAAGAAACATTAATTTAAAGGACTCCTCCGAGAGGCAATCATCTACACAATAAATGCCTAAGCAATCTCTGACTTCAAGCATGCTTGAGGAATCTGTAATTTAAGGGATTCTCGAAGGAGCCTCAATTTAAAAGATACTCACAAAGCCTCAATTTTAAAATTCTTCCTAGGAGGCCATTTTCTTGAGGGAATTCAACACGAGAAATGCCTGAACAATATCTGAAACAATGCCTGAACAATAATCTTGAAGTACTTGAATTTAAAGGACTCCTGTATAAGCCTCAATTCAAGGATTCTTATGAATTCAATAGGAGAATTATCTAAGCAATATCTGACTTGAAAAATGACTGACAAAGTTTTAATTTAAATGAAAAATCTTCAATTTAAATAATTCTCAATGAAGCTTGAATTGAGAGGACCCCCAAGGAAGCCTCAATTCCTTTTGAAAGGCCAATATCCTAGAGAAATTCTAATAAATTGAGCACGTGAAGTGCCTCAATTTGAAGGATGTCTGAGGAGACACTAATTTGGAAGATTCTCGAAGAAGCCTAATTTAAAGGGCCCCTACAAAGCCTCAATTCAAGAATGGTCTTTGAGAGGCCACTTTTCGAAAGAAATTCAATTCAAGGAATGCCCAAAAAATCTCTGGTTTAAAGGATGCCTTAGGAAGCTTCAATTTAGAAGATTCTGGAAGGAGCCTGGAAATAAAGGACCCCCACAAAGCCTCAATTCAAGGATTCCCTCCAATTAGCCATAATCTTTGAAAATTCTTATAAATTCAACATTAGAAATAACTTGAAAATCTCTGACTTGAAGGAAGCTTAATTTTGAAGGATTATCGAAGAAGCTTGAATTTAACGAAAGCCTCATTCTAAGAATTGTCGCTGAGAGGCCATTTATCAAGAGAAATTCAACACGAGGAGTGCCCAAGAAATCTCTGACTTCAAGAATGCCATAGGAAGTTTGAATTTAAATGATTCTCGGAGAAGCTTGAATTTAAAGGATCCCTACAAGGCCTCAATTGGAGAATTTTCTTCAAGAGACCATAATCTAGAAGGAATTCTCATAAATTGAACATTAGGAATATCTAAATAATCTCTGACTTGAAGGAGGCTTCAGGAAGCTTTAATTTAAAGGATTCTCGAAGAAGCTTGAATCTAACGGACCCCCAATGATTCCCTTTAGGAGGCCATTATCTTAAATATAAATTCAATACGAAGAATGCATCAGGAACCCCTAACTTGGAGGATGCTTGAAGGAGCTTCAATTCAAATGATTTTCGAAGGAGCCTAAATATAAAGGACTCTTGTGAAAGCCTCATTTCAAGAACTGCCTCTGAGGGGCCACTTTTCGAAAGAAATTCAACACGATGAATGCTCAAGAAATCTCTGACTTGAAGGATGCCTTAAGGAGCATCAATTTTAATGATTCTCAAAGAAGCTTGAATTTAACGGACCCTGAAGGATTGTCTTTGAAAATGAAGGATGCTCGAGGAAACTTCAATTCATATGCTTTATGAGAGAGCCTAGATTTAAAGGACTCCAGCGAAAGCCTCATTCTAAGAATTGCCTCTGAGAGGCCATTTTTCGAGAGAAATTCAACACGAGTGCCCAAGAGATCTCTGACTTGAAGGATGCCTCAGGAAGCTTTAATTTAGAAGATTCTTTAAGAAGACTGAATTTAAAGGATCTCTACAGAGCCTCAATTCAAGAATTCTTCCCAAGAGGCTATAATCTTGAAGAAATATTTACAAATTCAACATTAGAAATAACTAAACAATCTCTAACTTGAAGGAAGCTTCAATTTGAAGGACTCTCGGAGAAGCTTAAATTTAACAGACCCCAAAGGACTTCCTTTGGGAGGCCATTATCTTGAATATAAATTCAATACGAAGAATGCCTCAGGAAACTCTAACTTGAAGGATGCTTGAGAGACTTATACAGAAGTCTAAATTTGATGGATTCTTGTAAAAGCCTCATTTCAAAAAATGCCTCTGAAGAACCGCTTTTCGAAAGAAATTCAACACGAGGAATGCTCAAGAAATCTTTGTCTTAAAGAATGCCTTAGGAAGCTTCAATTTAGAATATTCTTGAAGAAGCTTGAATTTAAAGGACCCTACAAAGCCTCAATTCAAGAATTGTCTCCAAGAAGCCATAATCTTGAAGGAATCCTCCTAAATTCAACATTAGGAATGACCAAACAATCTTTGACTTGAAGGAAGTTTGAGAAAGTTTTGATTTAAAGGATTCTAGGAGAAGCTTGAATTTAACGGACTCCTAAGGATTTCCTTTTGGAGGCCATTGTCTTGAATATAAACTCAATACAAAGAATGCCTCAGGAAACCCTGATTTGAAGAAAGTTTAAGGGAGCTTTAATTCAAATGATTTTCGAAAAAGCCTAAATTTAAAGGACTTCTGTGAAAGCCTCCGAGGGTCCACTTTTCGAAGAAAAACCAACACGAGGAATGCCCAACCCAAGAAATCTCTGATTCAAGGGATTACTTAGAAAGCTACAATTCAGATGATTATTGAAGAAGACCAAATTTGAAGGACTCCTAGAAAGCCTCAATCCAAGAATTATCTCTAAGAGGCCATAATCTTGTAGGAATTCTTATAAATTCAACATTAGGAGTACCTAAAGAATATCTGACTTGAAGGAAGCTTGAGGAAGCTTTAATTCAAAGGATTCTAGAAGAAGCTTGAATTTAACGGACTCCCAAGGACTTCCTTCGAGAAGCCATTATGTAGAATATAAATTCAATACGAAGAATGCCTCAGGAAACCCTAATTTGAAGAATGCTTGAGGGAGTTTTAATTCAAATGATTTTCGAAGAGGCCTCAATTTAAAGGACTTCTGTGAAAGCCTCTGAGAGGCCACTTTTCAAAAGAAATTCAACACGAGGAATTCCCAAGAAAATCTTTTACTTGAAGGACGCTTTAAGAAGCTTCAATTTATAAGTTTTTTGAAGAAGCCTAAATTTAAAGGACCCCTACAAAGCCTCAATTCAAGAATTCTTCTCAAAAAGCCATAAATCTTGAATAAATTCTCATAAATTCATCATTAGGAATGTTTAAGTAATCTCTGACTTTGAGCAAGCTTTAATTTAAAGGATTCTTGAAGAAGCTCAAATTTAACGGACCCCCAAGGACTTCCTTCGAGAAGCCATTATGTAGAATATAAATTCAATACGAAGAATGCCTCAGGAAACCTTAACTTGAAGAATGCTTGAGGAAGCTTCAATTCAAACGATTTTCGAAGAAGCCTAAATTTAGAGGACTCCCACGAAAGCCTCATTCCAAGAAATGCCTCTGAGGGACCACTTTTTGAAAGAAATGCAATCCAAGGAATGCCCAAGAAATCTCTGACTTAAAGGATGCCTTAAGAAGCTTCAATTTATAAGTTTTTTGAAGAAGCCTAAATTTAAAGGACCCCTACAAAGCCTTAATTCAAAAATTCTTTTCAAAAAGCCATAAACCTTGAATAAATTCTCATAAATTCATCATTAGGAATGTTTAAGTAATCTCTGACTTTGAGCAAGCTTTAATTTAAAGGATTCTTAAAGAAGCTCAAATTTAACGGACCCCCAAGGACTTCCTTCGAGAAGCCATTATGTAGAATATAAATTCAATACGAAGAATGCTTCAGAAAACCCTAACTTGAAGAATGCTTGAGGAAGCTTTGATTCAAATGATTTTCGAAGAAGCCTGAATTTAAAGGACTTCTGTGAAAGCCTCTGAGAGGCCACTTTTCAAAAGAAATTCAACACGAGGAATGCCCAAAAAAATCTTTTACTTGAAGGACGCTTTAGGAAGCTTCAATTTATAAGTTTTTTGAAGAAGCCTAAATTTAAAGGACCCTTACATAGCCTCAATTCAAGAATTCTTCTCAAAAGGCCATAAATCTTGAATGAATTCTCATAAATTCATCATTAGGAATGTCTAAGTATTCTCTGACTTTGAGCAAGCTTTAATTTAAAGGATTCTTAAAGAAGCCCAAATTTAACGGACCCCCAAGGACTTCCTTCGAGAAGCCATTATGTAGAATATAAATTCAATACGAAGAATGCCTCAGGAAACCTTAACTTGAAGAATGCTTGAGGAAGCTTCAATTCAAACGATTTTCGAAAAAGCCTAAATTTAGAGGACTCCCACGAAAGCCTCATTTCAAGAAATACCTCTGAGGGACCACTTTTCGAAAGAAATGCAATCCAAGGAATGCCCAAGAAATCTCTGACTTAAAGGATGCCTTAAGAAGCTTCAATTTATAAGTTTTTTGAAGAAGCCTAAATTTAAAGGACCCCTACAAAGCCTCAATTCAAGAATTCTTTTCAAAAAGCCATAAATCTTGAATAAATTCTCATAAATTCATCATTAGGAATGTTTAAGTAATCTCTGACTTTGAGCAAGCTTTAATTTAAAGGATTCTTAAAGAAGCTCAAATTTAACGGACCCCCAAGGACTTCCTTCGAGAAGCCATTATCTTGAATATAAATTCAATACGAAGAATGCTTCAGAAAACCCTAACTTGAAGAATGCTTGAGGAAGCTTTGATTCAAATGATTTTCGAAGAAGCCTCAATTTAAAGGACTTCTGTGAAAGCCTCTGAGAGGCCACTTTTCAAAAGAAATTCAACACGAGGAATGCCCAAAAAAATCTTTTACTTGAAGGACGCTTTAAGAAGCTTCAATTTATAAGTTTTTTGAAGAAGCCTAAATTTAAAGGACCCCTACAAAGCCTCAATTCAAGAATTCTTTTCAAAAAGCCATAAATCTTGAATAAATTCTCATAAATTCATCATTAGGAATGTCTAAGTAATCTCTGACTTTGAGCAAGCTTTAATTTAAAGGATTCTTAAAGAAGCCCAAATTTAACGGACCCTCAAGGACTTCCTTCGAGAAGCCATTATGTAGAATATAAATTCAATACGAAGAATGCCTCAGGAAACCTTAACTTGAAGAATGCTTGAGGAAGCTTCAATTCAAACGATTTTCGAAGAAGCCTAAATTTAGAGGACTCCCACGAAAGCCTCATTTCAAGAAATACCTCTGAGGGACCACTTTTTGAAAGAAATTCAATCCAAGGAATGCCCAAGAAATCTCTGACTTAAAGGATGCCTTAAGAAGCTTCAATTTATAAGTTTTTTGAAGAAGCCTAAATTTAAAGGACCCCTACATAGCCTCAATTCAAGAATTCTTCTCAAAAGGCCATAAATCTTGAATGAATTCTCATAAATTCATCATTAGGAATGTCTAAGTAATCTCTGACTTTGAGCAAGCTTTAATTTAAAGGATTCTTAAAGAAGCCCAAATTTAACGGACCCCCAAGGACTTCCTTCGAGAAGCCATTATGTAGAATATAAATTCAATACGAAGAATGCCTCAGGAAACCTTAACTTGAAGAATGCTTGAGGAAGCTTCAATTCAAACGATTTTCGAAGAAGCCTAAATTTAGAGGACTCCCACGAAAGCCTAATTTCAAGAAATGCCTCTGAGAGACCACTTTTTGATAGAAATTCAACACGAGGAATGCCTAAAAAAATCTTTTACTTGAAGGACGCTTTAAGAAGCTTCAATTTATAAGTTTTTTGAAGAAGCCTAAATTTAAAGGACCCCTACAAAGCCTCAATTCAAGAATTCTTCTCAAAAAGCCATAAATCTTGAATAAATTCTCATAAATTCATCATTAGGAATGTTTAAGTAATCTCTGACTTTGAGCAAGCTTCAATTTAAAGGATTCTTAAAGAAGCTCAAATTTAACGGACCCCCAAGGATTTCCTTCGAGAAGCCATTATGTAGAATATAAATTCAATACGAAGAATGCCTCAGGAAACCTTAACTTGAAGAATGCTTGAGGAAGCTTCAATTCAAACGATTTTCGAAGAAGCCTAAATTTAGAGGACTCCCACGAAAGCCTCATTTCAAGAAATGCCTCTGAGGGAGCACTTTTTGAAAGAAATTCAATCCAAGGAATGCCCAAGAAATCTCTGACTTAAAGGATGCCTTAAGAAGCTTCAATTTATAAGTTTTTTGAAGAAGCCTAAATTTAAAGGACCCCTACAAAGCCTCTCAATTCAAGAATTCTTTTCAAAAAGCCATAAATCTTGAATAAATTCTCATAAATTCATCATTAGGAATGTTTAAGTAATCTCTGACTTTGAGCAAGCTTTAATTTAAAGGATTCTTAAAGAAGCTCAAATTTAACGGACCCCCAAGGACTTCCTTCGAGAAGCCATTATGTAGAATATAAATTCAATACGAAGAATGCCTCAGGAAACCTTAACTTGAAGAATGCTTGAGGAAGCTTCAATTCAAACGATTTTCGAAGAAGCCTAAATTTAGAGGACTCCCACGAAAGCCTCATTTCAAGAAATGCCTCTGAGGGACCACTTTTTGAAAGAAATGCAATCCAAGGAATGCCCAAGAAATCTCTGACTTAAAGGATGCCTTAAGAAGCTTCAATTTATAAGTTTTTTGAAGAAGCCTAAATTTAAAGGACCCCTACAAAGCCTCAATTCAAGAATTCTTTTCAAAAAGCCATAAACCTTGAATAAATTCTCATAAATTCATCATTAGGAATGTTTAAGTAATCTCTGACTTTGAGCAAGCTTTAATTTAAATTATTCTTAAAGAAGCTCAAATTTAACGGACCCCCAAGGACTTCCTTCGAGAAGCCATTATGTAGAATATAAATTCAATACGAAGAATGCCTCAGGAAACCTTAACTTGAAGAATGCTTGAGGAAGCTTCAATTCAAACGATTTTCGAAGAAGCCTAAATTTAGAGGACTCCCACGAAAGCCTCATTCCAAGAAATGCCTCTGAGGGACCACTTTTCGAAAGAAATTCAACCCAAGGAATGCCCAAGAAATCTCTGACTTAAAGGATGCCTTAAGAAGCTTCAATTTATAAGTTTTTTGAAGAAGCCTAAATTTAAAGGACCCCTACAAAGCCTCAATTCAAGAATTCTTTTCAAAAAGCCATAAATCTTGAATAAATTCTCATAAATTCATCATTAGGAATGTTTAAGTAATCTCTGACTTTGAGCAAGCTTTAATTTAAAGGATTCTCAAAGAAGCTCAAATTTAACGGACCCCCAAGGACTTCCTTCGAGAAGCCATTATGTAGAATATAAATTCAATACGAAGAATGCCTCAGGAAACCTTAACTTGAAGAATGCTTGAGGAAGCTTCAATTCAAACGATTTTCGAAGAAGCCTAAATTTAGAGGACTCCCACGAAAGCCTCATTTCAAGAAATGCCTCTGAGGGACCATTTTTCTATATAAATTCAACCTGAGGAGTGCCTAAGAAATGCCTTAGGAAGCTTCAATTTAGAAGATTCTTGAAGAAGCCTGAATTTAAAGGACCCTTACAAAGCCTCAACTCAAGAATTATTTTAAGGAGGCCATAATCTTGAATGAATTCCCATAAATTCAATATTAGGAATGCCTAAACAATCTTTGACTTGAATGAAGTTTGAGGAAGTTTTAATTTAAAGGATTCTTAAAGAATTTTTAATTTAACGGACTCCCAAGGATGTTAGGGAGCCTAATTTTGAGTGCACTGTACCTAATGCATTTGTATAACGGTAATTGATCATAAATTTATTATTTAAATTCCTCTGAGTCAAATCATGAAGTCAAGAACCCCGTTGGCAGCATTCCTCCAACAGTGGCATATTTGTTGTGTATGATCAATATATAAACAAATCATTTATATATATGCAGTATTTAAAAACAAATCAATGCATAACAGTATGTAATTTATAACACATAATTTATAAGGTACTTCGAGGACATTTTTAGATTTGTTTCAGACGTTTACGAACCAACTCTTGAATATTTTGTAAATATTTCCGACTTGGACGATTTATTTTTGCTTGCTGGAACTTTATGGGTGGTAAATATAATCGAATATTGATGACATCATGCACCCTTCATAAATTGAAAAACCATAAGTGGAACCCCAGTGAATAATACTTCAAGTGTCTTATAATGGGGTTGAAAGTGGGTGGTAAAGTCGGTAACAGATGGGTTTTGTGGTTGAAGTACTTGAGATGAATCCTGCTGAGAAAATTAATAAAGTGGTGAATATTTGCTACGTGTGAAGGACGCGAACAGCTCCTGGACTAAGGGCCACACACATAGGAGTGGTTATAGTCAAAACAACAGTCAGGGTAGAACCAGGTGACCAAGTGTGCACCACGACCTACTTAGTCACGGCGACTGCTACATGGATGGGACCTACCGCACCGATACAGGCCAGAACTAAACATCATTTTATGATTTCGCGTATTGACAGCATTGTGGTGTGTTTGAGCTGAATACACCCCTGTGTTGGTCCAGAAAGCAGCTAGCTTCCAATTGCACACTTGTATTGGAAATATGATATATTAATCGAAATACTGCATGGTCTAAACATCGTCCTATTATAATACCAATATCGTATATACATACATCGTCCTATATACGTCGCCAATGTTCACAGAGCGCTAATATCGCATTAGCCACGAGAAAACACACACACACCAACACAGGCACACATAAATAAATCTATTTTGCTGAATACAAAACCTCAAAAACGCTTCATAAGAATTATTACGTAACGTAGTAAGAAGGACCCCTTCCTCGCAATTAATTTAACCATTTTTCGAAAGATACTCCTTTTTTAAACTACCACACAACCAAATAAATTTTTGATGAATGTTTTATGCGTTTGACGTCTGTGTTTTGTTAAAATTGCGTCTATTAGCAAACGTGAACTGGTTGGCAATTCAAAACACAAACAATTTGTGTCTTTTTGCGTGCATTCTTGCTGATTTTATTTTAAACATGGATGGATACCCAACTGTGCAAAGTTATGTTGTTTCGTTGATGCTGGAATAAATAGACGCCATTTTGCCCTTTCTTGACGCCTAAAATGGCAGCCATTAAATTGTAATTTGCGCAATGGTGTCATTTGTGATCGTGCCTTGATTTTATTTCATCAAGCTTCATTGGAAATTTAACTTGAAGGGCTTCCATGGGGGTCCTTTAAATTAAAACCTCTTTAAGAATCCTTTAAATTATAGCTTCCAAACATACTTAAAAGTCTAGGCTCCCTGAAGCATTCCTCGATTTGTATTCATTAGAATTTCTTTGAGATTATTTAAATTTCTTCTTATAATCCTTTAAATTTTGACTTCTTTGGGAATCCTTCAAATTACAGCTTCCTCGGGCATCCTTCAAGTCAGAGATTGCTTAAGCATTCCTCTAAAAAGGGACTCCAATAAATTTAAGCTTCTTCAAGAATCCTTTAAATCAAAGCTTCCTCAAGCTTCTTCCAAGTCAACGATTGTTTAGTCATCCTAATGTTGAATTAATAAAAATTCCTTCAAGATTATGGCTTCTTGAAAATAATTTTTTAATTGAGGCTTTGACGGGGTCCTTTAAATTTGGGCTTCTTCGAGAATCATCTGAATTGAAGCTTCTTGATGCATCCTTTAAGTCAGTGGTGTTGAATTTCTCTCGAAAAATGGCCTTCCAGAGGCAATTCTTAGAATGAGGCTTTCGTAGGAGTCCTTTAAATTTAGGCTCTTCATAAAGCATATGAATTGAAGTTTGGGTTTTCTGAAGCATTCTTCGTACTGAATTTATATTCAAGATAATGGCTTCTCGCAGGAAGTCCTTGGGGGTCCGTTAAATTCAAGCTTCTTCAAGAATCCTTTAAATTGAAGCTTCCTTCAAGTCAGTAATTATTTAGACATTCCTAATGTTGAATTTAGAAGAATTCCTTTAAGATTATGGCTTCTTGAAGAGAATTCTTGAATTGAGGCTTTGTAGGGGTCCTTTAAATTCAAGCTTCTTCAATAATCTTCTAAATTAAAGCTTCCTGAGGCATCCTTTAAGTCAGAGTTTTCTTGGGCATTCCTCGAGTTGAATTTCTTTTGGAAAGTGGCCCCTCAGAGGCTATTCTGGAAATGAGGCTTTCGTAGGAGTCCTTTAAATTTAGGCTTCTTCATAAAGCATATGAATTGAAGCATCCTTCAAGTTAGGGTTTGCTGAAGCTTTCTTCGTATTGAATTTATATTCAAGATAATGGCTTCTCGCACGAAGTCCTTGGGGGTCCGTTAAATTCAACCTTCTTCAAGAATCCTTTAAATTGAAGCTTCCTTCAAGTCAGTGATTATTTAGACATTCCTAATGTTGAATTAATAAAAATTCCTTCAAGATTATGCCTTATTGGAGAGAATTCTTCAATTAAGGCTTTGTAGGGGTCCTTTAAATTCAGGCTTCTTCAAGAATCTTCTAAATTAAAGCTTTCTAAGGCATGCTTTAAGTTAGAGATTTCTTGGGCATTCCTCGAGTTGAATTTCTTTCGGAAAGTGGCCCTTCAGAGGCAATTCTTAGTATGAGGCTTTCGTAGGAGTCCTTTAAATTTAGGCTTCTTCATAAAGCATATGAATTGAAGCTTCCTCAAACATCCTTCAAGTTAGGGTTTCCTGCATTTTTCGTATTGAATTTATATTCAAGATAATGGCTTCTCAAAGGAAGTCCTTGGGGGTCCGTTAAATTTAAGCTGCTTCAAGAATCCTTTAAATTGAAGCTTCCTTCAAGTCAGTGATTATTTAGACATTCCTAATGTTGAATTTAGAAGAATTCCTTCAAGATTATGGCTTCTTGAAGAGAATTCTTGAATTGAGGCTTTGTAGGGGTCCTTTAAATTCAGGTTTCTTCAAGAATCTTCTATATTAAAGCTTCCTAAGGAATCCTTTAAGTCAGAGAGTTCTTGGGCATTCCTCGAGTTGAATTTCTTTTGGAAAGTGGCCCTTCAGAGGCAATTCTGGTAATGAGGCTTTCATAGGAGTCCTTTAAATTTAGGCTTCTTCATGAAGCATATGAATTGAAGCTTCCTCAAACATCCTTCAAGTTAGGGTTTCCTGCATTTTTCGTATTGAATTTATATTCAAGATAATGGCTTGTCGAAGGAAGTCCTTGAGGGTCCGTTAAATTTAAGCTTCTTCGAGAATCCTTTCAATTGAAGCTCCCTTAAGTTTCCTTCAAGTCAGAAATTGTTTAGTCACCCTAATGTTGAATTAATAAAAATTCTTTCAAGATTATGGCTTCTTGAAGATAATTCTTAGATTGAGGCTTTGACGGGGTCCTTTAAATTTAGGCTTCTTCAAGAATCTTTTCAATTAGAGCTTCCTAAGGCATCCTTTAAGTCAGAGATTTCTTGGGCATTCCTCGAGTTGAATTTCTTTCGGAAAGTGGCCCCTTAGAAGCAATTCTTAGAATGAGGCTTTCGTAGGAGTCCTTTAAATTTAGGCTTCTTCATAAAGCATATGAATTGAAGCTTCCTCAAACATCCTTCAAGTTAGGGTTTCCTGCATTTTTCGTATTGAATTTATATTCAAGATAATAGCTTGTCGAAGGAAGTCCTTGGGGGTCCGTTAAATTTAAGCTTCTTCGAGAATCCTTTCAATTGAAGCTTCCTTAAGTTTCCTTCAAGTCAGAGATTGTTTAGTCATCCTAATGTTGAATTAATAAGAATTCCTTCAAGATTATGGCTTATTGGAGAGAATTCTTGGATTGAGGCTTTGTAGGGGTCCTCTAAATTCAGGCTTCTTCAAGAATCTTCTAAATCAAAGCTTCCTAAGGCATCCTTTAAGTCAGAGATTTCTTGGGCATTCCTCGAGTTGAATTTCTTTTGGAAAGTGGCCCTTCAGAGGCAATTCTTGTAATGAGGCTTTTGTGGGAGTCCTTTAAATTAAGGCTTCTTTAAAAATTATTTTTTTAAAGCTTCCTCCGGCATCCTTAAAGTCAGAGATTGCTTAGGCATTTCTTGTATTGATTGATTATGACCTTCCAGAGATAATCCTTAAATGAGGCTTTCGTGGGAGTCCTTTAAATTCAGTTTTTTTTAAGAATCATTCAAATTTAAACTTCCACAGGCATTCTTCAAGTCAAAGAACGCTTAGGCATTCCTCGTATTGATTTTATGAATATTTCGTCAAGATGACGGCCTTTCAAAGGTAATCCTTCAAATAAAACTTCAGTGGGAGTCCTTTAAATTGAGGCTCCTTCAAAAATCATTCAAATTTAGGCTTCCTCAAGCATCTTTCAACTCAGAGATTGCTTAGACATTCCTCGTGTTAATTTTTTAATAATTTTCTCAAGATAATAGCCTCTTAGAGAGCAATTTTAAATTGAGGCTCCCGTGGGGCTCCTCCAAATTCAGGCTTCTTTGTAAATCATTCAAATTCAAGCCTCTTCACACATCTTTCAAGTCAGAGATTGCTTAGACATTCCTCGTATTGATTTTATGAGTATTTTCTCAAGATGATGGTCTCTCAGAGATAATCCTTTAAATGAGGCTTATGCGGGAGTCCTTCAAATAAAAATTTCTTAAAAAATAAGTTGAATTAAATTTTTATCGAGCATCCTTTAAGTCAAAGATTGCTTAGACATTTCATGTATTGAATTTGTATCAATAACCTCAAGATTAGGGCCTCTCAGAGGGTATCCTTGAAATAAGGCTTTTGTGGGGGTCCTTTAAATTCTGGTTTCTCCGCAAATCATTCGAATTGAAGCTTCCTCAGAAATTCTTTGAATCTGAGATTGCTCAGACGTTCTTCTTGCTGAATTTGTAACAGTTTTCTCAAAATGATGGCCTCTCAGAAGGAATCCTTAAAATAAGGCTTTTGTAGGAGTCCTTTAAATGCAAACTTCTTTGAGAATTATTCCTTAAACATCCTTCAAATGAGAGATCGCCTAGACATTCCTTGTATTGATTTTATGGCCTCTTAGAGGTAATCCTTTGAATGAGGCTTCTGTGGGGGTCCTTTAAATTCAGGCTTCTTCGAGAATCATTCAAATTTAAGCCCCATCAAGCATCCTTTAAGTCGGAGATTGTTTAAGCATGCCTAATATTGATTTTATGAGAATTTTCTCAAGATAATTGCCTTTCAGAGATAATCCTTTCAATGAGACTTCCGTAAGAGTCCTTTAAATTTAGGCTTCTTTGAAAATCATTTAAATAAAAGCTTCCTTCGACATCCTTTGAGTTAGGGACTGCTTAGGCATTCTTTGTGTTGAGTTTATTAAAATTCCCTCAAACGATGACTCCTCAAAAAAAATCCGTGGAATGAGACTGTGGGAGTCCTTTAAATTTAGGCTTTCATGAGAATCACTCAAATTGAAGCTTCCTCTGGCATCCTTCAAGTCAGAGATTGCTTAGGCATTCCTCGTATTGATTTTAAAGGAATTTTCTTGAAATGATGACCTGTTAGAGGTAATCCTTTGAATGAGGCTTCTGTGGGAGTCCTTTAAATTTAAGCTTCTTTGAGAATCATTTTAAACAAAGCTTCTTGCAGCATCCTTCAAGTCACAGATTGATTGAGCATTCTTCGTATTAATTTAAAAAAAAAATGAATGATGGCCTTTCAGAAAGAATCCTCTAAATGAGGCTTCTATAATTTAGGCTTCTTTGAGGGTCATTCAAATTAAGCTTCCTCCGGCATCCTTTGAGTCAGAAATTGCTTGGGCTTTCCTTATATTGAGTTTATTAAAATTCGCTCAAGATAATGACTCCTCAAAGGGAATGAATTATTGGAATGAGGCTTCCGTGGGAGTCCTTTAAATTTAGGCTTCTTCGAGAATCTTTCAAATTAAAGCTTCCTTCGGCATTTTATAAGTCAGTGATTGCTCAAGCATTCCTTGTGTTGATTTTATAAAATCAGAGGTAATCCTTTGAATGAGGTTTTTGTAGGAGTCCTTTAAATTTAGCTCCTTCGAAAATCATTTGAATTTAAGCTTCATCAAGCATCTTTCAAGTCAGAGATTGCTCAGATATTTCATGTATTGAATTTGTAACAATTTCCTCAAGATGATGGCCACTTGGAAGGAATCCTTGAAATGAGGCTTTTGTAGGGGTCCTTTAAATTCAAGCTTCTTCAAGGATCATTTAAATTAAAGCTCAGGCATTCCTCGTATTGATTTTATGAATATTTCGTCAAGATGATGGCAATTTAGAGGTAATCCTTAAAATGAGGCTTTTGTGGGAGTCCTCTAAATTAAGGTTTTTTTGAGAATCATTTAAATTTGAACTTCTTCAGGCATCCGTCCAGTCAGAAATTGAGTAGGCATTCTTCGTATTGATTTTATGAGAAATATCATAGAATGATGGTCTTTTAGAGGTAATGCTTTGAATGAGGCTTCTCTGGGAGTCCTTTAAATTTAGGCTTTTTAAAAATCATTTGAATTTGAACTTCTTCAGGCCTCTGTTCAGGCGGAGATTGCTTAGGCATTCCTCGTATTGATTTTATAAGAATTTCCTTAAGATGATGACCTTCCAGAGGTAATCCTTTAAATGAGGCTTCTGTGGGAGTCCTTTAAACTTAGGCTTCTTTGAGAATTATTTAAATTGAAGCTTCCTCCGGCATCCTTTAAGTCAGAAATTGCTTGCATATTTTATATGTTGAATTTGTACAATTTCCTCAAGATGATGACCCCTCAAAGGGAATCCTTGAAATGAGGCTTTCGTGGGAGTCCTTCAAATTCATAAGCATGAGCAATTTCTTTGTAATTCGCCAATTTGATAGTTATTTAGTTTTTACGATGGTAATAAAATGATAAAGGCTATATTTTATTTTAAAATAAAAATCTGTCAACAGGAATGCCAACAATTATTCACTTGTTTTAAATTCAATCACATCTCGAAGTTAAGTTCGAAATGCAAAATATAAATAAAGGAAGAATTTGAAAAATGTTCACCCTGTATAATAAACTATATATCTTCCACTAACATAACTCATGCACAGCATACAAGAGCAATTAAATTTTTTGTTTATGAATTATTCGTAATTATTATTATAGAAATGTACACGGATGCATTTTATATGCAGATATTTTGCGTTTATTTATTTATTACAGCAACACGTGTTGTTCCTGTTATCGTGGAACTCATATAACATTAATACGATTATACTTCACCCGCCATTCGTTAAAAATAAGCTCAAACTAGAAATAATAGAAAAGGAATTTTATGCAATAGTTTGGGACATTTAATTTTTTTTATAAATTTTGGAAAATATGGTGGCACGCCACTGCTGTAATTACTTGCATATAAATATATAATACATTAAGAAATTTTATGAAGGAAGTCTGTTATGACCGCGTGTTCTTTCCATTGTATTCAAAGTAGTTGAAATTATTTGTATTTTTAATTCAGTACAATAAGAAATATTTATTTTCACTAGACGTAATGATGTTTCGTTTTGTCTTATCTAATTATAATGAGGAAATAATTTTAGATACAAATTTAGAGGAAATAAATTATATGAGTCACATTTAGTTCGGTGTAAAAATGTCCCGCAAAATATATCCACACACATAAATTTTAATGAAATATTTAACGAAAACAACGCAAAAAATGACATTCAATTTAATACGAACAAATTTCATGTATGCTACATTTTTTCAAACAAAAAATCATTTAGATAACGCGCGTAACATTGCTGCTAAAATTCTCAACCATTATCACATTGCAATAATTCCGGAATTCCAATAAGTTTTAAGATTAAAATGAAATTAAACAAAATCATTTGTTAAAAGAGCAATCTCATCATCATTACCATCATCATCATCCCCTTCCACATCCACGCGCGCCAATTCACGCATGCAATCATCAACCGAACATATTCGTTGAAAAAGCAACATTATTAATAGTTATTTATGTAACCGATTGTGGCTGCTGTGAGGGGTTGAGGGAGAGGGTAATTGTGCGCCGAAAAGTGGGGAAGTTAACCGCAGGGATTTTAACGGGTGCTATTTCAACCCCACAATGAAAAAATCAACGTGAAGTATTTCTAAAATAATTTACATACGTTGAAAGCACCGAAGCATGGCCTTCTAATCTAATAAGATTTATAATATTATAATTACAGCTACTTAAAAAAAAATTAGTTCCGGTTTTACACCTTGAGGATCAAGATGGCAGATAAACTGCTTTGTAAGAATAACGTCACATTTACACAGCTCTTTAGTAATATTAATCTATGTAATGCTAATACATTATTAATGGTTTGTGCAGGCTTTGATTTCTAGTTCATCAAATAAATTATCAAATCACCTGTGACTGATTTCGCTATATTGAATAATGCACATACATTTCATTAAGTATATTAGTATTAATAGTTGCAACTAAGTGCAGTTCATCATTCGATATGTTATCAAATATAAACAGTAATTAAATTTGGATGAATTTAAAGGACTCCCACGAAAGCCTCATTTCAAAAATTACCCCTAAAAGGCCATCATTTGAGGAATTTCTCATGAAATCAATACTGACTTGAAGGATATCCCGAGAAGCTTCAATTTAATTGATTTTTGAAGAAGTTTGAATTTGACGGACCCCCACAGTAGCCTCATTTAAAGGATTACCTCTAAGAGGCTTGAAGGATGCCTAAGCAATCTATGACTTGAAGGATGCTTGATTATCATTTAATTCGAATGATTTTCGAAGATGCATGAATTTAAAGGACTCCCACGGAAGCCTCATTTCGAGAATTTGGCCATAAAGTCTGATAAATTCAACACATAAAATGCCTAATCAATCTCTGACTTAAAGGATGCCTGAAGAAGCTTTAATTTAAATGATTCTCAAAGAAGTTGGAATTTAAAGGACTCCCACAAAGCCTCATTACAAGGATTCCCTTTGAGGGATCATTATCTTGTGGGAATTCTTATAAGGAATGTTTAAGCAATGTCTGACCTGAAGGATACCGTAGGAAGCTTTAATTCGAATGATTTTAGGAGAAACCTGTATTTGAAGAACCTCCTAGGAAAGCCTCATTTCAAGGATTCCTTCTAAGAAGCCATTTTCACAAATTCAACTTTCTGTCTTGAAAGATACTTGAGGAAGTTTCAATTGAAATGATTCTCGAAGAAGTTTGAATTTAGAGGACTCCCATGAAAGCCTCATTTCAAGGATTACCTAAACAAAGCCATCATTTCGAAGAAATTCTTATTTAATCAAAACAAGGAATGCTTAAGCAATCTCTGACTTTAAGGATGCCCGAAAAATTTGAATGATTCTCAAAGGCTAAATTTGAAGGACCCCCACAAAAGCCTCATTCAAAGAATTACCTCTGGAAGGCTTTATATTGAGGAAAATCTTATAAATTCAACACAAGGAATGCCCAATCAAACTATGACTTAAAAGATGCTTGAAATAATTCAAATTCAAATGATTCTCGAAGAAGCTTGAATTTAAAGGACTCCTCCAAAAGTCTCAATTCAAAGATTCCTTTTAAGAGGCCACCATCTTGAGAAAATTGTTATAAATTCAAGAAATTAAATGTTTAAGCTGACTTCAATTTTAATGATTTTTGAAGGAGCCCGAATTTAAAGGACTCCCACGAAAGCCTCATTTCAAAAATTTTCTTTGAAGGGTCATCATTTTGAAGGAATCCCCCTATACTCAATACAAGAAATGCCTAGACAATCACTGACTTGAAGGATGCCTGAGGAAGCTTCATTCTCAAAGAAGCCTGAATTTAAAGGATCCCTACAGAAGCCTCATTCAAAGAATTACTTCTGGAAGGCCATCATCTCAAATAAACTCATATATAATTAACACGAAGATTGTCCAAGCAATATCTGACTTGGAGTATGTTTGAGGAAGCTTCACTTTAAATAATTCTTAAAAAGTCTAAATTTGACGGACCCCCCTCGGAAGCCTTATTTAAAAAATTGTCTGTAAAAGGCCATCATCTTAAAGAAATTCTTATAAAATCAAGGAATGCCAAAACAATCTCTAGCTTGAAGAAGTCTTAATTCAAACGATTCTCGAAGAAGTTTGAATTTAAAGGACTTCTATAGGAGCCTCAATTCAAGGATTCCTTCTGAGAGGCCATCATCTTCAGGAAATTGTACAAATTCAATACATGAAATTTCTAAGCAATCTCTGACTTGAAGGATGCTTGATGAGGCTTCAATTCAAATGATTTTTAATTTAAAGGACTCCCACGAAAGCCTCATTTCTTGAATTCTTTTTGAGGAATCATTATCTTGAAGGAATTTGTATAAACTCAACACAAGGAATGCCTGAGCAATCTCTGACTTGAAGGATGCCGCAGGAAGCTGCACTTTGAATAATTTTCAAAAAAGCCTAAATTTAAAGGACCCCCATAGGAGCCTCATCCAAAAGATTGCTCTGAAAAGCCATCAAAATCAATACGAGGAATGCCTAAGTAATCTCTGTTTCAGAGAATGCCTGGGAAAGCTTTAATTTGAATGATTCTCGAAGAAGTCTGAATTTAAAGGACTACCACGAAAGCCTTATCTCAAGGATTTCTTTTGAGAGGTCATTATCTTGAGGGAATTCTTCTAAATTCAATACGAGAAATGTCGAAGCAATTTTTGTATTAAAAATAGCTTGAATTTAAATAGTTCTCGAAGTCTGAATTTAAAGGACTACCACGAAAGCCTCATTCCAAGAACTCCCTTTGAGAAGTCATTATTTTGAGCGAATTTTAATAAACTCAATACAAGTAATGCCCAAGCAATCTCTGACTCAAAGGATGCTGGAGGAAGCTTAATTTAAATGATTCTTAAAGGAGCCTAAATTTAAGAGACTTCTATAGAAGCCTTATTTAGGGATTCTTTCTGAAAGGCCATCATTCAGAGAAAATTCTTTTAAAATTATTACAAGGAATGCTTAATCAATCTGTGACTTGAAGGATGCTGCAAGAAGCTTTGTTTAGAATGATTTTCAAAGAAGCTTAAATTTAAAAAATTCCCACAGAAGCCTCATTCAAAGGATTACCTCAGAAAGGCCATCATTTCGAGAAAATTCCTTTAAAATCAATACGAAGAATGCCTAAGCAATCTGTGACTTGAAGGATGCCTGAAGAAGATTTAATTTAAATGATTCTTAAAGAAGCCTGAATTTAAAGGACCCCCATTCAAAGGATTACTTCTGGAAGGCCATCATCTTGAGGAAATTCTTATAAAATCAACAAAATAAAAGCTTGAGCAATCTATGACTTAAAAGATGCTTGAGGAAGGTTTAATTTAAACGATTCTCGAAGAAGTTTGAATTTAAAGGACTCTCGCGAAAGCCTCATTTCAAGGATTTCTTCTGATAGGCCATCATTTTGAGGAAATTGTTACAAATTCAACACGAGAAATGCTTGAAAGATACCCAAGAAAGCTTCAATTTAAAAGATTCTTGAAAAAGTTTGAATTTAAAGGACTCCTGCGAAAGCCTCATCCAAAGGATTGCATTTGAAAGGAAATCTATTACTAGAAATGTCTAAACAATCTCTGACTTGAAGGATGCTTGATGAAGCCCCAATTAAAATGATTTTCGAAGAAGCCTAAATTTGAAGGACCCCCACGAAAGCCTTATTTCAAGGATTTCTTTTGAGGGGTCATCATCTTGGAGGAATTCTTCTAAATTCAACACGAGAAATGTCGAAGCAATTTTTGTATTAAAAGATGCTTGAAGAAGCTTCAATTTGAATAATTCTCAAAGAAGCCTGAATTTAAAGGACCCCCACAGAAGCTTTATTTAAAGGATTGCCTTTAAAAGACCATCATCTTGACGAAAATAAAATCAATACGAGGAATGTCTAAGCGTTCTCTGACTTTAAGGATGCCTGAGGAAGTTTAAACTTGAATGATTCTTGAAAAAGTCTAAATTTAAAGGACTCCCATGAAAGCCTCATTCAAAGGATTATCCCTGAAAAGTCATAATTAATCAATACGAGGGATGCCTAAGCAATCTCTGACTTAAAGGATGCCGGAGGAAGCTTTAATTCAAATGATTTTCGAAAAAGCCTAAATTTAAAGGACTCCTACGAAAGCCTCATTTCAAGAATTGCCTCTGAGGCGCTACTTTTCAACAGAAATTCAACACGAGGAGTGCCCAAGAAATTCCTGATTCAAAGAATGTCTTAGGAACCTCCAATTTAGATGATTCTTGAAGAAGCCTGAATTTAAAGAACTCCCTATATAGCCTCACTTCAAGAATTATCTTCAAGAGGCCATAATCTTAAAGGAATTCTCATAAATTCAACATTAGGAATACCGAAACAATCTCTGACTTTTAGGAAGTTTGAGGAAGCTTTAATTTAAAGGATTCTTGAAGAAGTTTGAATTTAACGGACCCCCAAGGGTTCCTTCGAGGAAATTCTTATAAAACCAATACGAGGGATGCCTGAGCAACTGAACAATTTGAAGGATGCTTGAGGAAGCCTAAATTTGATGGACCCCACAGAAGCCTCATTTAAAGGATTACCTTTAAAAGGCCCTCATTTTGATGAAATATTGATAAAATCGATACGAGGAATATCTAAGCGTTCTCTGACTTGGAAAATGCCGGAGGAAGTTTAAATTTGAATGATTCTCAAAAAGGTCTGAATTTAAAGCACTTCCAAAGGCCTCATTTAAAGGATTACCTGTGAAAGGTTATAATTTTGAGTAAATTCTTATAAAACCAATACAAAGAATACCTAAGCAATCTTTGACTTGAAGGATGCCGAAGAAAGCTTTAATTTGAATGATTCTCGAAGAATCCTGAATTTAAAGGACTCCCACGAAAGCCTCATTTTAAGGATTCCCTTTGAGAAGTCATTATCTTCAGGAAATTCTTATAAACTCAACACAAGGAATGTCTAAGCAATCTCTGACTTGAAGGATGTCTGAGGAAGCTCCAATTTAAATGATTGTTAAAGAAGCCTGAATTTAAAGGACCCCTACAGAAGCCTCATTCAAAGGATCACCTTTAAAAGGCTATTATCTTGAGGAAATTCTCAAACAATTAACACGAGGAATGTATAAACAATTTCTGAGTCAAAAAATGCTTGAGGAAGCCTAAATTTTAATGATTCTTGAAGGAGCCTGAATTTAAAGGACTCTCACAAAAGAATTTTATCAAAAAAAATTTTTTTTTATTTAAAACACGACAGGGAATGCCCGAGGAAGCCCCAATTTAAAAGACGCTTCAAGAAGCTTCAATTTGAATGATTCTTGAAGGAGCCTGAATTTAAAGGACCCCCACAGAAGCTTTATTTAAAGGATTGCCTTTGAAAGACCATCATCTTGACGAATCAATAAAATCAATGCGAGGAATGTCTAAGCGTTCTCTGACTTTAAGGATGCCTGAGGAAGTTAAAATTTGAATGATTCTCAAAAAAGTCCAAATTTAAAGGACTCCCATAAAAGCCTCATTTGAAGGATTATCCCTGAAAAGTCATAATTAATCAATACAAGGAATGCCTAAGCAATCTCTGACTTAAAGGATGCCGGAGGAAGCTTTAAAAGATGATTTTTGAAAAAGCTTAAATTTAAAGGACTCCTACGAGAGCCTCATTTCAAGAATTGCCTCTGAGGCGCTACTTTTCAACAGAAATTCAACACGAGGAGTGCCCAAGAAATTTCTGATTTAAAGAATGTCTTAGGAAGCTTCAATTTGGATGATTCTTGAAGAAGCCCGAATTTAAAGGACTCCTACATAGCCTCAATTGAAGAATTATCTTCAAGAGGCCATAATCTTGGAGGAATTCTTATAAATTCAACATTAGTAATGCCTAAACAATTTTAGACTTGTAGAAAATTTAAGGGAGCTTTGATTTAGAGGATTCTTGAAGAAGCTTAAATTTAACGGACCCCTTCTCCTCCGCCAAGGATTCCCTTGGGAAAATTGTTATAAAATTAATACGAGGGATGCCTGAACAACCTAAATTTAAAGGATGTTTGAGGAAGCCTAAATTTGAAGGACCCCACAGAAGCCTCATTTAAAGGATTACCTCTAAAAGGCCATCATTTCGAGGAAATTCTTATGAAATCAATACGAAGAATATCTAAGCAATCTCTGACTTGAAGGATGCCCGAATAGGCTTTAATTTGAATGATTTATAAAGAAGCCTTAATTTAAAGGACCCCTACAGAAGCCTCATTTGAAGGATCACCTTTAAGACATTATTATCTTGAGGAAATTCTCAAAAAATTAACACGAGGAATGTCTAAACAATCTGTTAAGTTAAAGATGCTTGAGGAAGTCTACATTCAAATGATTCTTGAAGAATCCGGAACTTAAAGGACACCCCACGAAAGAAATTTCCCTTAAAAAATGTTTTTAAATTGAAACCTGACGAGGAATGCTTCAGGAAGCCCCAATTTGAAGGGTGCTTGAAGAAATTTCAATTTGAATGATTCTCAAAGAAGCCTAAATTTAAAGGACTCCCATAAAAGCCTCATTTAAAGGATTATTCCTGAAAAGTCATAATTAATCAATACGAGGAATGCCTAAGCAATCTCTGACTTGAAGGATATGCCGGAAAAGTTTTAATTCAAATGATTTTCGCAGAAGCCTCAATTTAAAGGACTCCTACGGAAGCCTCATTTCAAGAATTGCCTCTGAGACACTACTTTTCGACAGAAATTCAACACGAGGAGTGCCCAAGAAATTTCTGATTTTAAGAATGTCTTAAGAAGCTTCAATTTAGATGATTTTCGAAGAAGCCTGAATTTAAAGGACCCCAATTCAAGAATTATCTTCAAGAAGCCATAATCTTGAAGGAATTTTCATAAATTCAACATTAGGAATGCCTAAACAATCTTTGACTTGTAGGAAGTTTGAAGAAGCTTTAATTTAAAGGATTCTTGAAGAAGTTTGAATTTAACGGACCCCCAAGGATTCCCTTGGGGCAATTCTTATAAAATCAATACGAGGGATGCCTGAACAACCTAAATTTGAAGGATGCTTGAGGAAGCCTAAATTTGAAGGACCCCACAGAAGCCTCATTTAAAGGATTAGTCATTTTAAGATATTTTGGAATAATTTGATTGTACAAGGGTTGCCAATGTAATAGCGAAAGATTCTGAATGCGTGTATTTGAATATAGTTTGGTATTGGTAGCGGATTGAAAGGTGAAATAGGAATGAAAAATCCATCTGCAGAACATAACATAAATGTCGGTGACATACGCACATACGTAACGTATTGATACATATGCGTGTGTGTGTGTGTGGGTGTAGTAGTATAGCAATTACGCTTTGGAACTGAATATTGTAAAAAGCGGGCACTCTAGGGAGCCGCCATCGGAACTGATTTTAAAATGTAACGTTTTTATTTTTTTTTGTAAAATATTGGTTCGTTTCCCGCGCGTCCAGGGACCGAAGCCGATATTAATTTCGCCATAAACATTCGTGTATGTGATATCGACGTATCTCAATTTATTGCCGATTCGAACAGAGTGCAGATTATTAAAAAAATTACAATATTATGGAAATGGGGTTTTTGCAAGATTGCCGTTTGCGCCAGCCAGCTTTCAGTATTTTTTTTTCTCGTTTTTTCTGTGATTTTTGTTTTTTCCAAAATTGCGATTTTGTCAGCGATAAAATGAGATATTGTTGCCTGCCACTGTGATTTTACGTTGATTACAATTTTTTTTTTATTTTTTACCCTTTTTACGCCCGCACACACATTCGAACCGTTCGGATATACATTGTGTAATGCTTTTTAAAATTAAACTAAGATTTATCACCCCGATTTACTAAACAAACGCCTGTCCATTTATTTATTGCTTTTATATACAATGCTTTTAAAATTTTGTACACTTTTAAACTACATTTTTAAATATCGGTGAACCCATCTTGCGAATATATCCGTAATCGATCAAAAATACTTTTATTAAAAAAATCCTGCAAACTTTTCCCCCCTTTTGTGCGTGTCGTGTGTCACGATGTCCAAATGATGGATGAGTCAGTGATTGGCAACCCTACGATTTTTTTGTCTGATATCAGAAGCAAATATGTTGCTGAATACTCTCCACTAGCATCGCCGGGATACCTACAGCGCATTGGCAACAATTGCAAGCATACCAAACATAGTCAGCAGTCGTATCATTATTAAAACAATAACGTAACCAGTTCAGTTTAACGATGAGAAACTCTCCTACATTTGCAAGCTTCTATGTATTTGTGTATATGAGGGTGTATTGGTGAAAGGGTGCTTACTACATTGTCCAAGCATATATAAATTAGGGAGGGTAAAATAAATAAAGGGGACACATGATCAATAATTTACAACAACTGGTAATATACGAATATGGATGTACTAATACAGGGTGGCGTTTTTAAACCACAAATAATTTTAAAATAAATTTATTTCGTTTTCTATTGTTTATAAAAAAAAACTTTTCAAATAAAAAATATGGAGAATAATATTCTACACATTTTTTATCATTATTGCAAATCCGTACATTTGATATTTCAGGCGCCAGAGGGCGCTAAAACTACCAAAAACGATTAATTTGTTGTTATCGACCCCTATAAATAATTTTTTCGGATACATTTGAATAACAAAAAATGTGTAAAATATTATTCTCTACAAGTTTTATTTGAAATATTTTTGGATACGAGTGACAGGAATCGAAAAAAACTGAAAATTATTACAAAGTGACGGATGCCGACTTTCAAAAATCGCCTTATTTCAAACTTAATCATCAAAAATATTGTTTTCGGACGTCTTCTATTGTGCGTACACATTTTTTGTCATTATTTCAAGTATGTAAAATTGATATTTTAGGCGCCAGGGGGCGCTAAAACTGCCAAAAAAACGTTCTTCTATTATTATCAACTGCTGGAAGTCATTTTTCCGGATACATGTATATGACAAAAAATGTGCAGAATATTATCCGCTACAAGTTTTGTCTATCAAATTTTTGGATACGAGCAACAGGAAATGAAAAAAATTCGAAATTATTACAAAGTTACGGATGCCGACTTTCAAAAATCACCTTATTTCAAACTTAATCATCAATAATATTGTTTTCGGACGTGTTTTCGCACGCAAATCATCCCGCATTCGTAATAAAAAATAGTATCTGCAACTCGTGCGGTGTTGTCAATTACCCACTTGAGCGAATGAACGCACTTGCTTCGTTCGTGTACGCCCAACTTCGCTTTCGTGGGCAATCGACAACTTATCGCACTTGTTGCACAATTTACTATTCTATCTTTGTTTCTAGGACAAACAGAACATCTTTTGCTTGTCTTTTGTCATTTGGCTAAATTGGCCTTAAAAAATACCAAAATATGAAATAACTTAGTGTATAACGTAATATAATTTTTAATTTGAAATGACATCGACAGAAATTGAAATTGTAGTTTCGAACACTTTATATTTTTTCGATAAAAGTAGTCAATTCGCGGAAAATCAAGGAATAATTTTGTATCGTCTCAAAACGTGCTAGATGCTGCCTCTTGTGGAACTATACTCCAAATTTTAATAAAATTGCAGTAAATCGGAAAAAACTTTCAAGTAAACTTATGTTTTTTTTCGAAAATAATTAGGGTCTTTATATAACATTTTTAGATTGGAGCCCTAATTTTGACAGAAATCGGCGAATTATGGCAATAATACGGATTTCTGACTGAACCAGAACCGTAATCAAAAAATTGTAGATGACAGAGTTGAATTATTTTTTGAAAATAATATGACCTTACTTGAAAGATTTTTTCGATTGACAGCCTTAATTTCGAGTTGACAAAGCAAGTAATTTTTTCATATAATTGTATAGAAATCTCAAAATTGGGGTCGTAAATCTAAATTTTCTTTCAAGTAAACCTATATTATTTTTAAAAAATAGTTGGGGTACTTTATATAAATTTTTTCGATTAGAGCCCTCATTCTGACACAAATCGTGAATATATGGCAATAGCACTAATTTCTGACTGAACCAGGGCCGTAATCAAAAATTAGTTAATGACAAACTCTGTGTATTTTTTGAAAATATTATGAGTTTACTTGAAAGATTTTTTCGGTTAACGGTCTTAATTTCGAGTAAACGGCGTCAGAAACTTTTGTTCAAAAAACGATAAATTACTAAAAAATTTCCACGTAATCGACAGAAATTGGAATTGTAGTGTCGAATTCTTCATTTATTTCTCGATAAAAGTTGTCAATTTGCAGAAAATCGAGGAATAATTTTGTATCGTCTCAAAACGTGCTAGATGCTGCCATCTACTAGCCTCTTGTGGAACTATACTCCAAATTTTAATAAAATTGCAGTAAATCGAAAAAAACTTTCAAGTAAACTCATGTTTTTTTTCGAAAATAATTAGGGTCTTTTATATAACATTTTTTGATTGGAGCCCTAATTTTGACAGAAATCGGCAAATTATGGCAATAATACGGATTTCTGACTGAACCAGAACCGTAATCAAAAAATTGTAGATGACAGAGTTGAATTATTTTTTGAAAATAATATGACCTTACTTGAAAGATTTTTTCGATTGACAGCCTTAATTTCGAGTTGACAAAGCAAGTAATTTTTTCATATAATTGTATCAAAATCTCAAAATTGGGGTCGTAAATCTAAATTTTCTTTCAAGTAAACCTATATTATTTTTTGAAAATAGTTGGGGTACTTTATATAAATTTTTTCGATTAGAGCCCTCACTCTGACACAAATCGTTAATATATGGCAATAACACTAATTTCTGACTGAACCAGGGCCGTAATCAAAAATTAGTTAATTACAAACTCGGAGTACTTTTTAAAAATATTATGAGTTTACTTGAAAGATTTTTTCGGTTAACGGTCTTAATTTCGAGTAAACGGAGTCAGAAACTTTTGTTCAAAAAACGATAAATTACTAAAAAATTTTCACGTAATCGACAGAAATTGAAATTGTAGTGTCGAATTCTTCATTTATTTCTCGATAAAAGTGGTCAATTCGCGGAAAATCGAGGAATAATTTTGTATCGTCTCAAAACGTGCTAGATGCTGCCATCTACTAGCCTCTTGTGGAACTATACTTCAAATTTTAATAAAATTGCAGTAAATCGGAAAAAACTTTCAAGTAAACTCATGTTTTTTTTCGAAAATAATTAGGGTCTTTTATATAACATTTTTTGATTGGAGCCCTAATTTTGACAGAAATCGGCAAATTATGGCAATAATACGGATTTCTGACTGAACCAGAACCGTAATCAAAAAATTGTAGATGACAGAGTTGAATTATTTTTTGAAAATAATATGACCTTACTTGAAAGATTTTTTCGATTGACAGCCTTAATTTCGAGTTGACAAAGCAAGTAATTTTTTCATATAATTGTATCAAAATCTCAAAATTGGGGTCGTAAATCTAAATTTTCTTTCAAGTAAACCTATATTATTTTTTGAAAATAGTTGGGGTACTTCATATAAATTTTTTCGATTAGAGCCCTCACTCTGACACAAATCGTTAATATATGGCAATAACACTAATTTCTGACTGAACCAGGGCCGTAATCAAAAATTAGTCAATGACAAACTCGGAGTACTTTTTAAAAATATTATGAGTTTACTTGAAAGATTTTTTCGGTTAACGGTCTTAATTTCGAGTAAACGGCGTCAGAAACTTTTGTTCAAAAAACGATAAATTACTAAAAAATTTTCACGTAATCGACAGAAATTGAAATTGTAGTGTCGAATTCTTCATTTATTTCTCGATAAAAGTGGTCAATTCGCGGAAAATCGAGGAATAATTTTGTATCGTCTCAAAACGTGCTAGATGCTGCCATCTACTAGCCTCTTGTGGAACTATACTCCAAATTTTAATAAAATTGCAGTAAATCGGAAAAAACTTTCAAGTAAACTCATGTTTTTTTTCGAAAATAATTAGGGTCTTTTATATAACATTTTTTGATTGGAGCCCTAATTTTGACAGAAATCGGCAAATTATGGCAATAATACGGATTTCTGACTGAACCAGAACCGTAATCAAAAAATTGTAGATGACAGAGTTGAATTATTTTTTGAAAATAATATGACCTTACTTGAAAGATTTTTTCGATTGACAGCCTTAATTTCGAGTTGACAAAGCAAGTAATTTTTTCATATAATTGTATCAAAATCTCAAAATTGGGGTCGTAAATCTAAATTTTCTTTCAAGTAAACCTATATTATTTTTTGAAAATAGTTGGGGTACTTGATATAAATTTTTTCGATTAGAGCCCTCATTCTGACACAAATCGTTAATATATGGCAATAACACTAATTTCTGACTGAACCAGAGCCGTAATCAAAAATTAGTTAATGACAAACTCTGAGTATTTTTTGAAAATATTATGAGTTTACTTTAAAGATTTTTTCGGTTAACGGTCTCAATTTCGAGTAAACGGCGTCAGAAACTTTTGTTCAAAAAACGATAAATTACTAAAAAATTTTCACGTAATCGACAGAAATTGAAATTGTAGTGTCGAATTCTTCATTTATTTCTCGATAAAAGTAGTCAATTCGCGGAAAATCAAGGAATAATTTTGTATCGTCTCAAAACGTGCTAGATGCTGCCATCTACTAGCCTCTTGTGGAACTATACTCCAAATTTCAATAAAATTGCAGTAAATCGAAAAAAACTTTCAAGTAAACTCATGTTTTTTTTCGAAAATAATTAGGGTCTTTTATATAACATTTTTTGATTGGAGCCCTAATTTTGACAGAAATCGGCAAATTATGGCGATAATACGGATTTCTGACTGAACCAGAACCGTAATCAAAAAATTGTAAATGACAGAGTTGAATTATTTTTCGAAAATAATATGACCTTACTTGAAAGATTTTTTCGATTGACAGCCTTAATTTCGAGTTGACAAAGCAAGTAATTTTTTCATATAATTGTATAGAAATCTCAAAATTGAGGTCGTAAATCTAAATTTTCTTTCAAGTAAACCTATATTATTTTTTGAAAATAGTTGGGGTACTTGATATAAATTTTTTCGATTAGAGCCCTCACTCTGACACAAATCGTTAATATATGGCAATAACACTAATTTCTGACTGAACCAGGGCCGTAATCAAAAATTAGTCAATGACAAACTCGGAGTACTTTTTAAAAATATTATGAGTTTACTTGAAAGATTTTTTCGGTTAACGGTCTTAATTTCGAGTAAACGGCGTCAGAAACTTTTGTTCAAAAAACGATAAATTACTAAAAAATTTTCACGTAATCGACAGAAATTGAAATTGTAGTGTCGAATTCTTCATTTATTTCTCGATAAAAGTAGTCAATTCGCGGAAAATCAAGGAATAATTTTGTATCGTCTCAAAACGTGCTAGATGCTGCCATCTACTAGCCTCTTGTGGAACTATACTCCAAATTTCAATAAAATTGTAGTAAATCGAAAAAAACTTTCAAGTAAACTCATGTTTTTTTTCGAAAATAATTAGGGTCTTTTATATAACATTTTTTGATTGGAGCCCTAATTTTGACAGAAATCGGCAAATTATGGCAATAATACGGATTTCTGACTGAACCAGAACCGTACTCAAAAAATTGTAGATGACAGAGTTGAATTATTTTTTGAAAATAATATGACCTTACTTGAAAGATTTTTTCGATTGACAGCCTTAATTTCGAGTTGACAAAGCAAGTAATTTTTTCATATAATTGTATCAAAATCTCAAAATTGGGGTCGTAAATCTAAATTTTCTTTCAAGTAAACCTATATTATTTTTTGAAAATAGTTGGGGTACTTTATATAAATTTTTTCGATTAGAGCCCTCATTCTGACACAAATCGTTAATATATGGCAATAACACTAATTTCTGACTGAACCAGAGCCGTAATCAAAAATTAGTTAATGACAAACTCTGAGTATTTTTTGAAAATATTATGAGTTTACTTTAAAGATTTTTTCGGTTAACGGTCTCAATTTCGAGTAAACGGCGTCAGAAACTTTTGTTCAAAAAACGATAAATTACTAAAAAATTTTCACGTAATCGACAGAAATTGAAATTGTAGTGTCGAATTCTTCATTTATTTCTCGATAAAAGTAGTCAATTCGCGGAAAATCAAGGAATAATTTTGTATCGTCTCAAAACGTGCTAGATGCTGCCATCTACTAGCCTCTTGTGGAACTATACTCCAAATTTCAATAAAATTGTAGTAAATCGAAAAAAACTTTCAAGTAAACTCATGTTTTTTTTCGAAAATAATTAGGGTCTTTTATATAACATTTTTTGATTGGAGCCCTAATTTTGACAGAAATCGGCAAATTATGGCAATAATACGGATTTCTGACTGAACCAGAACCGTACTCAAAAAATTGTAGATGACAGAGTTGAATTATTTTTTGAAAATAATATGACCTTACTTGAAAGATTTTTTCGATTGACAGCCTTAATTTCGAGTTGACAAAGCAAGTAATTTTTTCATATAATTGTATCAAAATCTCAAAATTGGGGTCGTAAATCTAAATTTTCTTTCAAGTAAACCTATATTATTTTTTGAAAATAGTTGGGGTACTTTATATAAATTTTTTCGATTAGAGCCCTCATTCTGACACAAATCGTTAATATATGGCAATAACACTAATTTCTGACTGAACCAGAGCCGTAATCAAAAATTAGTTAATGACAAACTCTGAGTATTTTTTGAAAATATTATGAGTTTACTTTAAAGATTTTTTCGGTTAACGGTCTCAATTTCGAGTAAACGGCGTCAGAAACTTTTGTTCAAAAAACGATAAATTACTAAAAAATTTTCACGTAATCGACAGAAATTGAAATTGTAGTGTCGAATTCTTCATTTATTTCTCGATAAAAGTAGTCAATTCGCGGAAAATCAAGGAATAATTTTGTATCGTCTCAAAACGTGCTAGATGCTGCCATCTACTAGCCTCTTGTGGAACTATACTCCAAATTTCAATAAAATTGTAGTAAATCGAAAAAAACTTTCAAGTAAACTCATGTTTTTTTTCGAAAATAATTAGGGTCTTTTATATAACATTTTTTGATTGGAGCCCTAATTTTGACAGAAATCGGCAAATTATGGCATTAATACGGATTTCTGACTGAACCAGAACCGTAATCAAAAAATTGTAAATGACAGAGTTGAATTATTTTTCGAAAATAATATGACCTTACTTGAAATATTTTTTCGATTGACAGCCTTAATTTTGAGTTGACAAAGCAAGTAATTTTTTCATATAATTGTATCAAAATCTCAAAATTGGGGTCGTAAATCTAAATTTTCTTTCAAGTAAACCTATATTATTTTTTGAAAATAGTTGGGGTACTTTATATGAATTTTTTCGATTAGAGCCCTTATTCTGACACAAATCGTGAATATATGGCAATAACACTAATTTCTGACTGAACCAGGGCCGTAATCAAAAATTAGTTAATGACAAACTCGGAGTACTTTTTAAAAATATTATGAGTTTACTTGAAAGATTTTTTCGGTTAACGGTCTTAATTTCGAGTAAACGGAGTCAGAAACTTTTGTTCAAAAAACGATAAATTACTAAAAAAATTTCACGTAATCGACAGAAATTGAAATTGTAGTGTCGAATTCTTCATTTATTTCTCGATAAAAGTAGCCAATTCGCGGAAAATCAAGTAATAATTTTGTATCGTCTCAAAACGTGCTAGATGCTGCCATCTACTAGCCTCTTGTGGAACTATACTCCAAATTTCAATAAAATTGCGGTAAATCGAAAAAAACTTTCAAGTAAACTCATGTTTTTTTTCGAAAATAATTAGGGTCTTTTATATAACATTTTTTGATTGGAGCCCTAATTTTGACAGAAATCAATGAATTATGGCAATAATACGGATTTCTGACTGAACCAGAACCGTAATCAAAAAATTGTAAATGACAGAGTTGAATTATTTTTTGAGAATAATATGACCTTACTTGAAAGATTTTTTCGATCGACAGCCTTAATTTCGAGTTGACAAAGCAAGTAATTTTTTCATATAATTGTATCGAAATCTCAAAATTGGGGTCGTAAATCTAAATTTTCCTTCAACTAAACCTATATTATTCTTTGAAAATAGTTGGGGTACTTTATATAAATTTTTTCGATTAGAGCCCTCACTCTGACACAAATCGTTAATATATGGCAATAACACTAATTTCTGACTGAACCAGGGCCGTAATCAAAAATTAGTTAATGACAAACTCGGAGTACTTTTTAAAAATATTATGAGTTTACTTGAAAGATTTTTTCGGTTAACGGTCTTAATTTCGAGTAAACGGAGTCAGAAACTTTTGTTCAAAAAACGATAAATTACTAAAAAATTTTCACGTAATCGACAGAAATTGAAATTGTAGTGTCGAATTCTTCATTTATTTCTCGATAAAAGTGGTCAATTCGCGGAAAATCGAGGAATAATTTTGTATCGTCTCAAAACGTGCTAGATGCTGCCATCTACTAGCCTCTTGTGGAACTATACTCCAAATTTTAATAAAATTGCAGTAAATCGGAAAAAACTTTCAAGTAAACTCATGTTTTTTTTCGAAAATAATTAGGGTCTTTTATATAACATTTTTTGATTGGAGCCCTAATTTTGACAGAAATCGGCAAATTATGGCAATAATACGGATTTCTGACTGAACCAGAACCGTAATCAAAAAATTGTAGATGACAGAGTTGAATTATTTTTTGAAAATAATATGACCTTACTTGAAAGATTTTTTCGATTGACAGCCTTAATTTCGAGTTGACAAAGCAAGTAATTTTTTCATATAATTGTATCAAAATCTCAAAATTGGGGTCGTAAATCTAAATTTTCTTTCAAGTAAACCTATATTATTTTTTGAAAATAGTTGGGGTACTTTATATAAATTTTTTCGATTAGAGCCCTCACTCTGACACAAATCGTTAATATATGGCAATAACACTAATTTCTGACTGAACCAGGGCCGTAATCAAAAATTAGTTAATGACAAACTCGGAGTACTTTTTAAAAATATTATGAGTTTACTTGAAAGATTTTTTCGGTTAACGGTCTTAATTTCGAGTAAACGGAGTCAGAAACTTTTGTTCAAAAAACGATAAATTACTAAAAAATTTTCACGTAATCGACAGAAATTGAAATTGTAGTGTCGAATTCTTCATTTATTTCTCGATAAAAGTGGTCAATTCGCGGAAAATCGAGGAATAATTTTGTATCGTCTCAAAACGTGCTAGATGCTGCCATCTACTAGCCTCTTGTGGAACTATACTCCAAATTTTAATAAAATTGCGGTAAATCGAAAAAAACTTTCAAGTAAACTCATGTTTTTTTTCGAAAATAATTAGGGTCTTTTATATAACATTTTTTGATTGGAGCCCTAATTTTGACAGAAATCAATGAATTATGGCAATAATACGGATTTCTGACTGAACCAGAACCGTAATCAAAAAATTGTAAATGACAGAGTTGAATTATTTTTTGAGAATAATATGACCTTACTTGAAAGATTTTTTCGATCGACAGCCTTAATTTCGAGTTGACAAAGCAAGTAATTTTTTCATATAATTGTATCGAAATCTCAAAATTGGGGTCGTAAATCTAAATTTTCCTTCAACTAAACCTATATTATTCTTTGAAAATAGTTGGGGTACTTTATATAAATTTTTTCGATTAGAGCCCTCACTCTGACACAAATCGTTAATATATGGCAATAACACTAATTTCTGACTGAACCAGGGCCGTAATCAAAAATTAGTTAATGACAAACTCGGAGTATTTTTTAAAAATATTATGAGTTTACTTGAAAGATTTTTTCGGTTAACGGTCTTAATTTCGAGTAAACGGAGTCAGAAACTTTTGTTCAAAAAACGATAAATTACTAAAAAATTTCCACGTAATCGACAGAAATTGAAATTGTAGTGTCGAATTCTTCATTTATTTCTCGATAAAAGTGGTCAATTCGCGGAAAATCGAGGAATAATTTTGTATCGTCTCAAAACGTGCTAGATGCTGCCATCTACTAGCCTCTTGTGGAACTATACTCCAAATTTTAATAAAATTGCAGTAAATCGAAAAAAACTTTCAAGTAAACTTATGTTTTTTTTCGAAAATAATTAGGGTCCTTCATATAACATTTTCAGATTGGAGTCCTAATTTTGACAGAAATCGGCGAATTATGGCAATAATACGGATTTCTGACTGAACCAGAACCGTAATCAAAAAATTGTAGATGACAGAGTTGAATTATTTTTTGAAAATAATATGACCTTACTTGAAAGATTTTTTCGATTGACAGCCTTAATTTCGAGTTGACAAAGCAAGTAATTTTTTCATATAATTGTATCAAAATCTCAAAATTGGGGTCGTAAATCTAAATTTTCTTTCAAGTAAACCTATATTATTTTTTGAAAATAGTTGGGGTACTTTATATAAATTTTTTCGATTAGAGCCCTTATTCTGACACAAATCGTGAATATATGGCAATAACACTAATTTCTGACTGAACCAGGGCCTAGCATTGCAGTGAGATGTGCGTTCATATTTTAGGAATAATTACACAATAAATTATTGGGATGGAATATCAAACAAAAATGTACATAGGGCTTTTCTACATCTACATAAGAAGTTACTTTAAAAGTGTACCGGGGTATATCATACCCCAACCAACTTCCAGCAAGTCTGATGCTCAATTGAAAGTTTATACATAGTTGTATATAAGTCTGTTCTCTTTGTTCAAGTATAATCCTAAGCTACTGAGAAAAAGAAATCACTTGTTTGTCTTAAATTGATTTTACGATTGGAAATAGAGTTAATGGGGTGACATACCCCACAACACTAACGAAGGGTTAAAAGTGGTGGGGCATGTTTCCAAACAATATTTTCGCAATTATTAATCAAATAATTATTACTTCTTCCCTTATAAATAATTTCAAATGGAAAATCTATAAGCAAACATAAAATAAAACAAAAATTATCGATGTTTTGAAGTGGCGCGTTAAACAGTACAACTATAGACCTCTATCAGCCAAAATTGAATTACACAGCCGGTAAATAGACAGCCTATAAAATCAGGTTAGAAACTGGACTAAAATAAAAATAAAAAGACTTACGTTTTGTTGAAAATAAAAATAATCAGGAATTGGGGGAACTGAAAACAAAAGAATGAATATAAATTAATTTCGTGATATAAAACGGATTAAATGGGATTGATTACGTGATATTCAAAATAAAAAAAATATATAGTAACAATAATTTAGCTTACCGAAACTCAATTGTTTTAATAATTTTAGGTTAACTTTGTTTATAGATTAAAGACAGCTATGAAACTAAAAACAATTGACTATCGGCATGAATTAGTCGGCACTTGTTTCATCAGGTTACACCCTCAACCTTCCAACCATGAATTAAAACATTAAAAAACAAATGCTATCTGTGCCACATTTGCCAAATAATAATTTTATAACTGTACTAAAAGATTACACATCCGTTCTAAAATCATTAAAATGCTTGTAGTCAGGAAACAAAAGAAAAAAATGACGGTGGAAGCATGGTTAACCTCTGGAACGTGTGTTCCTAACCCCCAAACAACTGAGCATCAACGAAAAGCCACAGGTGTTACTGTGTTAGTGTGCTGTGTGTAACAGTAACAATATAGCGTCCCGCGAAACCACGTGATAACACATGCTCACATATATATGTGTTAGTGACGTCCAGATACTGTCAAAATAAAAACAAAATGTAAAACAAACTCCTACCTCTCTCAAACAGTCGAAAACGAAACAAAAAACAATCACAACAACTGAAAATCACAAACACAAAAACTCAAACTAAATAAAATCGTGTGAATCGTTGCGAAAATCGATGATTTTCTGGATGTAATCAATGGTGTGTATAGCTTCTTCTCCATGGAGAATGCAGGTGGCTAGATGCGTCTCGGCGCGGAGAACGTCTAAAATAACGGCGCTCGCGTTGCGGCGCCCGCCATAACGTCGTCCATTTGAAATTCAGACGCGGGGCGTCCGATTTACACACCCAAAAAACATCGCAGACTCAAATGTGTTTGTAGTTTTTAAATTGGGAGTACACGTGCTCTATTTGTCAAGCTAATTTTGAATTAGGCACCGGGAATGACAGTTTAGTCACATGTTCGACTAGAGCGGACAAATATGGAACTACTGAAGTTGTCAGTGCGCAGGTACACGCTTTAGAACAGCCAAAATGGCCACCACAAGGCTACAAGACTTTTTAAATATTATTATTATATAAAATAATTGATTCAAAATGATTTGGTTAGTATTTTTATTGAATTTACACATAATTTCATATTTTAGGGAGCTGCTCAATAAAGATTTGACAGTTGAAAACATTTTGACGTATACTGAAACAAGCAATTGTTTTTATTATATTAAATGGCAGAAATAATAAATAAATGAACAACAAACGTTATTTTAGCAGTAATATCTTTTTAGCTTCATTATTTGAAGGTAATAAATGTTCCTAACCTCACATTCATGTCCGTGACAACTTATTTAATATTTATTTGTATTCAAATTCACTTTAATATTTTAATGAAAAACAATTGCCGTACAAAAGTCATCTTAATATTGAAAATAACAGGTTAAATAGTTCTGTTAGAGAGTAAAGTGCTTCAACAACAGTCAACTGTTTGGCATCAACTTTAAAAATTAATTACAACCCAACGAAGAATAATTAAAACGTGCAACTACTACAAATTTATTTTAAATATAATTAAATTTCATTAAAAAACAAAAACAGTATAAAATTGAAAGGCAGGTCTGTATTACAAATTTTTATTTAAATATGGTATAAAGTCCCTTAAAAGTGCAAAATAAAATACAAAATGGAATAAATGCATCCAATATTCGAAAAATGCTTCACTGTTCGTCTTTATCCTTCGCCCCGTGCTTCAAAATGCGCGTAAATTCAATATAATCGAACATCCCTTGCTTAATCGGGGCCTCCCTGTACATTTCGTCGACCTCTTCATCAGAAAATCTATCCCCCATAGTTGTCAGCAACTCCCGGAGACGATCTTCGTTGATTATTCCGCTGTTTTCTTCGTCAAAACAGCCGAAGGCGTTTTTAATTACGTCTTCAGGGTCGGTACCTTGCAGACGCTCCCCGAAAAGGGTGAGGAACATCGTGAAATTAATCGGACCTGGAGCTTCGTTCATCATGCCCTCGAGGTAATCATCAGTGGGATTTTTACCTATTAATACACAATTAAAAAAAAAAATTGATTACAATGATGTATTTTACCTAATGAAGCCAACATGTCGTGCAAGTCTTCTTTATCTACAAACCCATCGTGGTTTTGGTCTATCATATTAAAAGCTTCCTTAAATTCGGCGATTTGGGCCTGATCAAACATAGCAAAAACATTGGAGGTTGCTCGTTGGGCCCTCTTTTTGGTGGTCGCCCTACGGCCCACAGTTTTACGAGACGACATTCTGACCTTAACAAAAAAATAAAATTGATAAATCAATTCGAGGAAACCGTAACAACAGGTAACATTCCGAACTGTCAGCAAATAATTTCAAAATGACTTTTATATTAAAAATATTACAAAATTTTCATTTCTAACTATAACCATATTGAAATAATAATTCAAAATTAATTTGAGCCCAATATTTACCTGTTTTTCCCAACTAAAACTTCAAAATAACACAGCTGTACGTTTTGCTGACAATTCTGTGAGTCATCTATCTCACTCACACCACACCCAGCCAATGACACATGCGCAAAGAAACAATTGAGGTCAGCGCGAAAATATGAGCATCTGCTACTCATATTTTAATTTAAATAATAATTTTCAGTACAATTCAAATAATATTTACAGCACTTTTTAATAATTCAAAAAATAATCAATTTATAATAATCAAACATTAAAATTATTTTAGGTAAATATTAAATTTCTGAAGAGTTTATTTTAGTACCATATATGGTGCGCTATTTACGTAAAATAGAAAGTGACATCATTGTATACCTGTAACGGATAAGATAAGGCCAAATATAACTAAAGTAGTAAAACTAGTTTTATTTTCGTTACCATAATTCAAAATGATTATTATTTGGTTGATTGCGACAATTAAAATTACCATTGATTGCAGCACATTGCACATGCAGATTGACAACCCTCTATTTTCAACCCCTTGATAAAATAAATTAAATAATGCAACGAGAATCTGTCATCTTTACATTGCTTAACAAATAACCGCGGGTTTATAAATCAATATCTACAAATAACTGTGGATCAATAAGTAATAGAAAGCTCATATTATTAAATTTATTTCAAAATCAGGTTCAACCCTCTATTTTTCAACCCCTTGATGTAATAAATAAAATAGTATAGCGAGAATCTGTCACCCGTACGTACTTTAAATTTGCTCAACAAATAACCGCAATTTAAAAATCAATTTTTAGATAATTCATATTTCCTGAAAAAATTAAAATAGATTGATAAATCAACTATCAATAAAAAGCTTGAAATGTCTAGTTTATTTCTAAACCACGTTCAACCCTCTATCTTTCAACCCCTCGGTGTAAGGGATGAAAAAATGCAACGAAAATCTGTTATATACCTTATACCTCATATTTGCTCAACAAGTAACCCTAATAAAAAGCTTGAAGTATCTAATTTATTTCTAAATCCAGCCCAACCCTTTATTATCAAACCCCTTGGTATAAAAAATTAAATAATGCAACGAACTGGCATTCGTTTATACTTTAAATTTGCTCAACAGATAACCGTAGAATTGAAATGAATTTAAAAAAAATTCATATCTACTGAACAAATAACTGTGGATTTATAAATCAACCACCAGTAGGAAGCTTGAAGCGTCTAATCTATTTTAAAACTAGATCCAGCCCTCTATCTTTCAACCCCTCGGTATAAGGGATGAAATAATGCAATGAAAATCTGTTATATACCTTGTACCTCATATTTGTTCAACAAATAACCCTAATAAGAAGCTGGAAGTGTCTAATTTATTTCGGAATCAAGTTCAACCCTCTATTATTAGAATAAATCAAATAGTGCAACGAGCTGTCATTCGTACATACTTTAAATTTGCTCAACAGATAACCGTATAATTGAAATAAATTTTAAGAAAACTCATATCTCCTGAAAAAATAACCGCAGATTTATGAATCAACCACTAATAAAAAGCTTATAGTGTCTCGTTTATTTTAAAATCAGATTCAGTCCTCTATCTTTCAACCCCTTGATGAAAGGGATGAAATAGTGCAACAAGAACCTATAACATTTTTGAAGCTTATTTCTGCGTAAGCCAGTGGCTTCAAAAAGCTCAAATTGTGAGTAAGTACTAAGAAGGGATGTAGGTATATGCTAAATCACATCTTATTGTTAATAATAATTTTGTGTACTTGGTAAATTAATAAAATTGCGTCCCGCACAGTATTTACAATATTTTATTAGACTAAAACAAACGATTTGACATTTTTAGGAGGCTTGGCCCGAACTAAACTGAGAATCTCCAGTAGCACATCCAATTTGGCCGGAAATTGGCTTCAACTTTCTTTTTATTACATGAATAAATTCTACACAAAAAGTCAAACTTGAAGTGTTTAATTTAATCAAGCCCAATTCTGTATTATCAAACCCCTTGGTATAAAAAATTAAATAGTGGAACGAGCTGTCATTTGTACATACTTTAAATTTGCCCAACAGATAACCGCAGAATTGAAATGAATTTTAAAAAAATTCATATTTTCTGAACAAATAATCGTAGATTTATGAATCAACCGCTAATGAAAAGCTTATAGTGTCTAGTTTATTTTAAAAGCAGATTCAGTCCTCTATCTCTCAACCCCTTGGTGAAAGGGATGAAATAGTACAACAAGAACCTATAATATTTTTGAAGCTTATCTCTGCGTAAACCAGTGGCCTCAGAAAGCTCAAATTGTGGGTACACACTAAGAAGGGGTGTAGGTATGTGGAATGAATATCATGCGATAATTGTTGCACGAGTATGAATACTTTAATAACTATTGTTACGTTGTTGAGAATAATAAAACTATTATACATTATATTGTGTAATTTGATGACGTCATAGCTTTTTATCATAGTTCATATTCAAGTGTTTAGTTGCTCCCAACAGACCGCTGTTCTCCCCACCCAATTGCCACTTCCACAAAAAAATATTGTTTTAAACAAATAATATTTGTTAGAAACAATCATGTGATGTGATTTTTAGTGGAAGTGGTAAATTGTGGAGGGAGAACCGCGGTCTGTTGGTAGCGAATCCCGGTGCCGTCCGTCAAACGGCCTCCGGTGCGGAGCGTTCTGTTGCTTCGACTGGAGGCCGACTCGGCGGGGAGGAAGGGGTCCCAAGGCGAAACAATGCCCAAATGACTAACAATACATCATCCATATGGTACAACATTTATTATACTTTCAACTGAATAATATTCTAGTTAGAAGTGAATCAATTTCAATATATTTTTTATTTAAAAGTGAATTTACTGTGTTTTAATTATATTTGATTTGGATTTCAGAGTGCGTTAAAGAGTCGTCAAATTGGAGAAGAGCGGAGCAAAAGTGATTCTGGAGCAAATATCTTGTGTATCAATGGAAATATTAACATCAAAAAATTTAAGGTAATTTTTTAAAATAATTTTCAATTGTAAATTGCTTTTTCTAATGATTATTTAGATCATTTTGGAACAAATTTTTGCAAATTTGAAAGAAGGGAAGATAAATTGAAGCAGATAATAACAAATTTTGTGGTTTAAAACTCAAATTTTTAGTGTAAAATATGTTTTAAAAGCAAAATTCAATATTTTTTTGGCTTGGTTACGTAAAGCACTGTTCGTAACTTGAATACAAATTTAATTATGTAAGAAGAATTTCAACAAATAGTAAATAAATTTTGTCTTCACCAAGATCAAAATGAAATAAAGCTCAAATATCAAAGTTAAAAATTAAAAAACAAAGATACAGAATATAAAACTGGATTAGAATATTTGTTATGAAATTCTAAATAAGTTGTCTGAAATAAATAAATTTACAGATATACTCAGTCCTCATCAAATGATTTCCATGTATTTAAACCATTATTATTATAGAATGGACTGTTTTTCAGGATGTTCAGAATGAGACGGTTTAGTCCCCGAAGGATCCATCCAGAACCATAGTGAGCTTAAAAGAACTGAAATGAAAGTTGAAAATAATCAATGGTGAGTTGAAAACATAAGTTATTCGTATTTCATTTTATCTCCTTTATTTATCAATAAATTCCTAATGACTTCAATTGAATCTTCAAAATTAAATTTAAAAAAAGTGATACTCACGTCTCTGTACCATTTCTTGACTGATATACCGATTAAAAACTGTTTGAATTCACTGATTTATTTGAAATAAATCATTAAGGCTCGGTTGCACAGCCTTTGGCTTATCCTAAAGTGTAATTAACTCAACGATTGTTGAAATAATTGTAACTATATAATCTATTCCAGTTAAGAATGGCCCAATGTCTTTTATGGATTTAAGCCTTCTGATTGGCCTAAATTCATGTATAGGTTTGAAAACAAATTGTCTGAAAATGAATTCAAGTTATAAAAGCAACTTAAATGTGTTCACATAATATTTGAGTAGATAAAAATTTAAATTTATGAATAATTGTAATGTTGTTCCATAAAAACTTTTGAACTGTTCTTAACTGGAATAGATACAAGGTAATTGGGCTACACTTAGAATAACCCAAAGACTGTGCAACCAAGCTAAAACTTTATAATTATGTCTTCATATATTACAAGAAAATGATTGGAAATTCTTCTATTGATGCCTTTGTAAAATCATTTGAATAATATGTTTTGTACAGAGCCAATTTTCCCTAAGAAATAGCGTCTTTATTCTGTAGTTTAGTAATTGCTTCATTTTACTTTCTTGAACAATTACAATTTATTGACTTGATAGAGTTTACCTCTAAGGTACAGATATATTCTTTGTGCAAACTCCTGTAGTTCGATGATGAGAATTGATTGTTAAATCTTATTACGTTAAAATCGAACTACAAAACCTATTTTTATTTGCAAAATCCACCAATAATACCTATTTTCATTGATTTCATCAAATAAATTGCAATTATATTCTTGTTGTCTCAATATTTCAATAATAAAGATGAAAATTGTATTATTTATTATGCCCATAGAAAATTATGACAGTAGGGACATGGCAACTAATGTGTTTTAAAGTGGACCAAAACTTGGTTGTGCTACTATCCGCCAGGGGCAGTGATTTAGTTAGATTCCCATCCGCTAGTGGCACTTATTTGGCTTCAATTTTATGCTGTTAGTTGCCAGTCTGTACGGGGTATATTCAATGCTGTATTTTATGCGATTTTGAACCTTATGGCAATAAATTAAAATAATTATTAACAGCCTATTTAAATATGAAATAAAGATGTGTTTCATGTTTTTAAACTTTTAAGTTACACTTTTATAAATAAATATTTGTTTTTCTGCAAGTAATCGAAATTTCAATAATTCATTTGCTAGGTTCATTCGTTTATTTGTTGATGGACAACTGACAAGCTTGTCTGTCAGCTTGAAGTTTTGTGAGAATATAGAAAAATGTATTTAAATATGGTTGCTGCAAGCATGAGAAAATTGCAATCAGTATCAAACTCAAGGTACAGATATATTTAAATTTTAATAACTAATTCAACTTCTTTCTTATAGTTCTGTATATAAAAGTGTGGTTATAAGAAATAACTGATATTCATGTTCCCATACAATGACTTTGTAAAATCATTTAAATAATAGATGTTTTTGTGTAGGTACTTGGTGCTAATGGAACTTCGAAGGACGTTACCTGGCCAGAAGAACTAGCTTTTAAATCCATATATGATTCAAATTATCTTGGAAGAAAGTATCGCTTGGTTTTGCATGATTTTCAAGAAAACAGGCTTCTTTTTACCGAACAAACTGTAAGTAAAGTTTGATACTTTAATATAAAAGATTAACCAAGTAAAATGAACAGATTGAAAGCTAGGTTTTTGAAGGTTATGCCAATTTATTGAATAATATTTCTAATAGCTTTTCGTACTTTGAATTTTTAAATAGTAAACAAATTTTCTTGTATATTCTGTCCTGTCCTGTCCTCTCCAATCATTTTGAATGTGTTCATCAAATACAGTAAATAGTGCTTTTACAGTTACTTAATTTGCGATTCCTATGTAAGCTTTATGTATTTTGGAAAAGTTGGCTTAAGAATCTTTTATTGGAAAAATGAAAATGTTTCAAAATAACATTTAAAACTACTTGAGAGAACTTTTTGTAGTATTATCAAGTAAATATTGTGAGTACCTCGTTATATTTCAGTAATTACATTTTGTCTCAAAAGTAAACCAACAATTGCTTTGATTTTAATTTAATTTGGTATTGCAATACTTTCAATTATTTATGCTGCGATTTTATTCATTTATATATGTGATACATATTGGAATAGTTTCTATTTTTTTAATATATACAAATTCAGATAACAATAATACTTTCTTAATATGTTTTTCATTTCCATTTATAACATATCATTAATTTTATTTATTTGTGCATTTCCAGATTGTTTATGATGTGTCAATGGAGTACTTTTCATTGTAAATGGATTTGAAACAGTCGCTGTTTTGAAGTGAATGCGAAAGTGATATGAAATTCCATAGCAGCTGTTACATTCTATTTTCGGAAATCCTGCCGCTTCTAAAACCAAAACGTGAGCTTTTTTCATTTATTCGATAATTAGCAAACAATTGCATCCTTTAATTACAAGTTTATATTTACTTACGTTTTAAGGGCTCTTATCGAGTTATTGGCCAATTTCATATTAGCACAAAAATCGTACTTTGTTTTATTTTTTAGTTTTGTCATTTGCCAATCGTTTATAAATTATCATAAATAGATTTATGCAGTTCAAAGATTTAAATTTGTATCGATTTAGGTGCTATACTTGTCGCTTTTATTTATTAAATTCATTATCAGCTTGTTTTGAATCCTGCATTTAATGTCTGTAAATCATAGTACTATAAAAGCCCTTGGATCGTTCTGAACTTAAATAAAATATAACTCAACCAATAATTGAAATTGATTTTCAACTGAATTAGAATCAAATTTTACCGAAGTATAAATAAGATTGCTCCGAGTAATGAAATATGGTACAAAATTAAAATATCTGACGAAAAGTTTTTTACATGAAAGAATATTGTTTTTTAAACTTTTATAAAGAGTAATAGCAAAACTATTATACATTATATTGTGTAATTTGATGACGTCATATTATTTTATCATAGTTCATATTCAAATGCTGGCTTGCTCTCAACAGACCGTTGTTCCCCCACCCAATTGCCACTTCCACAAAAAAATATTGTTTTAAACAAATAATATTTGTTAAAAACGATCACGTGATGTGATTTTTAGTGGAAGTGGTAAATTATGGAGGGAGAACCGCGGTCTGTTGGTAGCGAATCCCGGTGCCGTCCGTCAAACGGCCTCCGGTGCGGAGCGTTCTGTTGCTTCGACTGGAGGCCGACTCGGCGGGGAGGAAGGGGTCCCAAGGCGAAACAATGCCCAAATGACTAACAATACATCACCCATATGGTACAACATTTATTATACTTTCAACTGAATAACATTTTAGTTAAAAGAGAATCAGTTTCAATATAATTTATATTTACAAGTGGATTTACAGTGTTTTAATTTTATTTGATTTGGATTTCAGTGCGTTAAAGTGTCTTCAAATGGGAGAAGAGCAGAGCAAAAGTGGTTTTGGAGCAAATATCTTGTGCATCAATGGAAATATTAACATCAGAAAATTTGAGGTAATTTTTTTTAAATAATTTTTGCGTAAATTGCTTATTTTTGTGAATATTTAGATAATTCTGGAATAGATTTTTGCAAATTTAATAGAAGTGAAGATGAATTGAGGCAAATAATAGCAAATTTTGTGGTTTGAATATCAAATTTTTAATGTAAAATATGTTTAAAACGCAAATTTGAATATTTTTTCGGCTTGGTTACGTAATTTTTTCGTAACTTGGATTTTAATTGAATTATGTATGAGGAATTTTACCAAAGAATGAATAAATTTTAACTACACCAAGAGCAAAATCACCTCAAAAAAGATAAATATAGAATACAAATGTATGATTTTAATCTAGAGTAGAATATTTGTTATGAAATTCTAAATAAGTTGTTTGAAAAAAATAAAATTTTAGAGATATATTCAGTCTTCATCGAATAATTTCCATGAATTTAAACCATTATATTTAGAATTTTCTGTTTTTCAGGACGTTCAAAAGAAACGACTTAATCCCTAAAGGATTCATCCACATCCAGAGCAATAGGGAGCCTAAAAGAATTGAACATTGAACCACATATGGAATTATCAGCGGGTGAGTACCTCAAAATATTATTCAAATTTATTTTTTTTCCTTTATTTATAACAAACAATTCTAAATGATTTCAATTGCTGCCCTGATTACTTTAATTTTTTACCTTAGTCCTCAACTTGTATACTAATATTAAGAATTGTTTGGATTTATTAATTTGTATCAAATAGATCATTTTTGATTTTTCTTGCAATATTCAGATAAACATTTGTTATTCTTATAGTAAATAATAACGAATTTTGTGTTTTAAAGTAAGTTTTAATTCAAAATTTCAATTTTTTTAACCCTTAGATGAATAACAAGGATCCTTAGTGGGTCCACAGTTAGATGATTGCTAATAAATGAAGTTTTATGACTTAAGAACATGAATATTAGAATATTATAAATTTTTCGCATCTTTTTCAGTAAATATTATTAGTTACAATGTGCGAAGATCATAAGCAAAGACTGTAGCGAATAGAAACATATATGAAAAGTAAAGTAATTTTTTTTCTTCACGAAATCTCAAAATAAGTTTATTGAATGAGTTAGCTGAGAGCTTGCTATCTTTATTTCTGTGAAAAATAGTTTAAGTAATTATTATTATATGAAAAAATCTGACTTGGACATCACGTGACTTACTTGTAAATCATTGGATATATATAATCAAACACAACATCTCACATTCCACGGCTAGTCGGTTGCTTTTCATCATTCTTATGTCACAACATTCCTAAATACTAATTTCCCGGATTCTACGGCTAACAGTTCTGAATTTATGCGCAAAATTCCAAGATCATCAAGTATAGTGCACTTTCGACTCAGTCGATCTCAATGAAAATAGGATATGAGCATCTAGACAGTACTATCATCTTAAATACTGTATTCTAATATTCTACGTTCAATCGTTTTGGATTTATGCGGAAAATTAAAAAAATGTTCCGAGTAAACTGCACTCCCGGCTTAGCCGATTACAATCATAATGCAAGGTGTACAACTAGATATTATAAAAGTGCCTAATACAAAATTTAAATATTCTACGACTGATTATTTTTAATTGCATATTTGAAAATATATGTCAAAGCACAAGAAATATCAAAGTTAGAAACGAATACTTCTGTATGAATTCTATTTGTATTAGAATATATGTTATTTAGTCCTGCATAAGGTCCTTGAAACTTTATTTATCAAATAAATTTAATTTGTTCAAATCATTATACTTAGAATTATTTTTTATGTTTTGCAGAATGTAATCCCTTCAAGGACAACAATAAGAAACTACTGATTCGTTCAAGTGGACAGGAAGTTTTTAAACTATCGGAATAAAGGTGGAATTGCAGAAAAAGGCGATATTTGGCATAATTAAAATGGTGAGACTATAATTATTTATAACATAAAGTTATTCGTATTCTATTCTTCTATTTATTCTCAATTAGAGCACAAAATCCAAAATGGTTTGCTTATAATAAATAATTCTTAAGCTAGATCAATTATTACTATCAAATATAAATAAAAATACGTGGTGCTTATATTATCCTTTACCTTTATCCTTCCTCGACTCTTATGGCCGTTTGTTTTGCATTTTAATTCTTTATTTTGAAGTGTCATATATAATTTACTTATATCCTTTCTTGATTTGTATACTAATTTAGATTACGAACTATGTTGCAATTATGTGCAAATCCATAACTCCAATAAGATCTATAAATTCATAAGAAACTGATGAAAAAGTATCGACTTATAATCAATGTCAATTTGTTTATAAGGATAACAAATTCATTGCAATTTTGTTTAATATTAACAGATCTTATTCTATATTCTATTTTCTTAAGAATTCTGTAACTAAAATGAAAATATTGAATGAATAGTATGACTACGTTTATATGATAATTTTAATGCGATATTAATTAGATCATATGCTATGCTGGTTACATATGTAAAGATAAATGGTAATTGTTCAAATATATATCACAAAAATATATGTAACTAAAAAATAAATATTGTAACAAGTTTAATATATACAAATATTGCAATTAAATATCACAAACATCAAACACTAAAATAATGCTGCAATTTTAAATATTAATAGGCCGAAAATTGGAACAAAAACAAAGATATCACATAATTTAAAAGCAATAGGAAATATGGATGAAATAATTAAAATCTTTTCAATTGCTTAAAATTAATAAATAAAAATGCAAACTCAGCGAGGGAAATTCAAAGTTCTAAAACGCAACACCATTGATTAAATCAAAATGTGACGTCAAATACTATGCCAACAAGTGCGCACTGCTTACATTTGTATGGCATTGCAGGCTTTTGATTAGAAAACATAGTAATAACGTCTGTGTTGTAAATTAATTTATTGTTTAAGTGTCATTTTAGCATCCTAGTGATAAATCATTTAAGACAGTGGTTTTGTAAAGGCAAAATCGGATAATCTGTCAAGAATAGATCCATTCATGATGTCGTCTTATTTTCTTTCAAATTCAAATTTTACGTCCGCTGAAGTAAAAAGAGTGAACACTGCAAAGTAATTATTCAATAATAACACATTATGTACGCTTTTTTAATGAATACAGTTAGAAATATGATGAGCAGTGAACATAACCTATAATTTTTGTTTATTTTAAAACGAGCAAATGTTAAACGAAGTCGCATACACACACTGTATTTTATTGCTAAAACTTGTCACATATAATGTTATTCATGATCTGTCAAATTTATTATCTTCTGATAACCTTACATCATTTCTTACGTATTTTAAAACCTGTATTAGATTAAAAAAAAGACTTCATCAGGTACATTTCTGATAGTATTTTGCATTCAGGCACAATGCAATACTTAAAAACTGACTTTTAAATTTTTTTTAATGCTGAAATAAGTTGAGAACGAAAACACCTGTAGTAAACAATGGACTGTAATGTCACTGGACATGGTATTTGACGTCATCAATAGAGCGCGCGAAAATGGTGGTGTTTAAACAGCTCAAAATTATTCTCAATTTTAAATATTCTTTTAAACTTGATTACTGCACTTTTAAACATATTTTTTACTGTTATAACGATGTAAACAGTGAATTAAAAATATAAAATAAATTCAACAGGCCATGTGCAAGGGGGCGGAGTTTGAACAAATATCGATGCGAGCGCTCATGGTGAGCACCATTATAACCATTGAACTCCATTTCTCAGAATACGTCACTGAGCTGTCATTGAGCATTGTAGTTTAAAAGTGAAAATAATTGCATATAAAACATGGGAAAACGTTTCTTCTGTTCCAGACTGTTGTGTTAAGGATGATTCAAGTGAAATATAGTTTCATAGATTTCATGTACCCAGTTATAATATAAAAAAACGAGTGAAGTAAATCAAAGCGGTAAATAGAGTATTATCTGCCTTTCATTATTAATTTATATAACAAATATGTTTGTAATTCATTTGTGAAATTAGAAATATTCATCATCGATTTGGGATTCATGAATTTACCTCTATCTCTAATTTGTAAGATGTTTCAGTGATAGAAGTTTGTCAGATGCACTTCGCAATAATTCTGTTGTTAATATTGTCAGCAACATATTCTTCAACATGTTTAATATGGCGAAACTAATTTCACGCTTTTCTTCAATGCTTCCTCGGTAAAAGGGATACAGTGTTTGATAAATACAAACCCGATCTGCAAGATCACGGCATCATAATTTGAGGTTATCCTGTCAATTTGGACGGATTAAGACGTTTTCTCTATAGCAGGTACGTTATAATTGAAGAAAAAAATACTCAAAATAAATAATTTCAACGTAACTTTTATGCTATGCAGTTATATTATACGCACACAGCTGAATTAAATAATATTAGTACATTTAAAAAATTATAGGTATGAAACAATGATAAAATGGAGTTCAATCGTTCTCCATTGCCCGCTAGAGGCGCTAGTAGACTTCATGCACGTAGCCTATACCCTATTGAGAATATAACAAGTTCCACGTAAAAGTAACAATTGAAATGTATACGAAGTATGAAATAGATAATGATTAGTGTTACAATTTGCTAAAGCCAGTATGTATTTCTTCGATTTAAAAAAATATGTAGCATCATAAGATAGTTATCCAAACTTTGTAGGGTTGGTAACATGCCTATGACGTTATGCTACACATTTAATATTATCGTTATAGAAGACTGAAGTCACACTGTGAAAAACTTTTTATCTAGTTCTTTGACAATTGTCATTTAATGAAGTTACAATTCGAAATTTTATAAGTACTAGTGGTCGAAATTCGATTATGAATCATTATGTTGCTTAGTTTGAACGTTATTGAGTTTAATCTTCCATTTCCAAGGGTTCCAGATAAAATTGACTTGGTATTAGACGCTCCATTCGACTCTAAAATTAGGATTAGTGGTTCTCATTCAAGATTTCAAAGTATCTTTTTCCACTCGGTGCATATTTCTCGATATATTCCAGCAAAAAATTATATAATTTTCATTGGTAAATTAGAATTGAGCACCCTGTATATAATGAGTGCGCGTTACAAAGTTTTTTTTCGCAAAAATCTAAATGTTTTACCTGTATATAATTTCACCATGCTGCACCCCTTTTCCAGATAGAATGCAAGTGCAAATTTCACATGCCTACCGTGGAATAGAAATAGAGCACCCTGTATATACTCTTACCTTTCTGCACTTCTTTTCCATATTAACTTCAAGTATGCCAAATCTCACATTCTTCCGTGCGCGCAAAATGCTTAGAAAGGGGTACAAAGCTTACTTTTCACGTATTAATACAGATTAAAATGGAACATCCCGTTTATAATTTTTGCTTTCTGCACATCTTCTCCATATAAACTTTAATATGCTTAAAAAGGAGGCCGAAAGATTTCTCTTAGAGTATTAATATATAGATTTAAATATAACAAGTAATAATAGTGGGAGTGCAAATTTTATAATTTTAATATAGTCCAAGATCCCAGACCTGCCAGACCCTACTTATTTTATGAGAAATAAAATTTGTGGATTAAAATAGTGTTAGTCAGTACCTTGATCATACTACTAGTTTGTGCCGACGACCAATTTATTGATACGAGGTGTTATAGGTACTACAAGACAATACTCACTTTTCTTGAAGTCTGAGTGCTGATTCTTATGTATGTTCTAGAGAATATTTTTGAAAATTGATAATCAACATTGCCAGACACTTCTCATCGGCAGTAATTCCTGCTAAACGCTTTAAAGTTCGCAAAAAATATCGTTATCTTATTTATAGTCGGAGTCCTAATTTTTATATATAATACTCAGTGAGCAATTTCAAGACTTTTTATAAATAGCCAGACCAAGGAAGAGTCGGATGCCCGTAGATACTTAACTTACTATCAAGCCTACAAATATTGACCTCGCGCTTTTACTCACAGCGATATTTTAGATGTGTCTGGAGGATGTTTAGTCCTACGATCAATCTAGCTGTTAACAAAAAATATTAAAATTGTACCCTGAGTGTCATATATAAAAATTAGTACTCAAACTATAAGCAAGATCACGTTATTTTTAACAAAACATACCTCAAAATCAGCACTCAAGACCTTAAGAAAAGAGAGTAATATCTCAACGTACCGCTAGCACCTCGTATCTGTAAATTGGCCGTCGCCACAAACTAGCTAGTATGCGTATGATCAAAGTAGATACTAACACTACTCTATTCCACACATTTTGTTTCTCAGAAAATTAGTAAGATCTGGCGGGCCAGGGATCTTGCTCTATAACATTTTCATCAACACAGGTACTCATTTAGATATAATTATTAAATTTTGACAGTTCCTACAATTCATTTCAGTTTAAAACCGTCCAAGAGCTCTTATGAGACTACGATTTAAACCTTCTGATTAGCCGTAATGCGAACAAGAAATAAAAGCAACAAATATTTACGTATTACCTGAATAAATACAAATCTATTTATGATAATTGATAAATTATTAACCAAATATTAAATTGGTTCGCATTTTGGCCAATCAGAAGGCTTAAATCGTAGTCCCATAAGAGTTTTTGAATTATAGATGTTATTATAACATCAAGTATACTGTGGATATCTACATACATCAAAGTGATATCTGTTCTTATAACTATTGGTCATTTTGAGAGCGTTCCCGAAATGTCGTTCTCGAAGTGACTCGAGCCATTTTTGCTGCCACGGGCTATATATTACCCTAATTAGAACAAAAATTGAAATTGATTCTTCTGGTTCATAGTACAATTTATGATAATATATAAAGTAGTTTTTTGCATGGAAGAATATTGTTTTTAAACATTTTATAAAGATTAATAATAAAACTATTATTCATTATATTGTGTAATTTGATGACGTCATAGCATTTTACCATAGTTCGTATTCAAATATCGGCTTGCTCTCAACAGACCGCTGTTCCCCCACCCAATTGCCACTTCCACAAAAAAATATTGTTTTAAACAAATAATATCTGTTAAAAACAATCACGTGATGTGATTTTTAGTGGAAGTGGTAAATTGTGGAGGGAGAACCGCGGTCTGTTGGTAGCGAATCCCGGTGCCGTCCGTCAAACGGCCTCCGGTGCGGAGCGTTCTGTTGCTTCGACTGGAGGCCGACTCGGCGGGGAGGAAGGGGTCCCAAGGCGAAACAATGCCCAAATGACTAACAATACATCACCCATATGGTACAACATTTATTATAGTTTCAAGTGAATAATATTCTACTTAGAAGTGAATCAATTTCAATATATTTTTATTCAAAAGTGAATTTACAGTGTTTTAATTATATTTGATTTGGATTTCAGTGCGTTGAAGTGTCGTCCAATTGGAGAAGAACAGAGCAAAAGTGGTTTTGGAGCAAATATCTTGTGCATCAATGGAAATATTAACACCAGAAAATTTAAGGTAATTTTTTTTAAATAATTTTTGCTTGCAAATTGCTTTTTTTTGTGAATATTTAGATAATTCTGAAATATATTTTCGCAAATTTAATAGAAGTGAAGATAAATTGAGGCAAATAATAGCAAATTTTATGGTTTGAATATCAGATTTTTAATGTAAAATATGTTTAAACGCAAATTTCAATATTTTTTCGGCTTGGTTACGTAATTTTTTCGTAACTTGGATTTTAATTGAATTATGTATGAGGAATTTTACCAAAGAATAAATAAATTTTATCTACCCCAAAAGCAAAATCACCTCAAAAAATAGATAAATATAGAATACAAATGTATAAATTTAATCTAGAGTAGAATATTTGTTATGAAATTCTATATAAGTTGATTGAAATAAATTTAATTTTAGACATATACTCAATCCTCATCGAATAATTTCCATGAGTTTAAACCATTATATTTAGAAATATCTGTTTTTCAGGACGTTCAAATGAGACGACTTAATCCCCAAAGGATTCATCCAGAGCGATAGGGAGCCTAAAAGAATTGGATATTGAACCAAATATGGAATTGTCAGCAGGTGAATACCTACGTAATATTATTTAAATTTATTTTTTTTTCTCTATTTATAACAAACAATTCGAAATGATTTCAATTGCTGTCCTGATTGCTTCAATTTTATTACCTTAGTCCTCAACTCTAATTCTAATATTAAGAACTGTTTGGATTTATTAACTTTTATTAAATAGATCATTTCTGAGTTTTCTTGCAATATTCAGATAAACATTTGTTATTCCAATAGTAAATAATAACAAATTTTATGTTTTAAAGTCGTAAGTTTGAATTGAAAAGTAAATTTCAATTTTTTTTAAACCCTCAGATGACTGACAGGGTTCCTTAGGAGCCCACAGCTAAATGATTGCTAATATAAGTTAAGAACATAAATATTAAAGTATTATAAAATTTTCGCATCAGACTGTAGCGAATAGAAACATATATGAAAAGTAAAGTAATTTTTTTTCTTTACGAAATCTCAAAATAAGTTGAATAAATGAGTTAGCTGAGAGCTTGCAATCTTTATTTCTGTCAAAAGTAGTTTAAGTAACTATTATTATATGAAAAAATATAAAGCATACAAAGCATAAAAAACTAATTAGGGCCCCAGTGGACCCCTGTTGATAGTCCATGTAATTTTTTTGAGGATTAACTTTTATTTTAAGTTATTGTTTTTATAGTTAACAGAGCAAATTCTATTATTTGAAAATATTCATGAAAGATCATGTCAAAGCACATGAAATATCAAAGTTTGAAACGAATGCTTCGAAATGAATTTTATTTATATTAGAATATATGTTATTCAGTACATAAGTCTGCTAAAACTTTATCAGAAGAAATAGTTTATGCCCGTACTTATAGTCGAAACTCAATCTCGTTCTTGAGTATTACTTGGCCAAGTCGAGGCGAAGTCACCATAGATACTTACTTGAAAATCTATCCTATAGTCGATACTTGGCGAAGCTTGAGATTTCTTCTTTTTGACATATATTTGATTGATATGTTTGACGTTCATGACAATATTTGCGAATTATTCCTAGTTTCTCTACTGAATTTGATCTATTCTTGGATAATTTGATTGGAACTGTAAGTTTATGAATATATACCTCTATTGGTATATATCCTTGTTGGAAATACAAATGTCAAGAATAAGTGACACGGATACTTGAGCACGACTCAAGGTAGCCTTGCAGTAGACTCAAGTAAAGCCCGAGTCAAGCAAACGAGAAGTATTACTCCGTAGCCAAGTAACGACTATTGGTAATATTCGCTTACTTGAGCAATTCTCAAGTATGAGATCCAGCGAAGTATTGACTATAAGTACGGGCATTAATCCTTATCAAATAAATTTAATGTGTTTGAATCATGATGCTTATAATTAATTGTTTGTATTTCAGGATGTTCAGAATGTAGTAATCCTGTCAAGGACAACAATAAGAAACTACCGGTTCATCCAAAAGGGCAGGAACTTTTTAAACAATAGGAATAAAGGTGGAATCGTAGAAGAAGGCGATATTTGGCATAATTAAAATGGTGAGACTATAATTATTTATAACATAAATTTATTTATATGCTATTCTTCTATTTATTTTCAATTTGAGAACAAAATCCAGAATGGTTTGCTAATAATAAATAATTCTTGAGTTAGATCAATGATTACTATCCAATATAAACAAAAATACGTGGTGCTTATATTATCCTTTATCTACATCCTTCCTCGACTCTTATGGCCGTTTGTTTTGCATTTTAATTCTTTATTTTGAAGTGCCATATATAATTTACTTATATCTTTTCTCGATTTGTATACTAATTAAGATTACGAATTATGTTGTAATTCTGTGCAAATCCATAACTCCAATAAGATTTATAAATTCATAAGAAACTGATGAAAAAGTATCGACTTATAATCAATATCAATTTGTTTATAAGGATAACAAATTCATTGCAATTTTGTTTAAAATTAACAGATTTTATTCCATATTCTATTTTCTTAAGAATTCTGTAACTAAAATGAAAATATTGAATGAATAGTATGACTACGTTTATATGATAGTTCTAATGCGATATTAATTAGATCATATGCTATGCTGGTTGCATATGTAAAGATAATTGGTAAATGTTTAAATATATAACACAAAAATATATGCAACTAGAAAATAAATATTGTAACAAGTTTAATGTATTCAAATATTGTAATTAAATATCACAAACATCAAACATTAAAATAATGTAAAAATTTAAAATATTAATAGTCCGAAAATTGACAAAAAAACAGAGATTAGTTGATCACATAACTCAAATACAATTGAGAATATAACAAGTTCCACGTAAAAGTTACAATTAAGATGTATACGAAGTGTGAAATAAAAAATGATTAGTGTTAAAATGGCTGGTACCACAAGCTCTGTTTTTGGCTATACTAGCAGTGTTATTTTAAGTATAATTTTATGGCAATATAAATATTTCAAGCTATTTTAAAGGAAAATATTCAAATAAATTTTTTAGGCATACGTGTTTTCCGTAATTTGTATCTGAAAATTACTTTCTTAAGTATTTGGGAAAATTCTAATTGCGTTAAAACACATCTTGACACAACGCTCTTAGTAGCGCCAAAAACAGAGCTCGTGGTACCAGCCAATATCTCTAAAAACAAAAAACAATTTGCATTTTCATTTTAAAAATAATATAACAAGCGTTCAGTGCTTATTATTATACCGGCATTACTTGAATATATATTTTCTTATTAATTCCTACTATGCCGATATGTATTTCTTTGGTTAACGAAGGTAATTAAGTGCTTTAACATCCTGTGTACTATAAATACTTGAACGAACTTTAAAGTTTGTTGGGCTTTTAGTTTATTGAGGAATTAGTTGTTCACAAACAAAGTTGGTTAATGTAACAGTCTCTATACTGTCAATCAATTGAATAAGGGATCTTATTGAATTTTGAGCTTGTTGAAACAATTTCTATTAAAATATTAACAATACGTCAAGTCTTTGGAGCATCAAGCTACAATTTATCTACTCAAAACTATTTCCTGTTTAATTGATTTTGCTGAAGCATTTATTAAAGATTTTACCATTAATAATAACGCAGAGAAATTAGTGAATACATATTATTTCAACATATTTTCTCTTATATTGTATTATTTCATCATAAAATTGCGATTTCAATGTGAAAATGCCGTTACTGTCTTACTTGTCATTTGAAACTCATTCAACTTCGAAAAATTCACAAGCACGAAACAAATATTTATTCCATAATTAAATACGCTTGTTATAATTATTTTATTCAATATCTATAATGTCAAAAATCGCATTAAATCAGCTAAAAAATATTTAGAACTAAATTTTTTATTAAATTTTCAACTTAAATGGCCAGCCCTTATTGTTATAATAAATAAGGTCGAAAATCGCATAAAAAAAAATCATTGAGTATACCCGGGACAGACTGGCAAATCTTAACAAAAAGTTGTAACTAGTTCAGTAGCGACACGAGTGGCCAAAGTTGTAATTTTTATATCCACTTTTACTAGCTGTAGTTTCCAGTCCGGTAGGGAGATGAGTCTATGGTCATAATAAATAATAGAATTTTCAGCTTTTCTGTGACAGTTAGTTTGAAATAACACAAATAATAGTTTATTTAATAGATTAATACTATTTCTAGCTACTTTATGACTACAAATAATTAATTGTCTTGTAATGGAGTAAGTTTTATTCACTTGGAAAAATAATATTTTGTATAACTGGAACAAACATTAATTAGTAATTAATATTTATTAGATTATTCACATAGAAGTAATTATATATTGTTCCTTAACAATTATATGTAATTTATTTCAGCTAAGAACGGTTCTTTTAGTGAATTTATCCTATTTTGCTTGTTTCAGGGGCTGGATTCTGCTCAAAGTATTTCATAGTTGCAACAAAAATAATCCGAATTGCGGAACCTTTTTAATATTGTTAAACAGAAGAATTGAACGTGAAGGTAAGAATTTGATACAATTCATACTAATTTCGTAATGAATTAGAATTTAATCCCTGAAAATAAATTTTCAAACCTTTGTTGCTAATTTTATGCTTGATAGTTGAGGGATGAAATTGTTTGCTAAAAGTTTCTAACAGTAGTGATAATTTTTAATTTTCCCAACAACTACTTTAGTAGATAAATAATATAAATCTTAAATGATTTATTTATTTTATTTATTTGTACATTTACAGATTGTTCGTAAGATGTTAATAGAGTAACCTTGATTGTATATGGATTTGGATAAATCACCGTCGAGGAGGATGTGAAAAATGATCCAAAATTCCGTAGTAGCTGTTACATTCTAATCCTGGAAAAACGGCTGCTTCTAAAATAAAAAAGTAAATTATTTTAATTTATTCTATAATGTAGAGAAAATCACTTCGAACTAATTCTATAGCAATTTTGAATTCAAATATAATAAATCTATTTACATCATAATAAAACTGGAGTCATCATATAGCGAAGTATATTTATTTTTATACTTTTAATTATAGTTGGGGCTGTAAGAAAAATAGTGTATATATGTTAGGTGCTTTGTAGTCTTCTGACTTCAATTTGCAACTCGAAAAATCCTCCGTATCCTTCTTTGCTGTATAATTTGTATAAATATACCATTTTTGATCTTTTATAAAGTATATCTTCAATAATATTTGGAATAATTTTGAGCTTACTTGAAGCTAAGTAATCCAGCAACTTAAACATTTAATTGATATTGTTTGTAAGGCAGGTTCGTAATAAATGACCATAGAAAAATGTACATGAATTTTTTTTATAATCAGATTTTTATATTTGGGTCGGAATTTTGAAATTTAGGGTACATTTTCACCCTCTTAGAAGTAGAAGCGCCTCTATTTCTTTTTAATATTTGGGACGAATTATTTAAAATGCGAATAATAATTTCCATACCGCTATAGAATTAGCTCGAAGTTACCGTAACTAGAACAAAAATTGAAATTGATTCTTCTGGTTCAAAACATAGTACAAATTATATATACTTAACAAAAAAGATTTTTGCATGAAAGAATATTGTTTTTAAACGTTTTATAAATAGTAATAATAAAACTATTATATATTATATTGTGTAATTTGATGACGTCATATTATTTTATCATAGTTCATATTCAAATGTTTAGTTGCTCCCAACAGACCGCTGTTCTCCCCACCCAATTGCCACTTCCACAAAAAATATTGTTTTAAACAAATAATATTTGTTAAAAACAATCACGTGATGTGATTTTTAGTGGAAGTGGTAAATTGTGGAGGGAGAACCGCGGTCTGTTGGTAGCGAATCCCGGTGCCGTCCGTCAAACGGCCTCCGGTGCGGAGCGACTGTTGCTTCGACTGGAGGCCGACTCGGCGGGGAGGAAGGGGTCCCAAGGCGAAACAATGCCCAAATGACTAACAATACATCACCCATATGGTACTACATTTATTATACTTTCAAGTGAATAATATTTTAGTTAGAAGTGGATCAATTTCAATATATTTTTATTTAAAAGTGAATTTATAGTGTTTTAATTATATTTGATTTGGTTTTCAGGGCGTTGAAGAGTCGTCAAATTGGAGAAGAGCAGAGCAAAAGTGATTCTGGGACAAAAATCTTGTGCATCAATGGAAATATTAACATTAGAAAATTTAAGGTAATTTTTTTAAATATATTTTGCTTGTAAATTGCTTTTTTTTGTGAATATTTAGATAATTCTGAAATAGATTTTTGCAAATTTAATAGAAGTGAAAATAAATTGAAGCAAATAATAGCAAATTTTGTGGTTTGAATATCAAATTTTTAATGTAAAATATGTTTAAAACGCAAATTTCAATATTTTTTCGGCTTGGTTACGCAATCTTTTCGTAACTTGGATTTTAATTGAATTATGTATGAGGAATTTTATCAAAGAATGAATAAATTTTATCTACACCAAAGGCAAAATCACCTCAAAAAAGATAAATATAGAATACAAATGTATGATTTTAATTTAGAGTAGAATATTTGCTATGAAATTCTATATAAGTTGTTTGAAATAAATTAAATTTCAGAGATATATTCAGTCTTCATCGAATAATTCCCATGTATTTAAACTATTATATTTAGAATTTTCTGTTTTTCAGGACGTTCAAAATGAGATGGCTTAGTCCCAAAGAATTCATCCAGAGCCTAAAAGAATAGGACATTCAACCAAATAAATAAGGAATAATTAGAAAGTGAGTACATAATATTATTCAATTTAATTTTTTTCTTCTATTTATAACAAACAATGATTCTAAATGGTTTCAATTGTTGTCCTGATTGCTTAATTTTATTACTTCAGTCCTCAATTTGTCCTCAATTGTTTGGATTTATTAATTTGTATCAAATAGTTAATTCTTCTTATTCTGGGGACAATTGGTTTTCTTGCAATATTCAGTAGTAAATAGTAACGAATTTTGTTTTGTTTGTTTGTTAAGTTTGAATTGAAAAGTAAATTTCAATTTTTTTTTTATCTTTAAGCTGCATTCACAACCACTTTAAATTCTGCTTAATTTGCACTTGAAGTTAAAATTTGTAGCATTCATTACCACTTTCAAAATTGCTTGAAATTTTGTAATGCCATCTATGAAAACAAGTAAAAAATAATGCAAATATTAAATACTTTATTCTTATTTTAGTTTGAAAGAATATATTTTCAAATTCAGAGGTCAATTCCTTGCGGGGCATGAAAAATAGTTGTTAGTTACAGTTATCTATTCACTTGAATTTAAGTTCTTATTGAAGAATGTTTTAAGGTAAATAAATATAATTATGAATCTAAATTCAATAATCTCTCGTCCATATTAAAGAAAAGAAATGATTGATTAATGAAATATCAAACCACATTTTATCACCGTAAATTCACTATTTGCATATGGCTTCTATTATTCTATTTGATTTTAAACGTCAAAAACACATGTTGAATCATCAGAAGATGCAATGCACATGCCAATTCGCTTGCGACTTGAAGTGAAAGTTTGCACTTTGCAAACATTGCAATCCGAACGTAAAGTACGCAGACTACAAATTTTAATTGTGAATGGTTACTACTGAGCTCATGAATTTTAAGCTATCATGAAATTGTGCCATGTTCAAATTCGGTTGTGAATGGACCTTTAGATGACTAACAAGGATCCTTAGTGGGTCAACAGTTGAATAATTGCTAGTTATTTAGGGTTTTTTAATATTTGCAGCCCTAGTATTTCATGTGTATGTGTCAAATGTATTTTTTGCAAGGTTTTATGACTTGTCATTCAAATTTATCTATCTCTGTTCAATATTTATAGTATAAGAACAGTAATATTTGAAATTTTTCGTATCTTTCGTAGTAAATATTGTTAGTTTTTGTGTTCGAAGATCATAAGCAAAGACTGTAGCGAATAGAAACATATATGAAAAGTAGAGTAATTCTTTTTCTTTACGAAATGAGTTATCTGATAGCTTGCAACCTTTATTTCTGTTGAATAGTTCAAGTAATTATTATTATATAAAAAAATATAAAGCATACAAAGCTTATAAAGCTGATGGGTGCTCCAGTGGATCCTTGCTGGTAGTCCACGTAACTTTTTTAATGTTAATCATCTAAGAGTCAACTTGGGTTCTAGATTAATAATGTTTATATAGTTGATAGAACAAATATTCGAAAAAATGTATTACATATTTGAAAATATTCAGATCATGTCAAATCACAGGAAATATCAAAGTTTGAAACGAATACTTCGGTATAAATTTTATTTATATGAGACTTAATTAGGAGAAACAGTTTAGTCATTATCAAATAAATTTAATGTGTTTGAATCATGATGCTTATAATTATTTGTTTGTATTACAGGATATTCAGAATGTAGTAATCCTGTCAAAGACAACAATAAGAAACTACCGGTTCATCCAAGTGGACAGAAAGTTTCTAAACAATTGGAATAAAGGTGGAATCGCAGAAAAAGGCGATATTTGGCATAATTAAAATGGTGAGACTATAATTATTTATAACATAAAGTTATTTATATGCTATTCTTCTATTTATTCTCAATTTGAGAACAAAATCCAGAATGGTTTGCTAATAATAAATAATTCTTGAGTTAGATCAATGATTACTATCCAATATAAATATAAATACGTGGTGCTTGTATTATCCTTTACCTACATCCTTCCTCGACTCTTATGGCCGTTTGTTTTGCATTTTAATTCTTTATTTTGAAGTGTCATATATAATTTACTTATATCCTTTCTTGATTTGTATACTAATTTAGATTACGAATTATGTTGCAATTCTGTGCAAATCCATAACTCCAATAAGATTTATAAATTCATAAGAAACTGATGAAAAAGTATCGACTTATTTGTTTATAAGGATAACAAAGTCATTGCAATTTTGTTCAAAATTAACAGATCTTATTCTATATTCTATTTTTTTAAGAATTCTGTAACTAAAATGAAAATATTAAATAAATAGTATGACTACGTTTATATGATAGTTCTAATGCGTTATTAATTAGATCATATGCTATACTGGTTACATATGTAAAGATAATTGGTAAATGTTCAAATATATATCACAAAAATATATGTAACTAGAAAATAAATATTGTAACAAGTTTAATATAAACAAATATTGCAATTAAATATCACAAATATTACACTAAAATAATGCAGCAATTTAAAATATTAATAGTACGAAAATTGACAAAAAAAACAGAGATTATTTAATCATATAAGTAAAATACAATTGAGAATATAACGAGTTCCACGTAAAAGTAACAATTGAAATGTATACGAAGTATGAAATAGAAAATGATTAGTGTTACAATATCCCTAAAAACAATATTCCTGTGGTTTAAAAAAAATATGTAACATCATTAGATAGTTATTCAAACTTTGTAGGGTTGGTCATGTACATAACGTCATGCTATACATTTAATATTATCACCATATAAGACGAAATCACACTCTGAGAAACTTCTTTCACAATTATCATTTAATAACGTTACAATTCGAGATTTTATAACTATTTAATTATAACAAGTGCAAATTTTAATAACATTTTCATCAACATAGCTATTCATTTAAATATAATTATTTAATTTTGACAGTTACTATAATCCATTTTACTTAAGAGTAGTCCAAGAGCTCTTATGAAATGATTGGCCGAACTGCAAACACGATACTCTCACATTAAATGCAGGATTCAAAACACGATTGCTGGAAATGAATTCAAGAAATAAGAGCAACAAATATATCCATATATTACCTGAATAGATACAAATGTGAATCTTTGAACTGCACAAATCTATTTATGATAATTGCTAAATTAACCAAATATGATTTTCTGTGTTAATATTAAATTGGTTCGCATTTTGGTCCATCAGAAGGCTTTAATCGTAGTCCTATAAGAGCTCTTGAATTATAGATACTATAACATCAAGTATATTGTGGATATCTATCTACATTCTTTCCTTTGATAAACATAGTTTAAATTTTAAAAGACCCTTTGTTCAATTTACTTAAGTTTGTTGGGCTTTTAATATAACAGTCTGTATACTGTCAATAATTTGAATAAAGGGATCTTGTTGGATTTTTAGCTTGTCGAAACAATTACTGTCAAAATATTAATAATACGTCAAGTCTTTGAAGCGTCAAGTTCCAATTAATCTACTCAAAAATATCTCTTGTTTAATTGATTTTGCTGAAGCATTTATTACAGATTTTACCATTAATAATAACGCAGTGGAATTAGCGAATACATATTATTTCAACACATTTTCTTTTATATTGTATTATTTAATCATAAAATTGCGATTTCGATGTGAAAATGCCGTTACTTTCTTACTTATCATTTAAAACGCTTTCAGTTTCGAAAAATTAACTAGCACGAAACAAATTTTTACTGCATTATTTAATACGCTTGTTATAATTATTTTATTCAATATCTACAATGTCAAAAATCGCATTAAATTAGTCAATAAAATATTTAGAACTAAATTTTTGATTTATTTTTCAACTTTAATTGTCAGCCCTTATTGTCATAATAAATAAGGTCGAAAATCGCTTTAAAAAAAAGTCATTGAGTATACCCAGGACAGACTGGCAACTATTAACAAAAAGTTGTAACAAGATTACTAGCGACACGTACGGGCGAAAGTTGCAATTTGTATATCCACTTTTACTAGATGTAGTTTCCAGTCCGGTAGGGAGATGAGTCTATGGACATAATCTAATAAATAATAGAATTTTCAGCTTTTCTGTGACAGTTAGTTTGAAATAACACAAATAATAGTTTATTTAATAGATTAATACTATTTCTAGCTACTTTATGACTACAAATAATTAATTGTCTTGCAATGGAGTAAGTTTTATTCACTTGGAAAAATAATATTTTGTATAACTGGAACAAACATTAATTAGTAATTAATATTTATTAGATTATTCACATAGAAGTAATTATATATTGTTCCTTAACAATTATATGTAATTTATTTCAGCTAAGAACGGTTCTTTTAGTGAATTTATCCTATTTTGCTTGTTTCAGGGGCTGGATTCTGCTCAAAGTATTTCATAGTTGCAACAAAAATAATCCGAATTGCGGAACCTTTTTAATATTGTTAAACAGAAGAATTGAACGTGAAGGTAAGAATTTGATACAATTCATACTAATTTCGTAATGAATTAGAATTTAATCCCTGAAAATAAATTTTCAAACCTTTGTTGCTAATTTTATGCTTGATATTTGAGGGATGAAATTGTTTGCTAAGAGTTTCTAACAGTAGTGATAATTTTAAATTTTCCCAACAACTACTTTAGTAGATAAATAATCTAAATCTTAAATGATTTATTAATTTTATTTATTTGTACATTTACAGATTGTTCGTAAGATGTTAATGGAATAACCTTAATTGTATATGGATTTGGATAAGTCACCGTCGAGGAGGATGTGAAAAATGATCCGAAATTCCGTAGTAGCTGTTACATTTTGATCCTGGAAAAACGGCTGCTTCTAAAATAAAAAAAAGTAAATTGTTTTAATTTATTCTATAATGTGAAGACAACCACTTCGAACTAATTCTATAGCAATTTTGAATTCAAATATAATAAATCTATTTACATTATAATAAAACTGGAGTCATCATATAGCGAAGTATATTTATTTTTATACTTTTAATTATAGTTGGGGCTGTAAGAAAAATAGTGTATATATGTTAGGTGCTTTGTAGTCTTCAGACTTCAATTTGCAACTCGAAAAATCCTCCGTATCCTCCTTTGCTGTATAATTTGTATAAATATACCATTTTTGATCTTTTATAAAGTATATCTTCAATAATATTTGGAATAATTTTGAGCTTACTTGAAGCTAAGTAATCCAGCAACTTAAACATTTAATTGATATTGTTTGTAAGACAGGTTCGTAATAAATGACCATAGAAAAATGTACATGAATTTTTTTTATAATCAGATTTTTATATTTGGGTCGGAATTTTGAAATTTAGGGTACATTTTCACCCTCTTAGAAGTAGAAGCGCCTCTATTTCTTTTTAATATTTGGGACGAATTATTTAAAATGCGAATAATAATTTCCATGCCTCTAAAGAATTAGCTCGAAGTTACCGTAACTAGAACTAAAATTGGAATTGATTCTCCTGGTTCAAAACATAGTACAAATTATATATATTTAGCAAAAAAGATTTTTGCATAAAAGAATATTATTTTTAAACGTTTTATAAAGAGTAATAATAAAACTATTATACATTATATTGTGTAATTTTATGACGTCATAGCTTTTTATCATAGTTCATATTCAAATGTTTGGTTGCTCCCAACAGACCGCTGTTCTCCCCACCCAATTGCCACTTCCACAAAAAATATTGTTTTAAACAAATAATATTTGTTAAAAACAATCACGTGATGTGATTTTTAGTGGAAGTGGTAAATTGTGGAGGGAGAACCGCGGTCTGTTGGTAGCGAATCCCGGTGCCGTCCGTCAAACGGCCTCCGGTGCGGAGCGTTCTGTTGCTTCGACTGGAGGCCGACTCGGCGGGGAGGAAGGGGTCCCAAGGCGAAACAATGCCCAAATGACTAACAATACATCACCCATATGGTACAACATTTATTATAGTTTCAAGTGAATAATATTTCAGATAGAAGTGAATCAATTTCAATATATTATTATTTAAAAGTGAATTTACAGTGTTTTATTTCAATTTGATTTGGATTTCAGTGCGTTGAAGTGTCGTCCAATTGGAGAAGAACAGAGCAAAAGTGGTTTTGGAGCAAATATCTTGTGCATCAATGGAAATATTAACACCAGAAAATTTAAGGTAATTTTTTTTAAATAATTTTTGCTTGCAAATTGCTTTTTTTGTGAATATTTAGATAATTCTGAAATATATTTTCGCAAATTTAATAGAAGTGAAGATAAATTGAGGCAAATAATAGCAAATTTTATGGTTTGAATATCAGATTTTTAATGTAAAATATGTTTAAAACGCAAATTTCAATATTTTTTCGGCTTGGTTACGTAATTTTTTCGTAACTTGGATTTTAATTGAATTATGTATGAGGAATTTTACGAAAGAATAAATAAATTTTATCTACCCCAAAAGCAAAATCACCTGAAAAAATAGATAAATATAGAATACAAATGTATGAATTTAATCTAGAGTAGAATATTTGTTGAAATAAATTAAATTTTTAGAGATATACTGAGTCCTCATCGAATAATTTCCAAGTGTTTTAATCATTATATTTAGAATTGTCTATTTTTCAGGACGTTCAGAATGAGACGGCATAATTCCCAAAGGATTCATCTCAAGTATTAGGGAGCTCAAGGAGTCTGGAGTGAAGGTGAAAGATGAAATAAGATCACAAGTGGAATAATTAGATGGTGAGAATTAATATTCAAATTTAAAAATTAAGAAACAAATTCAAATGATAATTATTTAATTCCTGTATCCTTCCCTGACTTGTATACTGAGTAGGAATTGTTTAGATTTATTGGTTTGTGTGAAAAGAATCATTTCTTAAATTAGAACAATAAATCAAAGTCATTTCAATAATTGAATTTTGAGTAGTGTTGCCTTAAGACTTGGGGTATTATTTCATTTCGCCTCAAAAAATACAAGACCATATAATTATTGATCTCGAACCTATAGTTGTGGTCAATGTTGGTCCTCTAATTATAATATGCAAATACAATTCAATATGTGAAATGATGTTCAACGCTTTAGATTTGAAGTAATTAATATTTGTTTGATTGCAAAAATTTAGTCATTCATCTAAATCAATATAATCATTTCTTTGCTATATATTACTGTCCAAAATTGTTTGTTATCTGCTGATAAGTTTAATGATTTGCTGCAACTTATTGAAAGATAAAAAGTACTTTCCTGTAAAAGTAGATGTTTTTGGACACTATTATATTATTTTTTTTTTTTCAAATTAATAATACACTATTTCAGTTGTTTTACAATTGAATTTTAGAAATGTCCAATTTGAACTTTACCAATTGTACTTTCATTAGTTTTATTCCAATATATTACTGCAAATATTTACTCGATAAACACTTATAATTTTGATACATAGTATATATTAAAATGCATTAGTAAATACTAATTATACAGTTTTCAGCATTACTCTATTTACTAAGTGCATTGAACATTACTCCGTATATCGAATTCTACTTGTGTAGTATTCTGCTGAAAATTCATTTCTCATCTTATTTATTGGTCTTACTTGTTGTGCTTCCTTGTCCAAAAATGTTATTAATTATGTACTAGTAATTACTGTTCTGTGATAAAATGAAATGTAGAGAGTTTATTGCACATTATGAATTAATTCTGTTATTATCTAGAAAAGTAATAGAATGTGGTCGGTAAAAAAGACCGAGACAAGACACAAATCTTAAGGCAACACTAATATTTAAAATTATTATTCTGATTATTTATTTTCAACTCAGAAAAAAAATACACTGTGGTAATTATCCTATTCCTATATATTCTATATCCTCCCTTGACTTAGTAATTATGAACCATTTAAATTTCACTGATTTTCATAAGATATAAACTGTTGAATCTTTAATGCCCGGTTTTATAAATGACAGATTAAGCCATATTCACAATGGGCGTAAGCATAAAAAGTATATACGTGTGTTCACAATGAACATAGCATAGCATAGCATAAAAATTATTTTCTAGGGATATTGCAGCCTGAGTTGGTAATAAAATATAGGTACTTTTAGTTTTTAGTATCTATCACAATTTAAATCACTTGTCGTAAACAACGCTTTGCTTTATTTTTGTTTTGATTCGATTATTTTATTAAAACAGTATTTTTAATGACTCCTTTTTTTCAAATTTCATATTTGGAAATACTTTTCATTACTTTTAGTTTTGCTTTTTATATTAATGCTCTTAGTTTAGGCCATTACTTTTGTTTCTACACGTAATTGCAATACAACAAAGATTATAAGTACTCCTTACCACAAAAACAAGTTTATTCTCATTCATTTGTAACATCTACTGTCTGTATCTGTGCGTGATCTTATTATATGTTTAAAAATATATGCATAAGAAATACGTAAACTTTCTTATGCAGCTATATGCACTACGTAAGCATAAGAAATACGTAAGATCATTGTGGACACGGCCATAAGAATTGCACATGTTCAACTTTGTCTTATGCATTTCTTATGTACTTCTTATGCTTACGCCCATTGTGAATTATGGCTAGTTAATTTATTGGGCAAATGAAATTTGCTTTTATTAAATGACACTCGATTATTTGACAGTAGTAATAATACTGCCATAAACGTTCTCGACTTATTATTGCTACTACGTTCTATTCCCATTAAGAATGATCCAAGGTTCTTATGGGACTACGATTCAAGCCTTCTGATTGGTATAAATACGAACCTGATTTATTAACATGAAATGCATGATTTAAAATGAACTTTATATATTTATATGTTACCTGAATTGATACAAAATCTTAAACTGCATCAATTAATTTATAATAATTGATGAATGTTTTGACAATTAAGGATATTCGGTGTAGAATTAGAAATTGTAATATGTTGTTTCTGAGTAACTCATACATTGAACTTATTTTTTTTTAGTATGAAACATCTGATTTTTGATTGATTAATTATTAAAAATGTGGTTTTTGATACAGACTGAATTATTATTATTTAGAATTTAACTACAGCTGCTAAAAATATTAATACAAAAAATTGTAGCTTATATTTAATCAATTCTTGCAGAATATGTAAATACATTGAAAAGGTATTATAACGTACAGTTTTGTAGATATTTGAATATTCATTCAATTCAGAAACATATCTAAGTTTTTCAGAGCCTTGAAGTTGAAATTCAATAAGGATATTTTTTTTTAGACTCAGAATCTTCAGATGTTGTTTGGAATTAATTATCAGTAACATTGAAATCAGAGTTGATAGTCATATTTTTTCTTAGATAGAGTCGAAACAACAAAAAGTATAAATAAATATACAGAATTTAAACCAGAATAACCTTCAATTATGATTTAATTCTGAAAAAAAATATACATAGATCATTGAAAAAAAGCCTCTTCTGCGTCAGGAAAGCCCTGTATTATAGCAGGCAGCTGTTGTAAAAAAATATTGAGGTGCAATATTGTTAGTAAATAGATAATAAAGTAAAATCGATTAAAAGCGACCTTAATTCAAGTTAAAACAAAAATATAGATTTTGTCCCGACTTTTGGGGTACTGGTAATGCAAAATTGTTTCACATTTCGACCAATCGGAAGTCTTAAATCGTAGTTCTTACTTGGAATAGACTATAGAAGCAAATTTATATTGTTAATTGTTGTCAGCTTTTAAATGACGTTTTATAACAAAAACTATACTTGTTTATATAACATTGAATCTAAATTAGTAAAATAAATATTAATCACGTGTTTTACCCGCTTCGGGTGTGGCACACTTATAGTGCACTTGATATTTATTCAACAGTAGGGTGCGGTTACTAATCGTCAAGCTACAGGCACTTCTAGTTTTTGTGGAAAGTATCTTATAATTCAGTGAAATCCTATTAACTTCCTTTCTTAATTTCCACATCAATTCTGAATCTTTGAATTTGTTATCCTAATTATTTAATTATACGAAACTTGAAATGTCAAATGATTTTATTCACGTGAAACTATATGAACAAACTTTATTTTAAAGATTAGTGGTATAATGTAGTAAGTTACAGAATAGGAATTCCATTTACTAAATATTAGCATGACTATATGTATCCGTGTTTGGTTAATGCACAGCTCGTGGTCTCTATGATCACCCCATCCACCGTTTCCTTTTTTTAATTTGTGCTTATTATTATTTGTATTTAATGTAGACGTCAAATAATAGGGATAAAAACTTTGTTCGCTGTCAAAAAATTTTGTACTTTCGATATTATTGCACTTGATGCGCAGTTCGATTTTTTATCGGTCCTTTTAAGACTATGGTGTACAGTTTATTCGTTAAACATATTTGCGATATGTGCTGCAATAACCAATCCCAATTGTAGTCATCATATTTGCAAAAGTACTTCGTACATTTCATTATTTTTCGCCATGTAGTTCGATTAAAAGCCATTCCCATATTATGTTTATTACCGGTCCAAGGAATGATTTCGACATTTTTCGAATCTCCGTAATAATTATAGTTGCCTAACGAAAGAATATTACATTTTCGACACATAAAATCCTCAGCCACATAATGATCTTCTTCGAGAAACACAACAATTCCTGTGTAATTGCGAGTAATTCCCAACTGATTAAAAACTCGATTTGCTTTCCACCACCAGTGATGTTTAGTTTGTGTGAATTTAGCTTCTCTGTAATGCCCATAGAGGTCGGGAAATAAGGCATTATTACATTTGCGAATTAAAGCTTGTTGTTTTTCCAAATTTCGAGAACAATCATTCGGATCTTCCCCTGAAAATTCATTTGGATGTTTGAATTGAATAAGGGTAGATTTGCATGACTTTGCAAAAATCAACACTTTGCACCAATTAATTCAATTCTTCATTGTAATAATCATGTGAAAACAATAACAATACTTTTGATATATTTCGGACTTGAGCTAAACTCACAATAAGATACCTCAAATAAGTTATTCTCTTATGTACCTGAATTACTATTATTATCATATCTTCTAGTATTGGCCCATTAATATCGATATTATAAATTTCTTGAATTTCATTTAATTTGACAATATTTCGAGAAATCTCTGATATATTTAAAGGTGCTAAACTGTTATTTTTCGGACGTGCAGTTAAATATTTATGCAGAATTTATGGCATCAAGTCGTTCACTTCTACAAGAGCATCTAAACTATTATTACTGAAGCTTAAAATGTGTACCTGAAGCCACACACAAGTTACCAAAAACAAAAACCAAACAGTTCGCAAGCAAGATTTTCGCCGCCGTGCCCTGACTACAATCTTTGAAAATCTCAGAAAACGTTAAATAAACATTTTATAGTTACATGACAGTCTCAATTTTATATAATCACATCTTTTGACAGCGTTGAATTATTTCTATGATCTAAATCGTTTGACTGATATAAACTAGATGAATGAGAGTTCCTTCCTACCCTTGTAAAACACTAATAAATCACATCACATATATAATAATTTTATGTACTTGGTAAATTAATAAAATTGTGTCCCGCACAATATAATAGCTATTTATGTAATTAGTATATAATATAGAACTTTATTGGACGAGCCGCTGGTTATGGACGAGCGAGCAGCGTGAGCGAGTCTAATAAGAAAGGCGAGTCTATAAAGTTTGTTTATGTACGAATTACATACAATGCTTTATGTTCGACTGGTCTAAAGACGCAGAATATCTTCTAAAAATATTTCTCAATTCCCCTATACAAAAATTCGCTGAGTATAACTTGGTGTGCTTTGCTAGTGTTGCTGTTGTTACAATTGTCTTTTACTGTTTGTTTGCAGATGTCAAAAATATAAATTACAATTTTATAGAAGAAATACACACTTCAGAAAGTGTAGAAGAGAATAAATATAATAGAAAAGAATAAATGGATACTTCAGAAAGTGTACAAAAGAATAAATACCATAGAACAGAATAATTTTTTTTTGACAATGACAGTTCCGTCCAATTATATAAAGTAAAAGTCCTAGTCCAATTAAGTGGCATATTATGAGCACTAAATGCAACCATAAACTACATGATTATGATGCAGTCGAACATAAAAAATATTTTATTATACTAAAAGAAATGATTTGACATTTTTAGGAGGCTTGGCCCAAACTAAACTGAAAATTTCCAGTAGCACATCCGATTTGACCGGAAATTGGCCCCAACTTTCTTTTTATTATATGAATAAATTCTACACAAAAAATCAAGCTTGAAGTGTCTAATTCATTTCGGAATGAAGCCCAATCCTCTATTATTAAACCCCTTGGTATAAAAAATTAAATAGTGGAATGAGCTGTCATTTGTACATACTTTAAATTTGCTCAACATATAACCGTAGAATTGAAATTGATTTTAAGAAAATTCATATCTCCTGAACAAATAACCGCAGATTTATGAATCAACCACTAATAAAAAGCTTATAGTGTCTAGTTTATTTTAAAAGCTGATTCAGTCCTCTATCTTTCAACCCCTTGATGAAAGGGATGAAATACTTATTTCTGCGTAGATCAGTGGCTTCAGAAAGCTCAAATTGCGGGTATATACTAAGAAGGAATGTATATGTTAAATGAATATCATGCGTTAATTGTAATTGGTGCACGAGTATGAATACTTTAATAACTAATAAGGGATTTCGGAATTGCAAATATTGTTACATTGTTGGGAATAATAAAACTATTATACATTATATTGTGTGATTTGATGACGTCATAGCTTTTTATCATAGTTCATATTCAAATGTTGGCTTGCTCTCAACAGACCGCTGTTCTCCCCACCCAATTGCCACTTCCACAACAAAATATTGTTTTAAACAAATAATATTTGTTAAAAACAATCATGTGATGTGATTTTTAGTGGAAGTGGTAAATTGTGGAGGGAGAACCGCGGTCTGTTGGTAGCGAATCCCGGTGCCGTCCGTCAAACGGCCTCCGGTGCGGAGCGTTCTGTTGCTTCGACTGGAGGCCGACTCGGCGGGGAGGAAGGGGTCCCAAGGCGAAACAATGCCCAAATGACTAACAATACATCACCCATATGGTACAACATTTATTATAGTTTCAAGTGAATAATATTTCAGATAGAAGTGAATCAATTTCAATATATTATTATTTAAAAGTGAATTTACAGTGTTTTATTTCAATTTGATTTGGATTTCAGTGCGTTGAAGTGTCGTCCAATTGGAGAAGAACAGAGCAAAAGTGGTTTTGGAGCAAATATCTTGTGCATCAATGGAAATATTAACACCAGAAAATTTAAGGTAATTTTTTTTAAATAATTTTTGCTTGCAAATTGCTTTTTTTGTGAATATTTAGATAATTCTGAAATATATTTTCGCAAATTTAATAGAAGTGAAGATAAATTGAGGCAAATAATAGCAAATTTTATGGTTTGAATATCAGATTTTTAATGTAAAATATGTTTAAAACGCAAATTTCAATATTTTTTCGGCTTGGTTACGTAATTTTATCGTAACTTGGATTTTAATTGAATTATGTATGAGAAATTTTACGAAAGAATAAATAAATTTTATCTACCCCAAAAGCAAAATCACCTGAAAAAATAGATAAATATAGAATACAAATGTATGAATTTAATCTAGAGTAGAATATTTGTTGAAATAAATTAAATTTTAGAGATATACTGAGTCCTCATCGAATAATTTCCAAGTGTTTTAATCATTATATTTAGAATTGTCTATTTTTCAGGACGTTCAGAATGAGACGGCATAATTCCCAAAGGATTCATCTCAAGTATTAGGGAGCTCAAGGAGTCTGGAGTGAAGGTGAAAGATGGAATAAGATCACAAGTGGAATAATTAGATGGTGAGAATTAATATTCAAATTTAAAAATGAGGAAACAAATTCAAATGATAATTATTTCAATCCTGTATCCTTCCCTGACTTGTATACTGAGTAGGAATTGTTTAGATTTATTGGTTTGTGTGAAAAGAATCATTTCTTAAATTAGAACAATAAATCAAAGTTATTTCAATAATTGAGTTTTGAGTAGTGCTGCCTTAAGACTTGGGGTATTTTCTCATTTCGCCTCAAAAAATACAAGACCATATAATTATTGATCTCGAACCTATAGTCGTGGTCAGTGTTGGTCCTCTAATTATAATATGCAAAAATAATTCAATATGTGAAATGATGTTCAACGCTTTAGATTTGAAGTAATTAATATTTGTTTGATTGCAAAAATTTAGTCATTCATCAAAATGAATATCATCGTTTCGTTGCTATACATTGCTGTCCAAAATTGTTTGTTACCAGCTGATAAGTTTAATGATTGCTGCAACCTATTGGAAGGTAAAAAGTACTTTCCTGTAAAAGTATATGTTTTTGGACACTATTATGTCAAATATCACGTGTGTCCAATTTGAATTTTACCAATTGTATTTTCATTAGTTTTATTCCAATATATTACTGCAAATATTTTCTCGATAAACACTTATAATTTTGATACATAGTATATATTAAAATGTATTAGTAAATACTAATTATACAGTTTTCAGCATTACTCTACTTACTGTGCATTGAACATTACTCCGTATATTGAATTCTACTTGTGTAGTTTTCTGCTAAAAATTAACGTCTTACCTTATTTATTGAGCTTGATTGTTGTGCTGCCTTGTCCGAAAATGTTATTTATTATGTACTAGTAACTACTGTTCTGTGATAAAATGAAATGTAGAGAGTTTATTGCACATTATGAATTAATTGTTATTATCTAGAATAATAGAATGTGGTCGGTACAAAAACAAGACCGAGAGGAGACTTAAGTCTTGAAGCAACACTAATATTTAAAATTGATATTCTGATTATTTATCTTCAACTCAGGAAAAAAATACACTGTGGTAATTATCCTATTCCTATATATTCTATATCCTCCCTTGACTTAGTAATTATGAACCATTTAAATTTCACTGATTTTCATAAGATATAAACTGTTGAATCTTTAATGCCCGGTTTTATAAATGACAGATTAAGCCATAATTCACAATAAACGTAAGCATAAACAGTATATACGTGTGTTCACAATGAACATAGCATAAGCATAGCATAAAAATTATTTTATAGGGATATTGCAGCCTGAGTTGGTAATAAAATATAGGTACTTTTAGTTTTTAGTATCTATCACAATTTAAATCACTTGTCGTAAACAACGCTTTGCTTTATTTTTGTTTTGATTCGATTATTTTATTAAAACAGTATTTTTAATGACTCCTTTTTTTCAAATTTCATATTTGGAAATACTTTTCATTACTTTTAGTTTTGCTTTTTATATTAATGCTCTTAGTTTAGGCCATTACTTTTGTTTCTACACGTAATTGCAATACAACAAAGATTATAAGTACTCCTTACCACAAAAACAAGTTTATTCTCATTCATTTGTAACATCTACTGTCTGTATCTGTGCGTGATCTTATTATATGTTTAAAAATATATGCATAAGAAATACGTAAACTTTCTTATGCAGCTATATGCACTACGTAAGCATAAGAAATACCTAAGATCATTGTGAACACGGCCATAAGTATTGCACATGTTCAACTTTGTCTTATGCATTTCTTATGTACTTCTTATGCTTACGCCCATTGTGAATTATGGCTAGTTAATTTATTGGGCAAATGAAATTTGCTTTTATTAAATGACACTCGATTATTTGACAGTAGTAATAATACTGCCATAAACGTTCTCGACTTATTATTGCTACTACGTTCTATTCCCATTAAGAATGATCCAAGGTTCTTATGGGACTACGATTCAAGCCTTCTGATTGGTATAAATACGAACCTGATTTATTAACATGAAATGCATGATTTAAAATGAACTTTATATATTTATATGTTACCTGAATTGATACAAAATCTTAAACTGCATCAATTAATTTATAATAATCAATAAATGTTTTGACAATTAAGGATATTCGGTGTAGAATTAGAAATTGTAATATGTTGTTTCTGGGTAACTTATACATTGAACTTATTTTTTTTTAGTATTAAACGTCTGATTTTTGATTAATTAATTATTGAAAATGTGATTTTTGATACAGACTAAATTATTATTATTTAGAATTTAACTACAATTGCTAAAAATATGAATACAAAAAACTGTAGCTTATATCGAATCAATTCTTGTAGAATATGTAAAAACATTGAAAAGGTATTATGACGTGCAGCTTTATAGATATTTGAATATTCACTCAATTCAGAGACATATCTAAGTTTTCCGGAGTCTTGTAGTTAAAATTCAATTTGGATATTTTTTTGGACTAAGAATCTTCAGATGTTGTTTGGAATTAATTATCAGTAACATTGAAATCAGAGTTGATATTCATATTTTTTTTTAGATAGAGTCGAAACAACAAAAGGTATAAATAAATATACAGAATTTAAACCAAAATAACCTTCAATTATGATTTAATTCTGAAAAAAAATATACATAGATCATTGAAAAAAAGCCTCAGTCAGGAAAGCCCTGTATCGTAGCAGGCAGCTGTTGTAAAAAAATACTGAGGTCCAATATTGTTAATAAATAGATAATAAAGTAAAATCGATTAAAAGCGATCTTAATTCAAGTTAAAACAAAAATATAGATTTTGTCACGACTTTTGGGGTACTGGTAATGCAAAATTGATTGACATTTCGACCAATCGGAAGTCTTACATCGTAGTTCTTAACTGGAATAGACTATAGAAGCAAATTTACATTGTTAATTGTTGTCAGTTTTTAAATGACTTTTTATAACAAAAACTATACTTGTTTATATAACATTGAATCTAAATTAATAAAATAAATATTAATCACGTGTTTTACCCGCTTCGGGTGTGGCACACTTATAGTGCACTTGATATTTCTTCAGCAGTAGGGTGCGGTTACCAGTCGTTAAGCTATGGGCACTTTTAGTTTTTGTTGAGAGTATCTTATAATTCAGTGAAATCTTATTAACATCCTTTCTTAACTTCCACATCAAATATGAACCTTTGAATTTGTTATCCTAATTATTTAATTCAGATGGGAATTGGAATTATGCGAAACTTGAAATATTAAATAATTTTATTCACTTGAAACTATATGAACAAACTTTATTTTAAAAATTAGTGGTATAATGCAGTAAGTTACAGAATATGAATTCCATTTATTAGATATTAGCTTGACTATCTATGTATCCGTGTTTGGTTAATGCACAGCTCGTGGTCTCTATGATCATCCCATCCACCGTTTTCTTTTTTTAATTTGTGCTTATTATTATTTGTATTAAATGTTAACGTCAAATAATTGAGATAAAAAACTTTGTTCGCTGTCAAAAATTTTTGTACTTTCGATATTATTGCACTTGATGCGCAGTTCGATTTTTTGTCGGTCCTTTTAAGACCATAGTGTACAGTTTATTCGTTAAACATGTTTGCGAAATGTGCTGCAATAACCAATTCCAATTGTAGTCATCATATTTGCAAAAGTACTTCGTACATTTCATTATTTCTCGCCATGTAGTTCGATTAAATGCTATTCCCATATTATGTCTCTTACCGATCCAAGGAGTTATTTCGACCTTTTTTGAATCTCCGTTATAATTATAGTTGCCTAACGAAAAAATATTACATTTTTGACACATAACTTTCCTTGTTTTTCCCATAAGTTTCAATACATGTATAAAATCCTGGGCCACGTAATGATCTTCTTCAAGAAACACAACAATTCCTGTGTGATTGCAAGTAATTTCCAACTGGTTGAAAACTCGATTTGCTTTCCACCACCAGTGATGTTTAGTTTGTGTGAAATTAGCTTCTCTGTAATGCCCATAGAGGTCGGGAAATAAGGCATTATTACATTTGCGAATTAAAGCTTGTTGCTTTTCCAAATCTCGAGAACAATCATTCTCCTGAAAATTTATTTGGATGTGTTTGAATCGAATAAGGGTAGAAGATTTGCATGACTTTGCAAAAATCAACACTTTGCACCAATTCGTTTAATTCTTTATTGTAATAATCATGTGAAAACACTAACAATGCTTTCGATATATTTTGGACTTGAGCTAAACTTACAATAAGATACCTCAAATAGGTGATTCTTCTATGTACCTGAATTACTATTATAACCGTATCTTCTAACATTGGCCCATTAATATCGACATTATAAATTTCTTGAATTTCATCTAATTTGACAATATTTCGAGAAATCTCTGATATATTTAAAGGTGCTGAACTGTTATTTTTCGGACGTGCAGTTAAATATTTATGCAGAATTTGAGGCATCAAGTCATTTACTTCTACAAAAACATCTGAACTATTATTACTGAAGCTTAATATATGTAGCTGCAGCCACACACAAGTTACCAAAAATAAAAACCAAACAGTTCGCAAGCAAAATTTTCGCCGCCTTGACTACAATCTTTGAAAATTTCAGAAAACGATAAATAAACATTTTATAGTTACATGACAGTCTTAATTTTACATAACCACATTTTTTGACAGCGTTGAATTATTTCTATGATCCAATTCGTTTGACTGATTTAAACTAGATGAATGAGAGTTCCTTCCTACCCTTGTAAAACACTAATAAATCACTTTACATTGTTTATAATAATTTTGTGTGCTTGATAAATTAATAAAATTGCGTCCCGCACAATATTAAAAATATTTTATTATACTAAAACAAACGATTTGACATTTTTAGGAGGCCTGGCCCAAACTAAATTTAAAATTTTCAGTAGCATATCCGATTTATTATATGAATAAATTCTACACAAAAAATCAAGCTTGAAATGTTTAATTCATTTCAGAATCAAGCCCAATCCTCTATTATTAAACCCCTTGGTATAAAAAATTAAATAGTGAAACAAGCTGTCATTCGTACATACTTTAAATTTGCTCAACAGATAACCGTAGAATTGAAATTGATTTTAAGAAAATTCATATCTCCTAAACAAATAACCGTAGATTTATGAATCAACCACTAATAAAAAGCTTATAGTGTCTAGTTTATTTTAAAAGCAGATTCAGTCCTCTATCTTTCAACCCCTTGATGAAAGGGATGAAATAATGCAACAAGAACATATAATATTTTTGAAGCTTATTTTTGCGTATATCAGTGACTTCAAAAAGCTCAAATTGCGGGTATACACTAAGAAGGAATGTATATGTTAAATGAATATCATGCGTTAATTGTAATTGGTGCACGAGTATGAATACTTTAATAACTAATAAGGGATTTCAGAATTGCAAATATTGTTACAATGTTGGGAATAATAAAACTATTATACATTATATTGTGTAATTTGATGACGTCATATCTTTTTATCATAGTTCGTATTCAAATATCGGCTTGCTCTCAACAGACCGCTGTTCTCCCCACCCAATTGCCACTTCCACAAAAAAATATTGTTTTAAACAAATAATATTTGTTAAAAACAATCACGTGATGTGATTTTTAGTGGAAGTTGTAAATTGTGGAGGGAGAACCGCGGTCTGTTGGTAGCGAATCCCGGTGCCGTCCGTCAAACGGCCTCCGGTGCGGAGCGACTGTTGCTTCGACTGGAGGCCGACTCAGGGCGGGGAGGAAGGGGTCCCAAGGCGAAACAATGCCCAAATGACTAACAATACATCACCCATATGGTACAACATTTATTATAGTTTCAAGTGAATAACATTTTAGTTAGAAGTGAATCAGTTTCAATATAATTTATATTTACAAGTGGATTTACAGTGTTTTAATTCTATTTGATTTGGATTTTAGTGCGTTAAAGTGTCGTCAATTTGGAAAAGAGCAGAGCAAACAGCAAAGATGAATCTGGAACGAAAATCCTGTGCATCTATGGAAATATTAACATCAGAAAATATAAGGTAATTGAATTTTCATTTATTTTATTAATTTTCAATTGTACATTGCTTTATTTGAACGATTATTTCAATAATTCTGAATTAGTTTGTGCTAAATTTTGCAGTAGTAAAGATAAATAAGAGCAAAAAATGGCAAATAATAACGAATTTTTGCATTTTATATTCAAAATTTTTATTGTAAAATATGTTCAAAAAGCAAGATTTAATAATTTTTTCGGCTTGTTTACGTAACGCACCAATCAATCCAGTCGTAACTTGAATTTTAATTAAATTATGTATTCAAAGTTGCATAACAGAACAAATATTTCAAAAAGTTTGCTTCATATTTAAGAATATCAAATCACATGAATTTTATCGAAGTTTGCAATGAATACAAAGGTATGAATTAATATTTACAATTATTTGTCTGCATTTCAGGATGTTCAGAATATAGTAATCCTGTCAAGGAGTTACCGGTTCATCCAAGTGGACAGGAAGCTTTTGATCAACACTGGAACAAAGGTGAAATCACAGAAAAAGGCAACATATGGAATAATCAAAATGGTGAGTTTATAATTCACAATATATAGCTCCTAATATTTTATTCTTCCATTTCTTTTTTATCTGCAAACAAAATTCAAACTGGAAACTGTTAACTTATAAAAAATAATTCTTAAACTAGATTAATAATTAGAAATGATTGCAGTTGCATCTTGTAATTTGCTTGATTCTTATATTAACTGATTCATTGATTTACTTGGAATAAATTTGAAATAGAGCAATAAACAGAAGTAATATCGATTTGATCTTTGGAAATTGGCTATCCTTATTTTTTATTTAAGCAAGAATACACATTACTTATTGTCTTTATCCTTTTTTAACTAATACATTAATTGAGAACTGTTCAGACATTTTATTCTTGATTTCAATTTAAAATTTTTCCTTGACTCATATTAGATATGAATAATAATTCAAAACTTGAACTGTTTTAAATCATTGACTCAGTTTGAATTTGCTTCAATTCAAGTAATGATTTTTTATAAATTAAATCAGTTATTTCATTGTCTTTCAGGTTTACGTTGCTATTGCCTGTGGATTTGCTATTCATTGCTGAGAACCTCTAGCCAACTTTACAGAAGCCTGGTGAACCTACTTTCTACAACACCTGCTGTTTTTATCCTACATCTCCATTTTCCTGAAAAGGATTCACTAAACAATCCCCTTTGCTATATTTTTAAGTGTAATATTTGCCTGGTAACAATTCATTTCTGAGAAACCAAGTTGAAGACTAGTTAAACATATTCAAATATTAATTTCAGATTAATTGAACATTTAAAGGAAGTTTTAAATATTAATAATAATAGAAATATGTACAAGATTTTGGGACTAGAGATCAGTACAAGTACAATAATGAATTAAATGCCAAAGAATCTAATTTCATTTTAGAAATGTTTTCGCATTGATTAAAATAAAATAAATATCAACTTCGAATGGATTGCAATTCTTAATTTATTTGCAATTAGTTTTTGATGAAAATTTTTATTCATTTTATAATAGTACTCTATTTTTTATTGGATTTTGAATAATTATGATAATAATTTTATATACTTCTTTTCCTGAGATAAATGAATTGTTATCAGTTCAAATAAAGAGTTTATTAACTCAGGATAATCTGAATATAGTTCAAAACATTTTTTAAACACTAATCTATTAAATTTTGAAGATCATGAACATGAATTTCAATTTGAAATAAATTTATCGCTGAATAAGTCGGATAACTGAACTCTATTCAAATGTTTATTTGCATTATATTATGCAAATTTACTATTCATATTTATTGCAATCTTTAAATATCATGTGTTGATAATCTAAGCCGTCAGAACTCCTTACAATATTTTAAATAATTATGAAAACATACAATAATTTAAAAAACATTAAACAAATTTGATGAAATGGCTAATAAAAGAGAATAGATGCGAGTTATAATATTATTATTATTATTATTAGAGCATCATTTAGTAGAAATTTTATGATTTAAAAAACAATTTTTCAAGTAGATATGTGTGTGGTATTTTATAAAAAAGTTGAGAGCAAATTTGATAAAGGAAAGTCGTCGGATAATCACTGGAAAATCCAATAAGGACGACCATCATTTCAGCATGTAGACATCAGGCAGACATCCAATTCTCGGGTTCTAGTACAAACACTCGATTCTCCAATTAGTTTGTTTTTATTTCAATTAGAAAACAACTCATATTAATTAGAAAACTCATATAAAATTCAAATTTTTTAGTTTAAGTTAGGAAACTTAGATAAACTCAATAAATTCATATTTTCTTAGATAATCATTTCGCTTATTATAAAATGTTTGTGAGTTCATGGGTAGCACTATCTAGATTTATTCTGGATCAGCTGTTGCACAAGTTCTTAGCATCCTGCGAATAAAATTGTAATATTAATTCAAATTGGAAATTTTTTCAGTAAATTCATTTTTTCTCAATTAGATAATCATTTCGCTTTTTATAGAATGTTTGTGAGTTCATGGGTAGCACTATCTGGATTCGTTCTGGATCAGCTGTTGCACAAGTTCTTAGCATCCTGCGACTATGATTGTAATATAAATTCAAGTTAGGAAACTTAAGTAAATTCAATAACTAGAAAACTTGGATAAATTCAATCAATAGGAAACTCAGATTAATTTATTGAATAGGAAATTTAGTTAAATAGAATAAATAGGAAACTTAGATAAATTCAATAATAGGAAACTTAAATTCAATACAAAAGAAACTTAGTTAAATTCAAATTTTCTCAGTTAGATAATCATTTCGCTTATTATACATATGTTTGTGAGTTCATGGGTAGCACTTATCTGGATTCGTTCTGGATTAGCTGTTGCACAAGATCTTAGCATCCAACGGATAAAATTGTAATATTAATTCAAGTTAGAAAACTTTTTCAGTAAATTCATTTTTCTCAATTAGATAATCATTTCGCTTTTTATAGAATGTTTGTGAGTTCATGGGTAGCACTATCTGGATTCGTTCTGGATCAGCTGTTGCACAAGTTCTTAGCATCCTGCGACTATGATTGTAATATAAATTCAAGTTAGGAAACTTAAGTAAATTCAATAACTAGAAAACTTGGATAAATTCAATCAATAGGAAACTCAGATTAATTTATTGAATAGGAAATTTAGTTAAATAGAATAAATAGGAAACTTAGATAAATTCAATAATAGGAAACTTAAATTCAATACAAAAGAAACTTAGTTAAATTCAAATTTTCTCAGTTAGATAATCATTTCGCTTATTATACATATGTTTGTGAGTTCATGGGTAGCACTTATCTGGATTCGTTCTGGATTAGCTGTTGCACAAGATCTTAGCATCCAACGGATAAAATTGTAATATTAATTCAACTTAGAAAACTTTTTCAGTAAATTCATTCTTTCTCAATTAGATAATCATTTCGCTTTTTATAGAATGTTTGTGAGTTCATGGGTAGCACTATCTAGATTCGTTCTGGATCAGCTGTTGCACAAGTTCTTAGCATCCTGCGACTATGATTGTAATATAAATTCAAGTTAGGAAAGTTTGATAATCGTATTAGACTATATAGACTTCATAAACAAAATAAAATTAGACTTGTAGGATAATTCAACTTCTCGGCATGAAGATACTCGATTCCTCAACATCCTACGAATTCTTATTGTGATATAGATGCAAGCTGGAAATCACAAAGTTGTCAATAATTAGATAATCAATTTGCTCTCAACTTGAACTTAGTTTCTGAATGTTAAGGCAGTCATATGAAAACGTTGGTAATTTTTTTTCAACAATTATTTACAATTAAATATTTGAAGCAATTGCTCAGGAGTTCTTATCAGCTTAAGATTGCAAGACGTGAATATATTTTTAGCCTAAGTATATCTTTGTATTCTCCAATAAATATTTACACGTGTTACATTGATATTTTAGATTTAGTTATAAATATTATTAAGCATTTTTTAATATGATATAACTGTTTTCTTATGTTTAAACATATATCTTATCTATCATTTATAATTATTATGATAGTTAATATAAGTACACTTTTTTCTCGATTATAACAAGTTATAGTCAAAACGAACTTTTTAAATGTTCCAAATATCAACTCCATTACAATATTAATTTACCATATATTTTATAATTCATACTTTAAAATATATGCTTGATTTCAAACACTTTGTATATCTATCAATTGATTTTTGTAATTAAAAACAAATAATTAATTTATTTGTATTGCAATCACGAATCACGTAGTTAATTCAAAATATAATTTTGTAACACCCAGTAAATTCAATATCAGTTGATTCTTTTAATTTTATCTTACTTGAGTTGATAGATTGGAACATGAAATTTAGTGAACTTGAACAACAATTGTACAACATCTGCTGTTTTCTTCTGCATCCTGTTCTTCCTGAGGAGGATTCACCAAACAGTCCCCTTTGATATATTTTTAAGTGTAATATTTGCTTGGTAACAATTCATTTCTGATACACTAGTTTGAAGACTAGTAAAAGATCAAATATAATTTCTACCTATTCAAATATGAGTTCCAAATCCAGTTTTACATATAATAAATAATAATACAAATAAAAGATTCTTGGGACTAGAGATCAGTACAAGTGCAATAATGAATTAAATGTCAAAGAATCTAATTTCATTTCAAAAATGTTTTTGCATTGATTAAAATAAAATAAATATTAACTTCGAATAAATTGCAATTCTTGATTTATTTGCAATTAGTTTTTGATGAAAATTTTTATTCAATTGATAATAGAGTACTCTATTTTTTATTGGATTTTGAATAAGAATAATTTATATACATCTTTCTCGAGATAAATGAATTGTTATCAGTTCAAATAAAGAGTTTATTAACTCAAGATAATCTGAATATGGTTCAATAAATTTTTAAACATTAATCTATTAAATTTTGAAGTATCATTAACATGAATTTCAATTTGAAATAAATTTATCGCTAAATAAGTCGAATAATTGAACTCTATTCAAATATTTATTGCAATCCTCAAATATCATGTGTTGATAATCTAAGCCGTCAGAACTCCTTACAATATTTTAAATAATTATGAAAACATACAATAATTTAAAAAGCACAAACAAATTTGATGAAATGGCTAATAAAAGAGAATAGATGCAAGTTATAATATTATTATTATTAATGCACTATTTAGTAAAAATTTTATGATTCGAAAATCAATTTTTCAAGTAGATATGTGTGTGGTATTTCATAAACAAGTTGAGAGCAAATTTGATAAATAAAAGTCTTGGGATAACCAATGGAAAATCCAGTAAGGAAGACCATCATTTCAGCATGTAGACATCAGGCAGACATCCAATTCTCGGGTTCTAGTACAAACTCTCGATTCTCCAATTAGTTTGTTTTTATTTCATTTAGAAAACAACTCATATTAATTAGAAAACTCATATAAAATTCAACTTTTTAGTTTAAGTCAGGAAACTTAGATAAGCTCAATAAATTCAAATTTTCTTAGATAATCATTTCGCTTATTATATAAATGTTTGTGAGTTCATGGGTAGCACTTATCTGGATTCGTTCTGGATTAGCTGTTGCACAAGTTCTTAGCATCCTGCGAATAAAATTGTAATATTAATTCAAGTTAGAAACTTTTTCAGTAAACTCATTTTTTCTCAATTAGATAATCATTTCGCTTTTTATACAAATGTTTGTGAGTTCATGGGTAGCACTATCTGGATTCGTTCTGGATCAGCTGTTGCACAAGTTCTTAGCATCCTGCGACTATGATTGTAATATAAATTCAAGTTAGGAAACTTAAATAAATTCAATAACTAGAAAACTTGCTTAAATTCAATCAATAGGAAACTCAGATTAATTCATTAAATAGGAAATTTAGTTAAATAGAATAAATAGGAAACTTAGATAAATTTAATAACAGGAAACTTAAATTCAATACAAAGAAAACTTAGTTCAATTCAAATTTTCTCAGTTAGATAATCATTTCGCTTATTATACAAATGTTTGTGAGTTCATGGGTAGCACTTATCTGGATTCATTCTGGATTAGCTGTTGCACAAGATCTTAGCATCCAACGGATAAAATTGTAATATTAATTCAAGTTAGAAAACTTTTTCAGTAAATTCATTTTTTTTTCAATTAGATAATCATTTCGCTTTTTATAGAATGTTTGTGAGTTCATGGGTAGCACTATCTAGATTCGTTCTGGATCAGCTGTTGCACAAGTTCTTAGCATCCTGCGAATATAATTGTAATATAAATTCAAGTTAGGAAACTTAAATAAATTCAATACATTCAAATAACTAGAGAACTTGGATAAATTCAATCAATAGGAAACTCAGATTAGTTCATTAAATAGGAAATTTAGTTACATAGAATAAATAGGAAACTTAGATAAGTTCAATACATAGGAAACTTAAATAAATTCAATACATAGGAAACTTAGTTTAATTAAAATTTTCTCAGTTAGATAATCATTTCGCTTTTTATACAAATGTTTGTGAGTTCATGGGTAGCACTTATCTGGATTCGTTCTGGATTAGCTGTTGCACAAGTTCTTAGCATCCTGCGACTATGATTGTAATATAAATTCAAGTTAGGAAAGTTTGATAATCGTATTGGACTATATAGACTTCATAAACAAAATAAAATTAGACTTGTAGGATAATTCAACTTCTCGGCATGAAGATACTCGATCCCTCAACATCCTACGAATTCTTATTGTGATATAGATGCAAGCTGGAAATCACAAAGTTGTCAATAGTTACATAATCAGTTTGCTCTCAACTTAAACTTAGTTTCTAAATTTAAGGCAGCCATATGAAAATGTTAGTAATTTTTTTTTTTTAACAATTATTTACAATTAAATATTTAAAGCAATTGCTCAGGAGTTCTTATCGGCTTTAGATTGCAAGACGTGAATATATTTTTAGCCTAAGAATAATCTTAAGTTGAATTATATTTTCCAATAAAATTTTACACATTGACGTTTTTGATTTAGTTTTAATTATTGCTAAGTATTTTTTAATTTAATATAACTGTTTTTTATGTTTAAATATATATCTTATCTATGATTTATATTTATTATGATAGTTATTATATCAAGTGCCAAGTATTTGTTTTTTTTAAATGTTCCAAATATCAACTACAATATTAATTTACCATATATTTTATAGTTCATACTTTAAAATATATGTTTGATTCTAAACACTTTGTATATCTATCAACTGATTGTTGTAATTAAATTCAAATAATCAAATTGTTTGTTGTGCAATCACGTAGTTGATCCAAAATATGTCTCATAATTTTGTAACACCCAGTAAATTTAATATCAGTTTGCTCTTTTAATACTTTTAACTCTGGTTGATAGTTTGGAACATTTTCACATAATTATTATTCAAATTGTAAACACCCGGTATGTAATATATTTGTTATCTCTTGTATTTTGAGAATACTGGCCAGTTCTCAACATACGAAAGATTACATTTATGTTACTATTTGATTTCCCGATTGTACAATTTAAGCTTATTTACAGTTTAGTTGAACCAAGTTTATTTACTCTGGTAATTGTAACCATAGGAAATGAACTTAGTTTTACTAAATTGTAGATAAGCTTTGATTGTACAACAATGTCTTTACTTTTATATGAAATATATTTGAATCATTGATTCTTGCTCTATTTAGATCAAGTATATAGAATATATTATATATTTTACTATATTATATATAATAAATCTTGAATATTATTTGCCGTAATTTTATGATACTATATAGTGATATGAACTAAGTTACTTGTGTTTTATTTATATTATATATAATAATTTAATATTATTTGTAAGTTGAATAAAATATTTTCTGTTGCCTTGTTCTTTTACCTTTTTTGTGTTACGTTTGTTTCAAGTAATCCTTTCTTCTGGGAGGAATACTTTGAAACAAACCTGCAATAGGATTACTCTAGGAAATAGGAAATGAAAAACAAAGTAAGTATTAACATTATTTATTTTTTCTATCTCTTGTTACATTATATATTACATTCAACTGTCTTATACATATATAAAGGTTAATTTTGCTGTCTTAATTTTATATATATAATATTAATCTTGCTGTCTTAATTTTATATAATACAAGAAAACTGTCCTAAGAAGGTTAATTTTGTGTAAAAATATATATTTTATTGAATAAAACTGTCTTAAAAATGTAAAAAAAGAAGGTTAATTTTAACTGTCTTAAAAATGTAAAAAAAAGAAGGTTAATTTTGTGTAAAAATATATATTTTATTGAATAAAACTGTCTTAAAAATGTAAAAAAAGAAGGTTAATTTTAACTGTCTTAAAAATGTAAAAAAAAGAAGGTTAATTTTGTGTAAAAATATATATTTTATTGAATAAAACTGTCTTAAAAATGTAAAAAAAGAAGGTTAATTTTAACTGTCTTAAAAATGTAAAAAAAAGAAGGTTAATTTTGTGTAAAAATATATATTTTATTGAATAAAACTGTCTTAAAAATGTAAAAAAAGAAGGTTAATTTTAACTGTCTTAAAAATGTAAAAAAAAGAAGGTTAATTTTGTGTAAAAATATATATTTTATTGAATAAAACTGTCTTAAAAATGTAAAAAAAGAAGGTTAATTTTAACTGTCTTAAAAATGTAAAAAAAAGAAGGTTAATTTTGTGTAAAAATATATATTTTATTGAATAAAACTGTCTTAAAAATGTAAAAAAAGAAGGTTAATTTTAACTGTCTTAAAAATGTAAAAAAAAGAAGGTTAATTTTGTGTAAAAATATATATTTTATTGAATAAAACTGTCTTAAAAATGTAAAAAAAGAAGGTTAATTTTAACTGTCTTAAAAATGTAAAAAAAAGAAGGTTAATTTTGTGTAAAAATATATATTTTATTGAATAAAACTGTCTTAAAAATGTAAAAAAAGAAGGTTAATTTTAACTGTCTTAAAAATGTAAAAAAAAGAAGGTTAATTTTGTGTAAAAATATATATTTTATTGAATAAAACTGTCTTAAAAATGTAAAAAAAGAAGGTTAATTTTAACTGTCTTAAAAATGTAAAAAAAAGAAGGTTAATTTTGTGTAAAAATATATATTTTATTGAATAAAACTGTCTTAAAAATGTAAAAAAAGAAGGTTAATTTTAACTGTCTTAAAAATGTAAAAAAAAAGAAGGTTAATTTTGTGTAAAAATATATATTTTATTGAATAAAACTGTCTTAAAAATGTAAAAAAAGAAGGTTAATTTTAACTGTCTTAAAAATGTAAAAAAAAGAAGGTTAATTTTGTGTAAAAATATATATTTTATTGAATAAAACTGTCTTAAAAATGTAAAAAAAGAAGGTTAATTTTAACTGTCTTAAAAATGTAAAAAAAAAGAAGGTTAATTTTGTGTAAAAATATATATTTTATTGAATAAAACTGTCTTAAAAATGTAAAAAAAGAAGGTTAATTTTAACTGTCTTAAAAATGTAAAAAAAAAGAAGGTTAATTTTGTGTAAAAATATATATTTTATTGAATAAAACTGTCTTAAAAATGTAAAAAAAGAAGGTTAATTTTAACTGTCTTAAAAATGTAAAAAAAAAGAAGGTTAATTTTGTGTAAAAATATATATTTTATTGAATAAAACTGTCTTAAAAATGTAAAAAAAGAAGGTTAATTTTAACTGTCTTAAAAATGTAAAAAAAAAGAAGGTTAATTTTGTGTAAAAATATATATTTTATTGAATAAAACTGTCTTAAAAATGTAAAAAAAGAAGGTTAATTTTAACTGTCTTAAAAATGTAAAAAAAAGAAGGTTAATTTTGTGTAAAAATATATATTTTATTGAATAAAACTGTCTTAAAAATGTAAAAAAAGAAGGTTAATTTTAACTGTCTTAAAAATGTAAAAAAAAAGAAGGTTAATTTTGTGTAAAAATATATATTTTATTGAATAAAACTGTCTTAAAAATGTAAAAAAAGAAGGTTAATTTTAACTGTCTTAAAAATGTAAAAAAAAAGAAGGTTAATTTTGTGTAAAAATATATATTTTATTGAATAAAACTGTCTTAAAAATGTAAAAAAAGAAGGTTAATTTTAACTGTCTTAAAAATGTAAAAAAAAGAAGGTTAATTTTGTGTAAAAATATATATTTTATTGAATAAAACTGTCTTAAAAATGTAAAAAAAGAAGGTTAATTTTAACTGTCTTAAAAATGTAAAAAAAAGAAGGTTAATTTTGTGTAAAAATATATATTTTATTGAATAAAACTGTCTTAAAAATGTAAAAAAAGAAGGTTAATTTTAACTGTCTTAAAAATGTAAAAAAAAAGAAGGTTAATTTTGTGTAAAAATATATATTTTATTGAATAAAACTGTCTTAAAAATGTAAAAAAAGAAGGTTAATTTTAACTGTCTTAAAAATGTAAAAAAAAGAAGGTTAATTTTGTGTAAAAATATATATTTTATTGAATAAAACTGTCTTAAAAATGTAAAAAAAGAAGGTTAATTTTAACTGTCTTAAAAATGTAAAAAAAAGAAGGTTAATTTTGTGTAAAAATATATATTTTATTGAATAAAACTGTCTTAAAAATGTAAAAAAAGAAGGTTAATTTTAACTGTCTTAAAAATGTAAAAAAAAGAAGGTTAATTTTGTGTAAAAATATATATTTTATTGAATAAAACTGTCTTAAAAATGTAAAAAAAGAAGGTTAATTTTAACTGTCTTAAAAATGTAAAAAAAAAGAAGGTTAATTTTGTGTAAAAATATATATTTTATTGAATAAAACTGTCTTAAAAATGTAAAAAAAGAAGGTTAATTTTAACTGTCTTAAAAATGTAAAAAAAAGAAGGTTAATTTTGTGTAAAAATATATATTTTATTGAATAAAACTGTCTTAAAAATGTAAAAAAAGAAGGTTAATTTTAACTGTCTTAAAAATGTAAAAAAAAGAAGGAAGACAGCTCCTTCCCTCCTTCCTTCCTAGCAAATTGAAAGACAGCAGTCTTCCAAATGCATAGAAAGACAGTTGTCTTCCTAGCAAATTGAAAGACAGCTGTCTTCCTGGCAAATTGGAAGACAGCAGTCTTCCAAATGCATAGAAAGACAGCTGTCTTCCTAGCAAATTGAAAGACAGCTGTCTTCCTAGCAAATTGAAAGACAGCTGTCTTCCTAGCAAATTGGAAGACAACAGTCTTCCAAATGCATAGGAAGACAGCTGTGTTCCTAGCATTTGCTAGGAACACAGCAAATTTAATTTTTACAGGTAAATTTTAACTGTCTTAAAAATGTAAAAAAAAGAAGGAAGACAGCTGTCTTCCCTCCTTCCTTCCTAGCAAATTGAAAGAAGCTGTCTTCCAATTGTACAGGAAGAAAACTGAAAAAGAACTGCTTTATTACAAATAAATAATAAATTTGGTACATACAAATTTATAGTATAGTATTTTGTAATCTTAATATATTTACAAACTATTTTTGATTGCTGTGTTATATGCTACACATAGTACTATTAACTACCTAATTGCTTGGAGGAATGCTAATATTGAACTCCACAAGCAGCCAATTGTGCTCGTTTCAGCAAAAATAAAATTGATTCTAATGCGCGAATATATTCACAGAACTACTTAAAAAACTGAAGTGAAGAACGCGATATGAAGCACAAGATATAGCACAGCAATTTACATAATGGCCTAAATACTTATAACATACTAACTACTACCATAACCATAATCTAACATATTTATATTTTTTAATTGGATTAAAAGGGATGATTACAGAAAAACAATAACATATAAATGAATTTTTCATTCCTAATTAACAAATTTATCAAGGGCACACTTATAGGGCAAGTCCATAGTTGAAGTATTTGCTGGATAAACTGCCATTCCAATTGCGATTCCTTGAAGCCACAGGTCTCCAGATATTCCGCTACTGATGAGTTTTGATGTCTTTCAGAAGCTGCAGAAAAGATTATCAAATAAGTATCCATTATTAAAATCTTCTGAACATATCTATTAATCCATTAGAAATTGATACAAACGTATCGTCTGTTGTTGATTAATGTCATTTCGTTTATAAGGAAGTAAATTATAAACAAAATCATAAAAAAAATTGTTGTCCTTATGGATGAAAAGACATCATTCAACAAAATTTGATGTGTTGTTATCAATTTCTAATGGATTAATAGATCTGTAACACCAATGTTTAATTCATATATGATCTAACAATATTATAAAGAAAAGAAATGCACTTACTTCTTTGAGACTCCTAATAAAATCTCCAACTTGAAGAACAGCTGCCGGCCCATTACAAAGTCCTAATGCTTGCTGTAGAAGCTGCGATTCCATTTAACCGAATTGGATTTTCATCTTTGACAACGGTAGGTTTCTTCATATAATTAATTGATGAACGCAAGCCTCTTGGAGAATTTTATACACAAAGATTGCTGTAAAAGAAATTTAAAACTTTACTTACATGACCACACAATTATTGATTTAAAATGATCTTGTACTACTTTGAAGAAATAAACATCTTTTTTCATTCAATTATCAATCAAAAACGCGAATTAATGTTTGTCTATAATACTTATTAAATAAATTTAATTGAGAATTATCTTACACAACACTAATTTGTAAATATTGTTATGTCAGTGCATTCCATACCGCATCGTAAAACAATAATTGAACATACGTTTCAAAAATATTATTATTATCATAAATATTTATTTTTATGATTCTACTACTAGTCTACATTAGAAATTACTCACTTTTAAGCTGTGAAATCCAAAGGCTTCCTGAAGACAGAATGCTGTTACAGGAGCTCCAAGCTTTCTGGAGACAGAATGCTGCTGCGGGAGTTCCAAGCTTTCCGGTTGATTCTAATCCATGGTCAAGAGAAGTTTCAGAACATCTATAAATGCATAAATCAATTAAATGATTGTTTACGAAAAATGTAAGTTTGAATCTGTGTAAAACAAACAAGACGTACTTACTTTTGAGGCTTCGGATTGAATTTCCAATTCGAAGAAATGCAGGTTTGTATTGATAAATATAAAGGAACTGCGACCCGTTTGTAGTACCACTTCAAATAATTAATTGGTGAACCTTCCAGTCGATTTTGACACGCCTTTTGATGAAATCATTATTGGTTCGATTTGAAACAAAGATTACTGGAAAAGAAATTCAAGCAATTACTCACATATCGTTGAAATATATTAATTTTACACTATCCTAATAGAATAAACACATTTTGCCTAATGACACCTAAATCTACCTTATATTCGACTCGATGTTTAATTGGAACTCAGAATCTTTGGATTAATTTGTTCGTCTCTTTGAATTCGCTACAAATATTCACTTCGTGTTTAATTTGTTTGCTATAATTTTCAATGTTAATAACTGATCAAAAAACTAAAACTTGTTTGTATTCAATGCTGTCTGATGAATGACTGCCATTATTACGTCAACTGCAACGGTAATGCAATGAACTGTCATTCTCAAACTTATTCAAGAGCCATCTGTGAACCAAAGTACTAAGTAGTTTTAAACAGTTACCTGTAATTTTTATCTAGAAACAGCAACCTGTAATGGATGGTAACAGTTCACTTTTATGTCCACAGATGGCAAATTATGTGCAGAGATTAGGTATAAACACACGTGCACTTGCGCTAGCGCAACGCTAGCATGAAGTTATACGTACAACTTGAATAATCTTGGCCGAATTCTAGCATACGTTTTATAATAGAAAAATCAATTCGTTCAATAGCCAGTTTTAAATGGGAGAATATATATAAATAATATTTAATAGTCATTTCGGGAATAGACTTTTCAAATATATTTAATAAGTTAAGCCAGATATCACTTTATAATTGAATAACTACTCATTCCAGTGAACGTCAATTTAAAAAAAATGAAGTCAAGTAATTTTAAAAAAAATATTTTAGGGGATGAAACCTATCTTAAAGTTTAAATAATTTATTACACGGAAAGAATAGGGAATATTTAGATTTCGTTTTGAGATTTGGATTGCTCGGATCAAAATCTATGTTGAAGTATACTTTTCTTCGCCTACATATTTAAATTAGGACGTATTTTGGACTAATTAAAATGTCATGCTATTAGGAAACGCTTCGTTTTGATATTTGGATTGCTTGGATCAAAATTTGTACGAAAACGTACTCGCTTCTTTTTCTGTATCAGAAATATTAATCAAATTGGATTATTGATTGATGCTACCATCTTGCGGAAAAAGTCAGAATTTATTTTCTTAATATGACCTATATTTCGAAGCCCAGCAACTAGATTTCAATAATGAATTCGAAAAAAGACTATTAAAGGTAAATCTATCTTAAAAATTTAGTAATTGGCTCAATTTAGAGCTCGAGAACAAGGATAAACAAACTTTTTAAGAGATAACAATAAACCATCTCTTGAAAACCTGTATGTGGGTCGTTATAATCAAGTAATTCAATATTTCTGAGTACGAGGAAAGAAATAAGGTAACTTACCTTGACTTCAAACAATCTATATGTCAAATTAAATATATTTGAAAAGTTTATCCTAGACATAATTGAATATTTCATGATTTATTTGAGAAAATGTATCTATCTTCTTATATGCATCCCAAACAGACTTAAAATTTACTAAAAACAAATAGTACTATAATAATATACATATATACTTATGTTAGAGCTACTTTTACACCTGCTGGTGTTCAAATTGGCATTGGCAACGAAAGCCAGTATAAGAAAAATAAAAACATTTCTTTAAAGTGCAAACTTTTCAAATTCTTCGTACAAATTCTAACATTTCCAGAAACAATTCATTAAAAAATCATAAATATGAGTACAAATTGGTTGAACCTACACTGTAAACTATTTTAATACTGCGCAAATATTTTTACAACTGACTTTAAAAGAAAAACCGAGAAGCACCTGAAATAAGGCACGGAAATTAACGAAAATGATTCGTTTCGCCGCAGTGTAAGTTCAACAATACATTAAAACATCTTAATAAGTTTCACAATGGTTGTTTAGTGTTTTTTTGTTAAACAATTTCGTATTTTTCTGCGTACAAAACTTGATCTACTGAATGCTTCACCGGAGAATCGTCGTCCACCAGCAACACGTCTATTACCTGAAAAAACATTAAAATTAATCATTGCTTATTTGAAATTGATTTAAACTTACTTTGATTTTAGCATAAGATGATTTGGAATTAAATGTGACGTGAACGGGGAAAAAGTCGTTCGGAACCGACTGTGGAGCGCTGAATTCTAGCGAGCCACTCTTGTTGCTTGAATCTATCAAAGGTAACGACCAGATAAGTTGGTTTTTTCGAGCTTCGTGCGAGAAATGACCATCGCATTCTGCCACAACTGGTGTGCAACCAATTCTAGAAAGAAAATTTATCATTTTCATATAAATAATTATTTAAAGTTGACTCACGGTAGCGGTATGACAATATTAACGTCACAAAGTTCCAAATCGGAATGTGACAATTCATATTCTATATTGACATCACAGGATCCATCTCCGGCCTCAGAGGGCCAGCAATTGATAAGAAGCGGCACAAAAGAGTCATCAGCAGCTTGCAGTCTCCATTTTAACACTCCTACATCTGTGTGAAGAGGGAATGGCTTTGCGGGTTGTTTTAAACCGATTTGACTACGCAGTTTGAACAGTTCTTTGTCTACGTTTGGATGAGTCTAAAAAATACAAAAATAGTACAAAAATAGTACAAAAAAATAAGTGGGTGAATTTGTTTTACCTGTAATTGAACGCCGCGGTTGTCCTGGTTTTCGAGCTGGACTCGAATTCGGCCCCATTTTTCGTCCCCAATATGTAAAGTAACCAATCCGTGAAGTTCCAACTGTTGTACGCCGCCATCTCGGCCTACTACCACCAATAATTTTTCTTCTTGCCGAAGATGAACACTACACAAACAAAAAGTAAGCCACCTATTTTAATATTTATAATTTAGGACTTACTCATCAATGTCAGGCTTGATGGCGGGCGTCTTCAGAGATTGCTGATTCTGTGCGTTTGGTCCAGTTGGTGGAACAATTACGCTTTCTCCCTCGTTCTTTAATAAATTTAGGAATGATTCTTCGTCACGAGATTTGCCGCCCAGTTTCATGGCGCGGGTTGATGTGGGCACTGATTTCCTACACATATTTAATTACTATAAACATCTAGAAATAATTTTTAAATGCTTACTGCATGGGTGTGTACGACGACGGTTTGATATCATTATTAATAGTGGCCATATCCCCCACTGAGGGGGTGGGAGTGTACCCAGTAGAATTACCAAATCCTCCGCTACCTCCGTAACTAACTTTTCCGCCTTTTTTTGCAGCCTCCATACGCTGTCTCTGAAACTCTTTTGCCTTTTCTCGCATTTTGTTTTTCGCTTCGCGTTCTTGAGTCTAAAATTAATAACCGTTAATAATTGAATCGAAAATTGCATAAAAATTGCTTACCTGTCGTACAGCTTGATAAACTTTCTCTTCATGTGAGTCCATTTCGACGAATGTGCGTATTTGCGACAAATTAACACTTTCTCTATACCCAAGTGCTACAATTTCATCAAACGCGAATATTAAATTGAAAGCATTATCTACAATTTCAGATTCTTCCATAGTCCGACAATACTCAGGAATCTACGTTAAAAATATATTATAAGAACTTAATTAATTAATAGAGGAGAATACTTACGACTCTTGCGAATAATCTCAAAGTTTCTAAATCTTCCAAAATATTACTAGCTCGAGTAGTAATTAACAACATATATAATCTTTCTAAAGGTTGATATACATATCTAACTGAATCTGTTTCGACGAAAGTATGTTGTGTTCCGGCTGGAATTAGTTTCGGAAAAGCGGCGAGAAGGCCTTCGATTCTAGCTTTTGACATCTCGACGAATTGTCGCGAGACGATAGCTGCAAAAATTCGCGTAATCAAATGCATAAAAAATGTGTGAAGTACTTACTTTTGCCCGCTTTGGTGCAAACAGCGGCCGCTATAAGCACCTACAAAGAAAAATAAGTCATTAATAACATTTGACATTTAGTTTTTACTGCACTCATAATTCCCAATCATCAATTATTCACAATATTTACCATTTTGACGAGCTTGGCTGTTTATTTCCTTTGTGTTTATGCACAATTTTTGATAAAAATCGCTATATTTTAGGAAACATTACCACCCGACCGCTTTAATACAAGATGACGTGTATTGGAAACGTAGTGACGTGCCATGAAATGATGACACAAAAAACCCTATTGCGCGAATCAGTTGGTAGAACTGGATTGCAGCACAAATATTCAAAAAATAAATATTTCTACGTCAAACATAATTTTATAAGATTTTAAGCTAATAATTTAGTCAGAAATAAAATAAAATGAGCTAGGTACTGCCATCTTTTAGTTAAACCTTTCAATAAAAACAATATTCGCGAGTAAAATTAAGCCATAACCATCTGGTGGCAAAATTAGAACTACTCAAAGTCGTATCCCGCTTGAAACGCCTTATTTTAATCGTTTGTTATTTGTAAACTGAGCTTTTATTATATATTTTCTATTTCACATTTTTATTTACTATTTCAGTTTCATTTTAACCTGTTTTGCGCTTTTCTATTTACTACCTATTAATTTCCTTACGTTTTCTCTATTTATTAAATTTAAATACAATTTGAAACGTCCAAGCACAAAATTGGAATAATACAAGTTTGTTGAGAGGACCTACTTTAAATATTATGTCAATTTTATTTGAAAATTGCGTAGGGGGAACGGTATTATATGCCCAAATTAATGTTAATATTAATATAGATTTATTTGAATATAAAAATCCAGTTCTACCTTTCAAATAAGGTATTATTAATCTTGATGATTATCATTTCTAAATAAAAAGTAACGTATTTATTTTCTGATAAACTTTTATAACTGTTCCCCGGTATTACAAATCATAATTATAATACCAAGGAAAGATTGAAAATTGTAAAAATAGTCCTTTATTACATACATTCTAAATAATCTAATCCTTCGACTTGGCTGGGGGCCTAAAAAGCCCAACAACAACTGCGTGGTCCCTCTCGTATGGCTCTAAGGTAATCTGTTCCTGAGGTTTCAATTTATCTGCTTGTAATTTTTTGACTTCAGCTGCAAAGACAGCCTCCGGCTGTGCTGTAGAATCAATACAAGATGCTTTGATTGAAATTACAAAATGTCCACCGTTTTTGAGGAAGTTTTGAGCGTTGATTGAAACAATTCTAGCTTGATCAGGCTGCGCGACGTCGGCAAATATTGTGTCTACCATTCCCACAAGCATTCTATATTTGTGCGGGTGGCGGGCGTCTTCGATTATTGGGATAATATTGGTGCGTTTTTTTGCTACGTTGATTAAATCGCGGCCGGATCTGTGCGAAAATTCGACGGCGTAAACTAAACCTTCCTACAAGAATAAAATAATTATTTCCTGTTATATTTATAATTTAATTATGCCTTACCGGTCCTACAATATCTGAAACATGTGAAACTGTCGTACCGGAAGCTGCACCAAGGTATAATACTTTACTTCCAGGAGGCATGTAAATTTGATCAACGCCGCCCAAAATTGCAGCCGCTAATTTACTTCTAAACGGATTCCAAACTCTGTATTCAATTTTGTTGCCTTCAGTCTACCAAAAATATAAATTAGAAGGAGTTAAATATAAATAAAAACAATTATTACTTCTACAGATATTCTTTTCTCTCCATAAACCTCCGATCCAGGTACTAAATTCAGTGTGACTAGCGCATCTTCCTTCCCTCTAGCAATGAAGACCCCTTCGTGTCTATGAGGCTCAATAACAACAGTCTTGCCTCCTTTGAATCCGCCACCGCCTCCTCCTCGTCCACCGCCTCTACCTCCACGGCCACCACCTCGACCACCCCCTCGTCCTCCAAAACCACCACGACCTCTGTCACCACCGCCTCGACCACCTCCACGTCCTCCAAAACCACCACGACCCCTATCACCTCCTCCACGACCGCCAAAACCTCCGCGGCCGCGTCCTTCACCACGTGGGGAAAAACCTGCAACAATATTTTTTTTAAGCTCAACCGCATTGTAAAACAAACAACTAATGATTATTTATTTGATAACCTAAAATTCAACTGAAATAATAAATTTATTTTACATACCTGGCCTACCCATAATAATATTATCAATCAACAAATATTAATACAATTTATATTTGGAACTAATTTTTGTACAGCAAACCACGTGTGTCCTACAACAACGACGCGAACTTACCAATGTTTGAAAAATTTTAAGTTGGTATTGACATTTCAGTAATTTTATTACAAAAATATTTATTAATAATTTAATCAATACTACAATTATTTTTAAGCAAATCTACACGATTCTAGCCTAATCAAAAAAAAATAATTTTGACTGTAATAATCTAGTAACTTTTTTACCAAGTTGGCAATTTTGAATATAGTCCTACCATTGCAACCAAATGTTGCCCATCATTTAATTATTAAATCCATTGTATCTCGCTTTATTGCACAATGAAATCTTCTTTAGATAATAATATTATTAAAATAATATGTTAAACTTTATAATTTTGTGTTTCCCGGAGTATTTTTGAAATGCATTACTAATTTGTTGTAACGGTAGATATTGCGGGACGCCATACAATTTGAATCGCTGTCAAAAGTGTGCAATGGCAACAATACATATTCATAAAAGCAAAAATATCAACGAAAATACTGAAGATGCACCAATTCATTTAATGCCGTGCAAAATTCAAGCCGATGATGATGCTAAAGTACGAAATTACTTCAATCCTCATATTAAGCAGGACGATAATGGCGGTAAATATAACCTTAAATATTTTTAATTGAGTAGTATTAACTGGTGAATTTTATAGTTTTGTCTGCTACTTTTCGCGGATATCCTCTCAGGGGGACCGAATTGAAGTTGCCTGAACATTACAGAGGTATTATTTTGAACGAAGGGATTAAACCCATAACGGAAAACCAACAACGAAAATTTTTTATCACTAAAGAATTTAATTCTATTACTTACTGGAATTGGGATAAAAATCCGTCTAAAAATGATTTGATACAGCAAGCTATGGATTGGATTGACATCGCTGAAGCAGTAAGATTATTATAAAGTTATTTTTAGTGGTTTTATGGTTTTTATTTTCAGTTGCACGCGCCGATTACAGAAGAATGACGGTAGTGGATGTTACACCAATTGTGCCTTATTTTTTAATAATTTGATCAATAAATAAAGAATCTGTCTAAAATGTTTATTTGATTAAAATTTATTTACACAGAAATAATATTCTAAAAAGTCTGCTGTGCCCACAAAATTTGTCAATTTGGTCGAATGATGAGCATTTGAATAATATCTGGTCTAAATAAAATTGAGCAATTGTAAAGAAAAATCATTTCGTGAGCGCAACAAAATCATTACACTAACATACAGAAATCCACAAATGACTTAGAAATAATCACAATATAAAATACCAACACGGTGTTATATTCACACAGGAAATGGAAATCATTTTCTCAGTAAATATCACTCTTATGGAAGATATAGATCACATATATGAATCATTTTTTACTGGAGATCATGCATATATGTTATTTTGGCATTAATCGTATTAAAAAATGATTTTTTCTACGAACGTCAAAAAATGATTCCAGACCAATAATACATGAACCAAATTAAATATTTTTTAAATAATTTTTTGACGTCTGTAGGAAAAATGTTGTATGCAACTCGTGCACGAAATAACTATTTTTGTTGATAAACGCTTATATAGTAGTGGGCTCAAATAATAATAAATATTGCACTATTATAGTTTCTATTCAAGCTCTGAAAATGTGAAGAAAACGTGAAATAATATTTTGTTCAATATTCTGATATGCCTACAACACAGATCCGGAAGATTTTAAAGTTCTGTGCGTTTATTTTTTGTTGAAATAAATACGTCATGCATAATTTTAATTATTTGAGTAAATGGTAAAACGGAATGATTAATAAATGGCAGTATTTTATATATTATTAGAAAATTGTCCTGCATGTCAAAATGCGCCGTTCCTATATTAAAAACAATAAATATAATAAATAACTTAACATATTTATATATATTTACAATGATTATTATAAAATCTACTTGACTTTAGTTGCTAGCGTTTAGTCTTTCGTGTTCTCGCATCATTTCCGCGTTCCTCAATCGTTTCTGATATTCCTGTTGTTGTTTAATAAAATCACTGAGCCTATTCAGCAAAAATTGTTTATCGTGGCCCTCTAAAACTAGCTGACTTTTCAAAACGGAAACCATATGTTTGTTGGCAGCACTGACAGCCGAATAATAATACAAACACAAAGTTAAAAACACAAACATTGGTATAGAAAACCACGCTGTACCTATTCCAAAAATAACCTTCCTTATAAACTCAGGAAACTTATTAAAAGTTTCAATATAATACGTCCAAACTGTGTGTAGTCCCCGGTAGGGCCCACAAGAGCGGGAGGGAGTTATTTCCGCTATAGAATATGCTACAGGAATTACAGCCAAAAAATGGGCGACCAAAAGTACTATCATAAACATTGAATTGGATCTAGAAGCGCGATAAACAGTTGAAGATGGAGTGCTATTAACCAAACAAGCGAATTTTTTTATATAAAAAATAAAAAAACAAAAGATTGTAGCAATTGCGGGTAACATAGGCGCGAAAAAAGACCCCAACCAGCACAGTGTTTGACTATACACAACATCCAAAACATGTTTGGGTAAATCAAATTGTTGTTCCCCAATAAATTTCGCGAATTTATTGTCAAAATGTTTTGCAATAAAAGCACGAGGTAAATTAATAACAAAGGTCACAAAAATGTGCGTTAAAAAGTCTGTCAGTAATAATTTATAAATCTGTTGTCCAACATAAGTTTCCCAACAGTGCGGCGTTTTACAATTTTCGGAAATGCATAAAGTTGAGTTAAATTCAGATTTATTACACTCCTGTTTCATACATTCGCCTTCGTAAGGTATTGAACAAGAAACTATGTTATAAATTTTGTAAACTAATACTCCCAGTGATGCCAACCGCAAAATAACAGTCCGCAGGAGCGTTATTCTAACCACAAACGCCGGGCTGTAATTTTCAAACGCTACAAAATAATTAAACAAAGGAGGAACTAATAAATTTAAAGCTACAATACAAATAGATGGCAAGAATTCTAGTATAAAAACTAAATAACCTTCATTTGTCTTTTCTAACTGCGCTACTGAAAAATCAAACACAAAATAAATGAACGCCATAGAGCAAACCAAAATGGCGATTACTAAAATATTAACTATGGTCCGGATGACGAATAATTTAGTTTTCTCTTCTCTGGAACGATTTTTCCGCTCTTCTTCCAACCTTTCCGCTTCCAAACAAGCTTTTAATTCATTATACAGTGCTTTGTGTTTGATTACAGCCGATTTTTCGTTATGTATACAAAAATCCCAACCTCCAAAGACTAGATTACAATAATGATAAAATTGGCCTTCCCCTTCCACTAATCTCTCTTTAAAACCCCGTGCAGCCGCCTTGATTATAGCAATCAAAGAAATAACAAAATATGCTATTGTGACACTAGTATACGCCAACGGTAAATTATAATACAACCCGTGATCAAAATCGAATATTTTAGTCGCATATTTCCCATAAAAAAGAATCGTTTTCTCCATGTATCCAGTACCTTGTATCAAATCCAAACCAATCATGGAACTCTCCGTCGATTGATTCAAATATTCATCAGTACAAAATTCCGTTAGTGTTATGTTTTCTTTGCTATTTATGATGCCATCAGTATCTTCGAAAAGGATTGTGGGTAAAACAATGAAAATAAATATTAGGAGGAATATGGCAAGGTTAAGAAACATCAACCATTTGAGGAAGAGGAAATATGCAACGACTCCTGTACCAAAGTTACCTTCAATTTTTTTTAGGCTATTTTTCCATAATTCCAGTTTGGAGTAGGCTTCTTTTAGACGCACTTTGAACTGTTGCCAGACTTTTCGACGCTGCCAGCTTAGCTGCTCGAAGCCTTGCAGCCGAAGATGAGTCGCATTCTATTAACATAATGAAACTTCTAATAAATATTTAAAAATAAAATTGAAGTAATTTTTGATTCAATTTTGTATAAATTAAGAAATATAGTCAACAGAAATTATTTTGGCAGATGAATTGCCCAATTATTTTTTTATTTGTTTTGATAAATTTCTGTGTGTCATGAAATCTTGTAGCCTAATTTTTAATTGAAATATTTATTGAAAAACCATTTTTAAATTTGCAAATAAACTTTTTTCAAACAGTAATGCAACATTTTATTGATGAAACTTTTTAGTTTCTTGCGTTTATTTTATAAACGGTACTATATATCATAAAATATGATATAACTCATTGATCCTCGAATAATTTGGGACAACTTTTACTTGAAACATTTTTCAAAATTATTAGCGGTTCATTTTTTATTAAGCAAACGATCGTCAATTGTTGTTCAAACTAAGTAATTTGATATCAAATTAAAGCTCCTTCGGAAATAGTTCTAGTAAAATTGTCAAAAATTATATTCAAACGATCGTCAATTGTTTTTATTCAAGGTGTATAAATGATATCTAGTTTGGTATCAATTTAAAGCTCTCGAAAAGAAAATAAATAATTCAAATTTGGCATCGAATAAAGCAACTGGACATGAAATTTTATTTCTTATAAGATATTCTGGATCTAATAATTATTTTTTGTAATGTGTGACGTCACTACTGCGCTAGATAGTCAATTTTTTTGGCCCGTACTAGACTACATCATTTTTAATTTCACCAAAACTATCTTCAAATTCTGTTTTTACAGGAAACAAACGTAATAATTTGTTTTTCTAATATATGACGTCATAACTGTACTAGATAGTCAATTGTTTTGTTAATAAATTGCTCTTAAATTTAATAAAATTTTGTTTTACCTTCAAATTGTCAATTGTTTTGGTCATAAATTGTGTTATCAACACAATTTTTGCTAAATATATAAAAATATTTGACAATATATTGATTTATTTTAATGTATGTCATTTGTTTTGATCTCTAGAGCACTCTATTATTTTTAATATAACTAAAAGCATCTTTTACACGTAAGTTTTACTAGAAAAAAGCCTGAATAATTGGTTTTTCGGATGAATGACGTCATAACTGTACTAGATAGTCAATTGTTTTGTTGATAAGTTGCCCTTAAATTTAATAATATTTTGTTTTACTTTCAAATTGTCAATTGTTTTGTTCATAAATTGTCTTATCAACACAATTTTTGCTGAATATATAAAAATATTTGACAAGATGTTGATTTATTTTAATGTATGTCATTTGTTTTGATCCCTAGAGCACTTTATTATTTTTAATTGAATGAATAATTGATTTTTCGGATGAATGACGTCATAACTGTACTAGATAATCAATTGTTTTGTTAATAAATTGCCCTTAATTTAATAATATTTTGTTTTACCTTCAAATTTCACTTTTTATTTATAATTTCTTTTCATTACTGCGCTAGATTGTCAATTGTTTTGGTCATAAATTGATTTATTTTAAGGTATGACATCATTTCTACACACGACTGTCTTTTTTTTTGATCCCTAGAGCACTCTATTATTTTTAATTTTATTAAAAGCATTTTTTACACGTAAATTTTACTAGAAATTCTGATGAATGACGCCATAACTGTTATAGATAGTCGATTGTTTTGTTCACACGTTGCTCCTTAATTTGATTATCTCTTGTTTCATGTAACAAAATATTTCAAATTTCACTTGTTATCAACAATTTTTAAAATAAAATTAATTTTTCATAATATATAACGTTGCTACTGTACTAGATAGTCAATTGTTTTGATCATCAATTCATTTACACTTGAATTATTTACAAAACAAAACAATATTTGACAAGATTTTGATTTATTTTAAAGTAAGACGTCATTTATAAATAAGATAGTCATTTGTTTTGAACCCTTAAACACTCTATTATTTTTAATTTTACTAAAATCATTTTTTACACGTAAATTTTACTAGAAAAAAGCGTAAATAATTAGTTTTTCTGATGAATGACGCCATAATTGTACTAAATAGTCAATTGTTTTGTTAATAAGTTGCCCTTCAATTATATTTTGTTTTACCTCCAAATTGTCAATTGTTTTGGTCATAAATTGCCTTATTAACACAATTTTTGCTAAATATATAAAAATATTTGACAAGATATTGATTTACTTCAATGTATGACATCATTTCTACATACGATTGTCATTTGTTTTGATCCCTAGAACACTTTTACTTTTACACGTAAGTTTTACTAGAAAAAATAAGCAAAAATAATTGGTTTTTCTGATGAATGACGTCGTAACTGTACTAGATAGTCGATTGTTTTGTTCACACGTTGCTCCTTAATTTGATTATCTCTTGTTTCATCAAAGAAAATACTTGAAATTTCACTTTTTATTAACAATTTTTAAAATAAAATTAATTTTTCATAATATATAACGTTACTACTGTACTAGATAGTCAATTGTTTTGATCATCAATTGATTTATAGCCTTTATTTTTTACTTACAAAACAATTTATGCTAGATATAAACCAATATTTGATAAAATTTTGATTTGTTTTAAAGTCTGACGTCATTTCTACATACGATTGTCATTTGTTTTGGTCTCTTAAACGCTCTATCATTTTTAATTTTATGCTGGGGCCACACTTACGTATAATGTCATTAATTAAGGCGTTATTCAATAATGAACACATTGTCAATGACAATATGTCAATTGTCACATAACGCCTTACTTAACGGCATTAGACATTAGTGTGGCCCCTGCATTACTAAAACTTTTACACGTAAATTTTACTACAGAAAAGCCTAAGTAATTAGTTTTACTGATGAATGATGCCATAATTGTACTAGATAGTCAATTGTTTTGTTAATAAGTTGCCCTTAAATTTAATAACATTTTGTTTTACATTCAAATTTGACTTTTTATTAATAATTTGTCTTCACTACTGCGCTAGATTGTCAATTGTTTTGGTCATAAATTGCCTTATTAACACAATTTTTGCTAAATATATAAAAAATTTGACAAAATATTGATTTACTTTAATGTATGACATTTGTTTTGATCCCTAGAACACTTCATTACTTTTACACGTAAGTTTTGACGTCATAACTGTACTAGATAGTCGATTGTTTTGTCCAAAAGTTCTCAACAGTTTGACTATATTTGATATTAATCAAAAACTCTTGGTGTGATAAGCAAAATAAATTCTGTCTTTTGATTTAAATTTAAATTTTCCACAAAAAAAAAAAAATTGGTAAATAATATTCGCCAGAATAAAACATTATCGGAATTTAAAAGATTAAAAATCAATAAATGGATTTATGAACATACAAATACATTAACAAAGGATTGAACATTTTTTAAACGACCTACAAGATTAAAATCTTTTTTATAGCGCATTCAAACCAAACAAGATATCAATCTTTTATGTGTACATTTATTGATATCATTTAGATAAATTTTTTACAATTTCCTGCTATTATTAATCATACTATATACAGTGTGTTCCGCTATATTTTTTTATTACAACTAGTATATTCGACTAGTATAAAATGTAATAAATTTCTCACCTGTAATTTGGCCTTTAGTTCCTTTTTTTGTGCCATGGGAACCGGCATAGCCTTAATTTGCATAATTTCCTCCCAAGTCGTCTGTTCGTTGGACAGATTCTCCGATAAATCTGGAAGCATGGCAACTTGGACATCGTGTGTGGTGGAATATCTACGGGCACTTGATTCTCGACGATTTCGGGTTGACGTCCGGCGACGGAAGGTTCGGGTGTCCGTGGGGCGAACTCGTTTTGTTGTAGCTAAAAACAGATTTTATTCAGATTCCATTATTATATTATCGCATTTTGAAATAAATACCAGATTTTGGCATGTTTCACTGCCACAGAATCAAAATTGTGAGCACAAATTTATTATTATGTAAGTACAAAAGATCACCGGTTGTAATTATTACTTTTTGCCTTAAAGCGTTGAAAAAACAACTACAAAAAAGGAACAGCTTATCTGAATTTTGATTGCATTTATCTGAACATGTTTTAATCATTAACAAAGAAAAATTGTGAATTATTATCGCAGCGATTAAAATATTGCGGAATCAAGGTCGTTTTATTTCCGAAATTGTGACATATTTTTTTAACAAACCCCGCAATTTTAAATTTGTACAGGGTGTTTAGAGAATACAGCAAATATGGCTACACAATGTAAACAATTTTTGGGACACTTTGTATATTTCCTAATTCTAACCTGCTCTAGATTGTTTGCTGGGCAAAAGTGTGGCAATTCTAGACGGATCTCTCTGCAAAACCTCTAAATCCACTTCTGTGGATGGATACCGTTCTTGGTAAAATTCTGCACCCGCTTCTTCCCAGCCCTGAGTTCGGGAGGCCCTTTTTTTTCCTCCACTGCCAGACATTTCTAGCACCAACACTTATTAAAACAAATTAAGTTTTAGTTGTACATAAAAATTACCTGTTTATTTCACACAAAACATAATTCATAGCATTGATAATATTTTACTTGTATTTTAGATAAAAACTGACTAAACTGAGATGACAGCTAACTACTCTACCCCCACTCACACAACTAAAATTATTCACTTCCTGACAGGTACAGTCCGTACAAAAATTAACCATTTCTTTTGTTTATTACAAATCAACATTAATTGGAAAAACAAAAGTATTTTAAATATTTTATTTAATATACAAATCATTAACAAAGCGCATTAACACCGCCAATAATATTAACAATCCTATTTTTATATTTTTTGGAAATTTCGTCTTCAATTTCCTGCTGCAAAATTTTAGTTTTATTAACAAGTAAATCAATTAATGGCGTAATTTCTTGTGCTTGTTTCCTTGCGTCATCAGCCCTTTGTAAAACCACCTTCCGTGAGGCCTTTGTTTTTTCTGCGACGTTAATCTTTTGTTTCAAACTTTCAACGAGAATATCAATATATTTTGGGGAATGTTTGATGTTATGAAGGTGTGACGTTCTTTTATTAGTCAATTCAGTTAATACAACCTCCAAGGAATCTAACATCGATGTAATAGATTCAGCGGATTGCATTTGAAGGATTGTTGGCGCGTCTTGTAACTGAGAAATAAATAAAAGGTCTTCGCTGAATGTTTCAAAAAGTCGCATTTTTAAGAACGCTTCCAGCTCCATTAATTCATCAATTATTTGACTACGTGTTCTGGGATTATCTAGAAGTGTATAGGCGTCGTTTCCTCGCGCTACTCCGCCATCTATTCCAGCGTCTTCAACCACAATTCCCGATTCTTCCAAAGATATATTAAAATCGATTTCGTCGCCGGGTAAATCTTCATTTTCGGCGTTTAAATTTCCCCAATCAATATCTCCCTGTTCTAAATTAAAATTAATTCCGTCAAAATCTATTGATACATTGTTTTGTATATCATCTGTTATATTGATTGTTGGTTGTTCAATTGTTACTGGCCTTTCCCCATAAGTCCATTCGTAAGTCGTAGTATTACCGTGCTCAATAATAAATTTTACCAACATTAATTGGTCGCTACAGACATCTTTCGGCGCTATATGTTTACAAAACGCTGAATACAACTCAACAGAAGCAGCTAGCGATTTAAAATTCCCCGCAACTTTTTCATAAATCCCAGGAAGATCCTCCAATAACGCAATTAATTCTTTTTTTATTTGGTTTCCAGAAATGCCCAATTGTTTACACGAGGCGTTGAATTCACTACGAGCCATATTCTCCGATTTGGCATAATCTTTTTCTTTCTTTGCACACTCATTTTGTAATTGTTCCAATTTGGCAATTTGTTTTTTAAGCCCCGGTACTTCATAATTAATATTTCTGGTCATAATTTGTGCAGCTTCTGCTAAATAAACATTGTCCTTTTGGTACAGCTGTACAATTTCCTGCCAATCTTTCATTCGTTGTGAGCCATACCTCCCAAAAATATTTTTACTGTCTGCTTCAGTTTCTTTCAATATTTCAATTATTTTTAAACAATGAAAGTAATTAATATGCGAACCTGATAATAATTTAACAATACCTTCATGGGCAGGCATATCCTGAATTGCATTATTAATTTTTTCTCGGATTGTCAATACTTTTTCATGCCAATTTTTATTGCAGTGCCGTCTGCTTACTAACCACTCTAATAATTTATTTGAGTGTATATCAATTGGAATATCTTGTTCATTCATCTTTCAATATGTTTAATATAACCCAACTATTTTAGAAACGTCATCACAACACCATGGATAATATACTGACAGATAGCTGATCACAAATTGCGGTAAAGGGCGCGCACGCGCACTAGTTCAAACTGCATCCAGTCGTCAATTCTGTATCAACATTGCACACAGTGAACCTCAAACATTTTTAAGCACAACTTGTGCACTTTTTTCCGATTTTGTTCAAATTTAAAATACACCTTCTTAATAGCAGTGCACCACTAAAAAAGAAGTCAAATAATTTTTTTTAAATATTTTAAGGGATGAAATGCCTCCCTTAAAGTTTATTTAATTAATTTCTCAAAAACGGTAGGGAATATTTTAATTCCGTTTTCAAATTTACAGAGCACCACTAAAAATTGAGTCGAATAATTAAAAAAATATATTTTAGGGGATGAAAAGCCTCCCTTAAAAATATAAAAATTAATTTCTCAAAAACGGCAAGCAATATTTGGATTCCGTTTCCAGATTTGGATTGCTCGGATCAAAATCTATGCAAAAGAATACTTTTCATCCCTTAAATATCCAAATTAGGTCGTTTTTTTTCTGCCAAAAATGGCTTATCTCTTCGATTTCATTCATATTTGATATATACCTTCTTAATAGCAGTGCACCACTAGAAATCAAATTAAATAATTTTTTTAAAATATTTTAGGGGATGAAAAGGCTTCCCTTAAGGTTCAAATAATTTATTTCTCGAAAACGGTAAGGAATATTTAGATTTCGTTTCCAGATTTGGATTGCTCGGATCAAAATCTAAACGAAAATATACTTTTCATCCCTTAAATATCCAAATTAGGCCATATTTTTGACTAATTAAAATGTCTTGTTATTAGAGTAATATACAGATATTAATGTACGGATTATAGGAAAACTAGAACCCTAATCTTAATTTTGAATTCAGATTCGGAATCTACAGGGTTCAATTGAGGGGTTGACATGTGCAGCACAATTTTTTGAATTGTTTATCCCTAATTTTATAAGGTTGAACTATAGGCTTGGTATTTTTTTTGCCAAAACGGACACATCTCTCCGATTGCATTCAAATTTATTATATACTTTCTTAATAGCAATGCACCACTAAAAATAAAGTTACATAATTTTTAAAAAATATTTAGGGGATGAAAAGCCTCCCTTAAAGTTTAAAAATTAATTTCTCGGAAACAATTGAGAATTTTTGAATTCCGCTTCCAGATTTGGATTGCCCGGATCATAATCTATACGAAAATGTACTTTTCATCCCTTAAATATCCAAATTAGGTCGTATTTTCGTCTAATTAAAATGTCATGTTATTGGAGTAACACACAAATATTAATGTACGGATTACAGGAAAACTAGAGCCCCAATCTTAATTTTGATATCAAATTCGAGTACTAGAGGGTTCGATTGAGGGGTTGACATGTGCAGCATATTTATTATTCCTAATTTTGAAAGGGTGGACTATAGTCTTTATTTTGTTTCTGCCAAAAATGGCTTATCAATCCTATTTCGTTCAAATTTAATATGCACCTTCTTAACAGCAGTGTTCTACCAAAATTAAAGTTAAATAATTTTTCAAAAATATTTTAGGGGATGGAAAGCTTCCCTTAAAGTTTAAATAATTTATTTCTCGATAAGGGTATGGAATATTGGAATTCCGTTTTCAGATTTGGATTGCTCGGATCAAAATCTATATGAAATATATTTTTCATCCCTTAAATATCTAAATTAGGCCGTATTTTTGACTAATTAAAATTTCTTGTTATTGGAGTAATATACAGATATTAATGTACGGATTATAGGAAAACTAGAACCCTAATCTTAATTTTGAATTCAGATTCGGAATCTACAGCGTTTAATTGAGGGGTTAACATGTGCAGCACATTTTTAAAACTTTTTTTATCCCTAATTTTATAAGGGTGAACTATAGGCTTGGTATTTTCTTTGCCAAAAATGACACATCTCTCTGATTTTGTTCAAATTTAATATAAACCTTCTTAACAGCAGTGCACCACTAAAAATTGAATTAAATAATTTTTAAAAAATATTTTAGGGGTGAAAAGCCTGCCTTGAAGTTAAAAAAATTCATTCACGGTAAGGAATTTTTGAATTCCGTTTTCAGATTTGAATTGCTTGGATTAAAATCTATACAAAAATATACTTTTCCTCCCTTAAATATCTGATAAGGTCGAATTTTGAACTAATTAAAATGTCTTGTTATTGAAGTAATATAAAGATATTTATGTACGGATTATACAAAAACTAGAGCCCTAATCCTAATTCTGACTTCAGATTCGGAATCTACAGGGCCCAATTGAGGGGTTTACATGTGCAGTATAATTTTTTTAATATTTTATTCCTAATTTTAAAAGGGTGGACTTTAGCCTTGCTGTTTCTTCAGCCAAAAATGGTTCATCTCTCCGATTTCGTTCAAATTCAATATATACTTTCTTAGCAGCAGTGCACCACTAAAAATACAGTTAACTAATTTTTGAAATTTTTTTTAAGGGATGAAAAGCCTCCCTTAAAGTATAAACAATTTATTTCTCGGAAAGGGTGGCAAATATTTGGATTCCGTTTCCATATTTAGATTGCTGGGATAAAAATCTATACGAAAATATATTTTTCATCCCTTAAATATGCAAATTAGGTTGTGCTTTGGACTAATTAAAATGTTATGTTATAAGAATAATATACAGATATTAATGTACGGATTATATAAAAGCTAGAACCCTAATCTTAATTTTGACTTCAGATTCAGAATGTACAGGGTCCAATTGAGGGGTTAACATGTGCAGCACAATTTTTTTAATTTTCTATTCCTAATTTTATAAGAGTGAACTATAGGCTTGGTATTTTTTCTGCTAAAAATAACACATCCCTCTGATTTTGTTCAAATTTAATATACACCTTCTTAACAGCAGTGCACCACTAAAAATAAAGTTGAATAATTAAAAAAACATATTTTAGGGGATGAAAAGCCTTCCTCAAAGTTTAAAAAATGCATTTTTTGACAATGGTACGGAATATTGGAAATCCGTTTTCAGATTTGAATTGCTGGGATCAAAATCTATAAGGAAATATACTTTTCATCCCTTAAATATCTAAATTAGCTTGTAATTTGGACTAATTAAAATGTCATGTTATAAGAACAGTATATAGATATTAATGTACGGATTATACAAAAACTAGAACCTTAATCTTAATTTTGAGTTCAGATTCGGAATCTACAGGGTCCAATTGAGGGGTTGACATGTGCAATACATTTTTTTAAATTTTTTATTCTCAATTTTAAAAGGGTGGACTTTAGCCTTGCTGTTTTTTCAGCCAAAAATAGTTCATCTCTCCGATTTCGTTCAAATTTAATATACACTTTCTTAATAGCAGTGCACAACTAAAAATAAAGTTAAATAATTTTTAAAAAATATTTTAGGGGATGAAAATCCTTCCTTAAAGTTTAAATAATTCATTTTTCGGAAAGGGTACTGAATATTTGGATTCCGTTTCCAGATTTGGATTGCTGGGATCAAAATCTATACGAAAATATACTTTTCATCCCTTAAATATCTAAATTAGCTCGTAATTTGGACTAATTAAAATATCATGTTATAAGAATAATATACAGATATTAATGTACGGATTATATAAAAGCTAGAACACTAATCTTAATTCTGACTTTAGATTCGGAATCTTCAGGGTTCAATTGAGGAGTCAACATGTGCAGCACAATTTAAAAAAAAATTTATTCCTAATTTTAAAAGGGTGGACTTTAGCCTTGCTGTTTTTTCAGCCAAAAATGGCTCATCTCTTCGATTTCATTTAAATTCAATATACACTTTCTTAATAGCAGTGCACAACTAAAAATACAGTTAAATAATTTTTGAAAAAATTTTTAAGGGGTGAAAAGCCTCCCTTAAAGTTTAAACAATTTATTGCTCAAAAACGTTAAGGAATATTTGGATTTCGTTTCCGGATTTGGATTGCTCGGATCATAATCTATACAAAAATATACTTTTCATCCCTTAAATAACTAAATTAGGGCATGTTTTGGACTAATTAAAATGTCTTGTTATAAGAATAATATACAGATATTAATGTACGGATTATTGAAAAACTAGAGCCCTAATCTTAATTCTGACTTTAAATTCGGATATTAGAGGGTCGAATTAAGGGGTTAACATGCGCAGCACAAAATTTTCAATTCTTTTTTCTCAATTTTGAAAGAGCCAAAAATGGCTTATCTTTCCAATTTTATTCAAATTTAATATACAGCTTCTTGATGGCAGTGCACCACTAAAACTGAAGTTAAATAGTCTCTAAAAAATATTTTGGGGGATGAAATGCCTCTCTCAATTTATTTCTTAAATAAAAGCTTAAATCGTATTCCTATAAGAGCCCTTGGGCCATTCTTAACTGAAATTCAACAAATGTGCAACTGTGCAACCGAGCCTTAATGATTTATTTCAAATAAAACAGTGAATTCAAACAGTTTTTAATCGGTATATTAATCAAGGAATAATACAGAGACATAAGTACCACTATTTTTTTCAAATTTAATTTTGAAGATTCAATTGAAATCATTAGAAATTCATTGATAAATAAAGGAGATAAAATGAAATATATTTTCAACTCACCATTTGATTAATTTCACCTTTCATTTCAGTTCTTTTAGGCTCCCTATCGCTCTGGATGGATCCTTTAAGGACTAAGCCGTCTCATTCTGAACATCCTGAAAAACAGTCCATTCTATAATAATAATAGTTTAAATACATGAAAATCATTCGATGAGGACTAAGTACACCTCTAAATTTATTTATTTCAAACAACTTATTTAGAATTTCATAACAAATATTCTAATCCAGATTTATATTCTGTATCTATGATTTTTCATTTTTAACTTCGATATTTGAGCTGATTTCATTTTACTCTTACTATTTGTTGAAATTCCTCTTACATAATTCAATTTGAATCCAAGTTACGAACAGTGCTTTACGTAACCAAGCCGAAAAAATATTGAATTTTACTTTTTAAACACATTTTACACTAAAAATTTGAGTTTTAAACCACAAAATTTGTTACTATTTGCTCCAATTCATCTTCACTTATATTAAATTTGCAAAAATTTATTCCAAAATGATCTAAATAATCATTAAAAAAATAAATTTACAATAGAAAATTATTTAAAATAATTACCTTAATTTTTCTGATGTTATTATGTCCACTGATGTTTCAGATTTATATTTGCTCTATTCTCCTCCAATTTCACAACACTTTGGTTCACTGAAATCCAAATCAAATGTAATTAAAACACTGTAAATTTACTTTTAAATAAAAATATATTGAAATTGATTCACTTTTAAATAGAATATTATTCACTTGAAACTATAATAAATGTTGTACCATATGGGTGATGTATTGTTAGTCATTTGGGCATTGTTTCGCCTTGGGACCCCTTCCTCCCCGCCGAGTCGGCCAACCAGTCGAAGCAACAGTCGCTCCGCACCGGAGGCCGTTTGACGGACGGCACCGGGATTCGCTACCAACAGACCGCGGTTCTCCCTCCACAATTTACCACTTCCACTAAAAATCACATCATGTGATTGTTTTTAACAAATATTATTTGTTTAAAACAATATTTTGTTGTGGAAGTGGCAATTGGGTGGGGGGAACAGCGGTCTGTTGAGAGCAACCAAACATTTGAATGTGAACTATGATAAAAAGCTATGACGTCATCAAATTGCACAATATAATGTATAACAATATTTGCAATTTGAACTGGTTCACGCAGAAATAAGCTGCAAAAATATTATAGGTTCTTGCTGCACTATTTCATCCCTTCCATCAAGGGGTTGAAAGATAGAGGACTGAATATGCTTTTAAAATAAACTAGACACTATAAGCTTTTTATTAGTGGTTGATTCATAAATCTACGGTTATTTGTTTAGAAGATATGAATTTTCTTAAAATTCATTTCAATTTTACGGTTATCTGTTGAGCAAATTTGAAGTATGTACGAATGACAGCAATTTTAAATACCGATGGTCATTTATTCGTAAACAAAATTACAAATATATTTTTTACATTGTTAACTGTAAAATATTTACATATCTTCTGTGCTCCATTTATAAATATCTTCTTCAATAGCTGTTTTAGAATTTTGTACTTTAAACCATTCTTTTTCGTAACCGTTTGAACGGTCTACGCCATCCCAACGGTGTCCTGGAGGGATTCCGTACCGATTTGGCATAAATTCGCCGTCATATTGAGGTTTCGAATCAACTAAAATATTACTAATTAATAAAATATATAAATATTTACAATTTGATTGTTTTACTTGGTATTCCGCTAGCTTCAGCTTCTTTCCGTTTCTTTTTACGTATATATTGCAACATTGGGTCTCCTTCCCTTTCCTGATCCTTTAAATATTTTTCTAAATCCTCATCGTCGGCGTATCTCGCTAAAGGTTTGGTCATTTCATAAATTTCCTGCTCAACTTTTTGTTTGTGATCTTCAACTTGTTTTACCCCTTTCCCCCATTTATCATACTTTTGTTTCTTCTCTTGTTCCACTTTTTGTTTGGCCATTTCATCCATAGCTTCCTTTTCCAAATCGCGACGTTTTCCTGTTTTCCGGTCGCGGAGAATTGGGGCAGCGTCTTTGCCGGACGTTTCAGCCGACATATTTTTAAACATTTCATCCTCACGTTTTTTAAATGCCGCCGTTTCTTTCTTCAAATCGTCGGCGTTTTGAATGCCGGCCGTTTTCCCATCTAAAGTTTTCGACATTTTTTTGTTTTTACGGGGGGGACTATCATTTGTTTTTCTGCTTTTCCGAGGCGGGCTCGTATCTGTAGAATGAGGTATTTCAGATATATTTGAGTCATCTGTGTCCCACCTTGATTTTTTTGGTCTATCATCTATATTAGATATTTTTTTCGGTTGGTTACTTTCTGAATTTGATTTTTTGTTTCGGCGTGGAGGACTTGAATCAGTTGATAATCTTTTGTTTCGCCGCGGTGGGCTTCTACTGTTATCTGACAGTTTTTTGTTTCTACGTGGTGGACTAATATCGTCATTTGTTATTCTTTTGTTTTTTCGAGGTGGACTAATATCTTCATTTGTTATTCTTTTGTTTTTTCGAGGTGGACTAATATCCTCATTGGTCTTTTTGTTTTTTCGAGGCGGGCTCGTATCTGAATCCGATTTTTTGTTTCTACGAGGCGGAGTCATATCAGAATCAGAATTTGGTTCAATTTTTATGTTATTCTCTTTCTCTTTCAGCTCATCATCGCTTCCAACTAGCTTCCATTTGTCGCTTTTTCTGTAATCATCTATCCTCATGGACAGAGGCCGTTCGTCTATTATTCCTACAACTTGAGGGGCATCCTCTGCTGTTAAAAATTCTTTCATTTCATTCTCGTTAACATTTTGGGGGACATCAATATCATCGTCAATTATTTTAACTCTAAAATAATATTTTTGTTAACCTAACCTACAATTTTACTAACTTTACTTTACTTACCGATCTTTAATGATTTTAGCTCTCTTTTTACGCTTTTTATTCTTCTCCTTTTCATCTCCAAGAGATAAATATTTCTTTAAATATTCTTTTTGATTAATAACTGACATTTTTATTTAGCTGTCATTCACGATTGCTGTGTTGTCGGTTACGTCAAAATTTCTAGGTTATGTACTCTTTGATTGTACAAAATGGATTTAACAAATTATAATTTCGATTTTACAATAACGTGTAGAACGTGCCTCGCCACAAATACGCATTTAAGTCCTTTAAATACAACAGAAATCGGCAATATTTTAAATTCATTTATTCAAATATCAATAAATGATATGCTACCAAACGGAATTTGTGACCAATGTGCAATATTAGCAACTCAATGTTACAAGTTTAAAGAACAGTGTGAAAAATCGGACAAAATTTTGCGTTCCTACGTAGAATTAAATAATTTTAAAGTAGATTTAGGGCAGGACGAACAGTCAAAACTAGAGGAATTGAATTTCCTAGCTTCTAACATTTGTACAGGTATTATATTTGAATGTGCAACCGAAACACTCAATTTTATAATAATTATTATTATTTAGGTACTCAAACTGATACTATTTCAAATTGTCAAATATGTAATCAACAATTTTCGTCGCAAGATGATTTTAATAAACATAAACACCATTGTTGTATACATTGCAATGAATCTTTTACAAGTTCCCAATTGTTGAAAAGGCACATAAAATCGCACATGGAAAGCACTCAACTAATTTGCAGTAAATGCGGTAAAAAATTTGTCGAAAGTAATGCCTTAAATAAACATATGCAGGAGCATGAAGAAGCCAGCGATTCTTTGTAAGTATAAAATAAAATAATTATATTATAAATTAATTATTAATTATTTTAAGGCAATCTGGTGAGAATTCAAATTCTGGCGCCGATTTTACAAGTTTTCTAGAAATGGATCCTCCTTCGCCGCTAGCATTTCCTTGTTCGGAATGTAATCAATCATTTAATGCCCAAGAAGATTTGGAATTGCATAAAGCGACGCATTCTACTAACGGAGAACATGTTTGCATCCAGTGCAACAAACATTTCGCAAGTATAAAATATTTTCCGAAAGTTGACAAATTTACTATAATTTCTCCTGTAAATATTGCGATATCTTCAAAACTGTAAATAAAACAATTGTGCAGCAAGGTTTCCTGCGTATTTTAGTGCAAAATTTATAAGTCAATTCTACTAAAAGTTATAAAAGAATTAAACCAGCGTTTCTCCAAATCTGTTACGCTTTTTCACACATATATTACAATATCTTCTAAATGATTGAAGATACCCTAAATTTGTGAAGAAAACAATTGTGAAGGAATGTTTTCTGCGTAATTTGGTGTAAAAATCAAATCTCCAACTTTATTCTACTGCAAGTTATAACAAATGAAAGTTGGCATTGTTCATATTAATTGCAGTTTTCTTCCAAATATGTTGAAATATCTCCTGAACTTTTTGAGATACCTCAAAACTCTGAATAGAACAATTGTAGAAGAATGCTTTCTGCGTAATTTGGTGCAAAATTCAGATCTTCAACTTAATTCTACTGCAATTTATAACAAATGAAAGTTGGCATTTTTCATATTTATTGCAATTTTTTTCCACATATTTTGCAATATCTTTTGAATTTTTTGAGATACGTCAAAACTGTATGGAAATTAATTGTGAAGGAATGTTTTCTGCTTATTTTGATGCAAAAATCAAGGCTCTATCTCAATTCTACAGAAAGTTATAACAAATTAAAGTTGGCATTGTTCATATTAATTGCAGTTTTCTACCAAAAATTTTGCGATATCTCCTGAACTTTTTGAGATACCTCAAAACTGTAAATAAAACAATTGTAGAGGAATGTTTTCTGCGTAATTTGGTGCAAAAATCAGATCTACAACTTAATTCTACTGCAAGTTATAACAAGTAAAAGTTGGCATTTTTCATATTTATTGCAATTTTCTTCCAAAAATCTTGCAAAATCTTCTGAATTTTTTGAGATACGTCAAAACTGTAAATAAATCAATTGTAAAGGAATGTTTTCTGCTTATTATGATGCAAAAATCAAAGCTCTATTCCAATTCTACATAAAGTTATAACAAATTAAAGTTGGCATTGTTCATATTTATTGCAGTTTTCTTCCAAATATTTTGCGATATCTCCTGAACTTTTTGAGATACTTCAAAACTGTAAATGAAACAATTAAAGAGGAATGTTTTATGCGTGATTTGGTGGAAAAATCAAGTCTCTATCTTGATTCTACCAAAAGTTATAACCAATCAGAGTTGTCATTTTTCGTAATTATTCCAATATCTCTTGAAATTTTTGAGATACCTCAAAATTAAATTAAAAAATTGTAGAGAAATGTTTCTTAAGTATTTCGGTGCAAAAATCAAGTCTACACGCTGACTCTACTAAAAGTTATTAGAATTCAAAGGTAAAAATTGGCCCAATTTTGATTTGAGGAACATTTTTCGGCGGATATTTAAGTTGGTAATATGGAGTTCCGCCACTAATTGATAGATGTCGCTAGTATTCCCAATAAAATAAATTAAATTCAGGCAATTTATAAGTTAAAACACTTTTGTTAATCAAATTACTATTTCAGATTGATATTTCATTCCGATTTTACACTTTACTTGAAATATGACTGCAATAATTTTAGTATTTCATAAATTAGTTTTGACAGTTGCAATTTTTTGTTTAAAAACACATGAAAAGTCATTGATAACTATAAACAAGATAAACAAATCCGTGAATTTAATTTGGTAAACATTTGTATCAACAAAAAAAGACAAAACATATCGTCATCTCTGTCTTACTAATGGACAGTTTTACATTGAATGCTGCCAATCTTTTTTATATTATCTATTGGTAATAAAAGTAAGCACTGCATTCCCTATTTGACATTTTATTAGGGTTCTGTTAGTGATTTTTTGACAATTCAAGATTTTGATGGATCTTCACGTTTTAGAACCCAAAAAACATATTAAAAAAATTAATGATAACTTGAGAACGCGTACGAATTTTCGACTGAAATTTTATATTCAAGTTTTTCATAAAAAAGCTAGTTTCTAGTTTGTAAATAAGCTTTTTTCAACCAGTGGTATTACAACTTTATTGATGAAACTTTTTAGTTTTTTGCGTTTATTTTATAAACGGTACTATTTATCATGACATATGAAATAACTAAAATTGATCCTCGAATAATTTGGCACAACATTCACTTGAGATATTTTTCAAAATTATCAGCGGTTCATTTGTTATTATTAAAATTCAAATTATTATCAAATTTGTTATATTTTGGTATCAAATTAAAGCTCATGCTGTGCTGGAATAGTTTTAATAGAAGTGTCAAAATGGATATTTGAACGATTGACAGTTGTTTTTAGTCTAGTTCATAATAACTGTCAAGAGATGGCGTTGAATCACATTAAAAACGCGTTAAAATATTGGAATACAATTTTTGTGTGTTTCAGCTCGTCAAATATTGAAAAGGCATGTAAAAACTCACATGATTCATAAGCCCCATGTTTGTAAAGAGTGCGGAAAAGGGTTTGCCGAGTCCCACGCCCTTACAAAGCACATGCGGCGCCATGCTGGTTTACCTAGAGAGAAAAAACATTTTTGTCAGTATTGTGGACAAGGGTAAATAATTATTTTATATTTTAAGCTCCAATAAATTTGTTAATAGATTTACAGAGCCGTTTTATTTGAATGTTCATGTGAGGAAGCACACGGGTGAGAGGCCCCTGATGTGCGCAACTTGTGGCAAAAGTTTTGCGGACCCCAGATCCCTAAAGGCTCATAATATGATACATTCAGGGGAACGCCCTTTCAAGTGTCCCGTTTGCAAGTACTACACCAATATTTGATTATAATAATAAAATTAATTAATTAATTTAGCAAAGGTTTTACTCAAAGTGTGAATTTAACAAAACACATCCGCATTCACACAGGGGAACGGCCTTATATCTGTTCATCTTGTGGTAAAAGTTTCACCCAATCTTCTTCTTTGGATAAACACTCCCGGACGCATTCTGGGGTACGGCCTTATAGCTGCACTGAGTGCCCAAAACGGTTTGCTGAAAGGGGCACGCTAGTGCACCACCTTAGAACACATTCAGGTATTTATTTTTTGTTATTTAAAAATTTGAATTAATTGTTTGTTTAGGGGAGAAGCCCTACATTTGTGCCGTTTGCGGCAAAGCTTTCGCCAGTAGCAGTGAACTGAAATTGCACGACCGACGACACACTGGAATAAAAAAAAATATTTGTAATATGTGTGGTAAAGATTTTGCTACACCCAGTAATTTAGTTATACATATGAGAAGTCACACCGGGGAACGACCTTTTAGTTGCCAAATTTGTAATAAAGCTTTTGCAGATAAAGGTAGCTTAAAAAAACATGTAAATAGGCACCAGGAAGCAAGATTAATTTGAATATTTTGTATTTGTACTATTTGAATAAATATTACGTAACCTAACAGCGTTTCATATTTCACTTTCAATCGACAACCCATTTAGTTAAATTTATCCTATCAATGAGATACTATCATGTAATACGTCCATTTATCATTATCAACAGCACCTAACCTCAAAGTGAGGTTATGATGTAGAATTTTACATTACCCTGATTAGTTTAACAAGAATATCGGATATTAAAACCGGATTTGGGGGATTATTGGAAGATTGAAGAAGTAGGGGTTTTACTGCATTGGAACAGTCTATTTTATGAAAAAAATAAATTTGGAGAGCTTTAATTAGTTTATTTTTTGATAAGTACGCAACCAGTTTTACGTGAATGCTTGTTAAGTCTTTAGCAATAGTAAAAATAAATTTTTAGAAGCTTTCAGGCATAATATAAAAGCATAATACTATAAAACAGAGGTACGAAACTAAATAACCTATAATCAAGATTCAAGATTGACCATTGGAGGTATTACGAACACATTTACATTTGCGATGGCATACAGGGTGCTCCATATTATAATTATTTGAAAAATTGTTTCTTTTTTTCTAAAACTTTTACTAGCATAAGTTTTATTTATTATTTTATTATCATGACAGTTTAATAGTCGACAAGCTTTTATAAATAATTTTTGACGTAAAACTACGTCTTTCCTGAGGGTAAAGAGGGTTGAATGAATGATGCAAGCAAAAATTGCAACAAATTAAAAATTTATATCTCCTTAAATGATTTTTACAAAAAAACAAATGTTAATTGGAAGGTTCTTATTATAAAAACAGTTTCAACCCTCCATCTTTCATCTTTAAACCCTCCATCCTTCAAACCTCTATCTTTCAACCTTGGTGGTATAAGTAATCAATTGGTACAACGAAAATATGTCACACATCGTGAAAAAATTAAATAAACGCCGAGAGGGATTTTGGAAGCAAATATTTAATGAAATAATCATTGCAAAATAATGGACCAATTGTTTTTAGAAAGATTATGTAGTGCCATTTATTATAGAGCCATTCATCTTTCAACTCTGTCAAAATAAGGGGTTAAAGGGCATAACTTAAATTTGAAAAATCATATCTCCCAGAAATCGTACAATTATGAATCAGACATTAATAAGAAGCTTATGTGGTGCCATTTATTATAAAAAAAGTTTCAACCCTGCATCTTTTCACTCTGTGAGTATAGGGGGTTAAATAGTGCAACTGAAATCTGACACATTTTGAGAGTAAAAATTGCAGAAAAATGAATCAAACACTTTAAGAAAGCTTATTTAGTGCCATTTATTATCTAGCCTCGCATTTTTAACCTTGCAAAAATAAGGGGTTAAATGGTGCAGCTTTGAAAACTCATATAATCGTACAATAATGAACCAAATGCTTTTAGAAAGCTTATGTAGTGCTATTTATTATAAATCCTGTTGGTATAAGGGGTTAAGTGGTACAACAAAAACTTATTCTCAACCCTTTAAATTGAGAACATATCTTTTAAAATAATAATCGTACAATAATGAACTGAACACTGATAGGAAGTTTATGTAATGCAATTTATCATTAAACTAGTTTGAATTCTTGCTATTTTAACCCTGTTAAATGGTACAACTGAAATTTGTCACATTTTGAAAATAAAGATTACAGAAAAATGAATGTAAGGTTTTTAGAAAGCTTATGTTGTGCCATTTATTACAGAACCTTGTATCTTTCAAGCCTGTTGAAATGAGAGGTTAAATGGTACACATTTTGACAACATTTCTCTTGAAATAATAATCGTACAATAATGAACTGAACACTGATAAAAAAGTTTATGTAATGCAATTTATCATTATCAAAATTAGTTTGAATTCTTGATGTTTAAATCCTGTTGGTATAGGGGGTTGAATGGTACAACTGAAATCTATCACATTTTGAAAATAAAAATTGCAAAAAGTAAATCAAACGTTTTTAGAAAGCTTATGTAATGCCATTCATTTCTAATACCCTTGCATCTTTCAACCCTATTGAAATAAGGGGTTAAATGGTGCATATTTTCAGGATATATCTCCTGAAATAATAATCGTACAATAATAAACCAAACATTAATAGAAGCTTAATTTATTATTATTTATTATAAAAGCCGTTCTAAACCACAACTCTGTTCGAATAAGGGGCTAAATGGTACACACTTTGAGGACATACCTCTCAAAATAATAATCGTACAATCATGAACTGAACACTGATAGGAAATTTATGTAATGCAATTTATCATTAAACAAGTTTAATTGCTGTTTTAACCCTGTTGGTATAGGGGGTTAAATGGTGCAACTTAAATCTGTCACATTTTGGTAATAAAAATTGCAGCAAAATTATTCAAACGCTCTTAGAAAGCTTGAATAGTGCCACTCGGTACAGAGAGCCTTATATCTTTCAACTGTGTTGAAATAAGGGATTAAATGGTACAGCAAAAATCTCACAAAATAATAATCGTACAATAATGAACCAAACATACAAAGGAAGCTTCTGTAGTGCCATTTATTATAAAACCAGTTTCAACCTTCGATCTTCCAGCCCTGTTGGTATAAGGGGTTGAAAATGCAACCAAAATCTGGAATTTGAAATCTGTCATTGCTCAACTTGAATATAACAGGGCTACTTTTATGGATCCCGCAAAAAAAGTGCCCAAAATTTCAATATGGGGCCCATTACAACGTAAAACCCGCAGGAATATCATTAAATTGATTTGAGTCAAAACTAAGCGTTTAAGGGTTTTTTTCCATATAAGCAAAATTGTAGTACTTGAATTGACAATCATTTCAAGTTTTTACTTGTTCAAATTGGCCAAATGGTTCCTGAGATATGGTTTCTTGAAGTTGAGCAAGGTTTGCTGATCAAATATTTTTGCGGCAGTCAATAATGACCTGAATTTAACAATAAATCAAATTTTTTAAGAAAGCTTATGTTGTGCCATTCATTACATCTTTAAACCCTGTTGAAATAAGGGGTTGAATGTCACACATAAATATCTCCTTAACAGAATAATGAGCCAAACGTTTTTGAGGAGCTTATCATAACAGAGCTTAGCTTCTTTCAATCCTGTTGGAAAAGGGGTTAAATGGTACACATTTTGACCACATATCTCCTAAAATTATAATCGCACAATCATTAAACAAACAGAAATAGAAAGCTTATATAGTGCCATTTATTATAAAATAGGTTCCAAATGAAGATTTTTCAACCCTGTTGGTATAGGGGGTTGAATGGAGCAACTAAAATTTGTTACGTTATTACAAAAAAATTAATCAAACGCTTTTAGAAAGCTCATTCTAGTTGGAATAAGGGGTTAAATGGTACACATTTAGACCACATATCTCCTAAAATAATAATCGTACAATAATAAACCAAACGGTAAAAGGAAGCTTATACAGTGCCATTTATTGTAAAACCAGTTTCAACCCTTGATCTTTTAGCCCAGTCGATATAGGGGGTTAGATAATGCAAAATTTAAATTCAAAATAATAATTTCCAATGGCGTGCCATTTTATTCAAAAGCTTTTTATCTTTCAACCCTGTCAAAATAAGGAGTTGAATGGTACACATCTTCCATAGAAAGGTTGAATAATGCAACTGAAATGTCACATTTTCAAAGCATATATAATGTATTAACATTTTTGGAGAGCTTATGTTGTGTCATATTAATTCTGCTGGAAATAGGGGTTTAAATGGTACTCATTTGGACAACATATCTCCGAAAATAATAACCGTACAATAATGTTTCAAACGGAGATAGGTAGTTTATATAGTACCATTCATTACAAAATAAGTTGCAAACCAGAATTTTTAAACCCTGTTGGTATAAGGGGTTGAATAGTGCAACACATTTTAAAAATAATTATTGTGGAAAATGAATCAAACACTTTTAGAGAGCTTATGAAGTGCCATCAATTACAAAGACTTGCTTCTATTAATTCTTTAGGTATGAGGGGTTAAGTGGTACACATTTTTCAGGCATACCTGTTTAAATAATAATCGTACAATCAACAAACGTTTTTAGAGAGCACATAATCGAGCCTTGCATCTTTTAATCCCCTTGGAACCAAGGGGTTAGATGGCACACTTTTCAACAACATATCTCCTAAAATAATATCCGTACAATAATGAACCAAACGGAAATAGGAAGTCTTTATAGCACCATTTATTATGCAATAGGTTCCAAACCAGGATTTTTTGAACCTGTTGATATAGGGGGCTGAATGGTACACGTTTTGACTACATTTCTGCTAAAATAATAATCGTACAATAATAAACCAAACGGTAAAAGAAAGCTTACACAGTGCCATTTATTATGGAACCGGAATTTTTTGACCCTGTTGGTATAGGGGGTTCAGCAGTAATAATTATTGTGGAAAAATGAGTCAAACACTTTTAGAAAGCTTATGTAGCGCCTTTAATTAAAGAGGCTTGCATTTTTCAACTCCTTGAGTATAAGGGGTTAAATGGCACACATTTTTAGGTCATATCTCTTAAAATAATAATCGTAAAATAATGCAACAAACGTTTTTAGAGAGCTCATAACCGAGCCTTGCATCTTTCAATCCCCTTGGAATCAATTAATTACAGATTCTTGTATTTTTCAACTCTTTAGGTATAAGGGGTTAAATGGCACACATTTTAAGGGCATAGCTCTTAGAATAATAATCGTACAATAATGCAACAAACGTTTTTGGAGAGCTCATAACCGAGCCTTGCATCCTTTAATCCTCTTGGAATAAGGGGTTAAATGGCACACATTTTGACAAAATATCTCCTAAAATAATAGCCGCACAATAATGAAACAAACGGAAATAGGAAGCTCTTTTAATGCCATTTATAATAAAATAGGTTCCAAACCAGAATTTTCCAACCCTGTTGGTATTGGGGGTTAAATAGTGCAACTGAAATCTATTACACTTTAAATATAATGCACGAAAATTGATCCAAACACTTTTAAAAAGTTTATGTAGTGCCTTTAATTACAGAGCCTTGTTTTTTCAACTCTTTAGGTATGAGGGGTTAAATGGCACACATTTTTAGGTCATACATCTTTAAATAATAATCGTACAATAATGCAACAAACGTTTTTAGAGAGCTCATAACCGAGCCTTGCATCTTTCAATCCCCTTGGAATCAATTAATTACAGATTCTTGTATTTTTCAACTCTTTAGGTATAAGGGGTTAAATGGCACACATTTTAAGGGCATAGCTCTTAGAATAATAATCGTACAATAATGCAACAAACGTTTTTGGAGAGCTCATAACCGAGCCTTGCATCCTTTAATCCTCTTGGAATAAGGGGTTAAATGGCACACATTTTGACAAAATATCTCCTAAAATAATAGCCGCACAATAATGAAACAAACGGAAATAGGAAGCTCTTTTAATGCCATTTATAATAAAATAGGTTCCAAACCAGAATTTTCCAACCCTGTTGGTATTGGGGGTTAAATAGTGCAACTGAAATCTATTACACTTTAAATATAATGCACGAAAATTGATCCAAACACTTTTAAAAAGTTTATGTAGTGCCTTTAATTACAGAGCCTTGTTTTTTCAACTCTTTAGGTATGAGGGGTTAAATGGCACACATTTTTAGGTCATACATCTTTAAATAATAATCGTACAATAATGCAACAAACGTTTTTAGAGAGCTCATAACCGAGCCTTGCATCTTTCAATCCCCTTGGAATCAATTAATTACAGATTCTTGTATTTTTCAACTCTTTAGGTATAAGGGGTTAAATGGCACACATTTTTAGGGCATAGCTCTTAGAATAATAATCGTACAATAATGCAACAAACGTTTTTAGAGGGCTCATAACCGAGCCTTGCATCCTTTAATCCTCTTGGAATGAGGGGTTAAATGGCACACATTTTGACTGCATATCTCCTGGAATAATAGTCGCACAATAATGAAACAAACGGAAATAGGAAGCTCTTTTAATGCCATTTATAATAAAATAGGTTCCAAACCAGAATTTTCCAACCCTGTTGGTATAGGGGGTTAAATAGTGCAACTGAAATCTATTACACTTTAAATATAATGCACGAAAATTGATCCAAACACTTTTAGAAAGTTTATGTAGTGCCTTTAATTACAGAGGCTTGTATTTTTCAACTCTTTAGGTATGAGGGGTTAAATGGCACACATTTTTAGGTCATACATCTTTAAATAATAATCGTACAATAATGCAACAAACGTTTTTAGAGAGCTCATAACCGAGCCTTGCATCTTTTAATCCCCTTGAAATAAGGGGTTAAATGGCACACATTTTGACACAATATCTCCTAAAATAATAGTCGCACAATTATGGGACAAACGGAAATAGGTAGCTTTTAGTGCCATTTATTATGAAATAGGTTCCAAACCAGGATTTTTCAACCCTGTTGGTATAGGGGGTTGAATATTTTAATTGAAATCTATCATATTTCAAATAAATCGCAGAAAAACTTATGTAGTGCCATCCATTACAGAGCATTAATTTTTTAACCGTAAAGGTATAGGGGGTTAAATGGTATACTGTTTGATAGCATATCTCCCAAATTAATAATCGTAGAATAATGAACCAAACGTTAATAGAAAGCTTATGAAGTGCCTTTTATTAAAAAACCAAAATAATTCAACCCTGATAATAAAGGGGGTTAAATAATGCAACAAAAACCGTTTGAACTTTGGAAGCTCATATCTCCTGAAATAATAATCGTAGAATAATGATTTATTATAAAATTAGTAGTAGAAATATTATTATTATTATTTTGATCCAACCTGTATGTACATTCCACCAACACTATGACAATCTCATCTGCATTAATGTTTATGTATGCCCTGTATTCATGATCCATTTTATCTGTATGTATTTGTGAGTTCAATGACCCTTACTTACAGACCAGCACAGAACCCAGGACTGTAAGTTCCGGAGACATTATATCATTCTTCAACGTATCCTCCCTTGAGGGGCTCAGAGGGTGGAAAATGTTGAATATGTAGGTGGTGTATTATACATGGAAAAATATGATAAGCTAGTTTTTTTTTTTTGGTTGTAACTGAATCAAGCGAATTATCCTATTATAAATAATTTTTCTTATAGGGTAACACGATTAAAATTTTCATTAAATATTAAAAGCGCATGCAAACTTATAATTTGCTGGATGAATCAAGATATAAGTCAATGACACATAATTATAGGTTTGAACACCCTGTATGTCTTGCAATTTTTTTTTTGTAATTCAATTCAGTGAAATTTAATTGTTAATTAAATTCAATATTAATTGCATTTTCAACATTTCCTCGGCTGCAATTTTATTGTTGCGCTTGGCTAAGCAAATATCTACTATCATTTTTTTATGCCTCATGATTTGAGGCTTGAAAAATGTGTAATATTTTGTTTAATTAATGTTTGCTAATGTTCATACATTGTTTCGAAAGTTTCGGAATGACAGCAATCGTATCTCATGAAATATTAATTTGTTTAGAAAAAACATTCTTGTAGTTTTTAATGAGCTCTTTAAAATGATTCCCCACTTGACTATATTTGTATAAAAAAAAAATCTCGTAATTTCCACTCACTTCTAAAAATACCCCAACTTTTATTTTTCTTTTGTTCTAGCGTCTAGCTCCTCCACCAAAAATCTCGCTTGATTCCGTGTTTACAACTCGCGTGCTTCGCGAAGTACTTTCAGACGTGTCCGACAAAACTGACCAATCGCACGCCAGCGAACAACTGCCTAACGCAGGCCGCAGGCCTTCCACCAGTCTTTCAGTAGTGTTTGCTCCTTCGGAGTCAGAATCCAAGTTGCTGTGGATGTGTCAAAATAAATGATAAACAAAGTGACAGTTCACATAACCTTAAAAGTTGACAGTTGTTTGGGGATTCTGATTGTTTTTAATGCGAAAAAGTGGTGAGTTTTGCACAAAGAGGGGTGGAACAATTTTTGTGAGTGGTTTTCACCGTTTGATTAAAGTTTTATTAAATTAAAACACTGATCATTTTTCATTTGACACTTCAAATGTGTATTGTTTTGTTTTTGGTATTTAGGCAACCAAATTCACAGCCCTGTTCAATAATATTGGGCATTATAATTTTGTTTTGTTTCATGCCAGCTGTAATTACTTCATTTGCGGTTAATTAGTAAATTTATTAATTGGTGCAGAAATACGACTTATTTCTCTGTTAATATCTAAAAGTATTATTGAGCTGACTGCTAGTGACTAAATGGGAAAATTAATGAACCGAATCGTGTACACATCACTGAGCAAAAATTTTATAATTATTGAATTAATTACAAGTGAAAAACAATCAAAAAAGGAAAGTAACTGCTTTTCATTTTTTTTTATTTTGCCCCAAATTGTTGAATTAATTATTGATTTTTGAGGAAAATAAAGAAGATTAATCACAAATTTATTATAATTTTTTGTATTTGAATTTGACGTTTTTCAGTGGCAAAAAAAAAACAAATGAAGTAATAATACATTAAAGTATTAATTTCTGCACTGATTGGGAATTTGGAGGCGAGCTGCGTGGCGTATTCAATGAAATATGCAACAGATATGTTTATATTGAATATCGAATTTTCCATGGGTGGTTAATTTTAGAACAGGGGCGGGGGTAAATATATTGAACTTGAAAATGGTAGCTCAATCTTATTTGCAACCTAAAATTCATCTGAGATACTATCTCAAGACAGTGGCACTATCCGTGCGAGTCATGCGCATTTAAAAATAAAAATATGTCTACAAAATATGAATTTAATGTTCATAAATAAAGCTACAATTAATTTTTTGTTTTAAGTCAATAAAATAAATACTGTAAAATTGTATTAGTAATGAAACTAAAAATAGTTAACCTCCAAAATTTCAAGATATATCTCTGATAACAAGCAATGATGGAAAAAATTTATAGCTGTATTATTCAGCCTAAAAGGGGGCTCCCACCTTGGTATCGAGTCAGGAGTCATATAAAAGTAACCTACTTAATATTTTGATCATTTTATCGTTCGTGTTAAAAAAATGACGTACAGAATCGAGAAAGTGTTATTCTGTGGTAGTAGGCCATGGTTAGGGCTTTAAGATCAGATTTTTCTATATTTAAACATTTTTTTTTATTCCTCAATGTTATAATTTCTATTTTCTTTTATTTCTGTGCGTTCCTACCATTGCATTTCATAATAATTAGCCGTAAAATACGCACTACTGATTCTTAATTTATGAAATTAACGCTAGGTACGAAATGTCGCTTTTCTCTACACGCTCCAAAAATTGGAAGCATTCATTCGAACAGAAAATGTAAGATTCACTGAATTTGCTTTATGGGGAAATCAGATTTGTAACGGAATTCTTGCAAATTAAAAAATAATAAAAAAAACAATTGCAACATCCTGAAATGATAAATGAAAAAGTATATTGTGCTACAAGCACTGAAATATATAAAAAAGGTATGAAAATATTTCAGAAATTTTCTAAATTAAGGGTGGTCTGAGGGGTACTAAATTGGTAATCATATTTTTGCAACACTCTACAATAATAAATGCAAAAGTATAGTGTGCTACAGGCCCACTTACTGGCAGAAATTAATGAATACATTCATGGAAATATTTAAATAATTTAGGGTCCTTAAAGGGGTGTCAAATTAACCTTGTCATATCAAAATATATTTCTGCAATACTCTCAAATGATTTAAGAAAAAGTATATTGTGCTACGAGTATTGAAAGGTACTAATTTATTAGAACAGGTTAATAAACAGACTCATGGAAGTATTTCAATAATTTCTTAAATTAAGGGTCGTTTAAGGGATGCCAAAATATCAAATTATACTTCTACACCACTCTGAGAAAGTATGTGAAAAATTATAGTGTGCTACAATCCTTAAAAAGTGTTCATTTATCAGCAAATATTAACAAACAGATTCATGAAAGTATTTCAACAATTCCTTGAATTAAGGGTAGTTTAAGGGCTGCCAATTCAACAGTCTTTTATCAAATTATATTCTGCAACATTTTGCGATGATAAATGAAAAAGTATAGTGGGCTACGAGCTCATTTACTAGCAGAAATTAATGAACAGATTGACGAAAGTATTTCAATGATTGAGGGTTGTTAAAGGGGTGCCAAATTGATACTGTTATATTAAAATATATTTCTGCTATACTTTGGAATGATTCATGAAAAAGTATATTGTGTTACAAGTATTAAAAAGGGCTCATTTATTAAAAAATATTATTAGACAAATTCATTGAAGTATTTTGAACCCTCTCTAGATTAGGGTTGTTTAAGGGGTGCCAAATTGTCCGTTATTTGTTAATTGATATGAATACAAGACTTTCAGATGATAAATGAAAAAGTATATTATACTACAAGCACTAAAAAGTGTTCATTTATCAAAACAGGTTAATAAAAAGACTTATGGAAGTATTTCAATTATTTACTAAATTAAGGATCGTTTAAGGGATGCCAAATATCAAATTATATTTCTACAGTCCTATGGAATAATATATGAGAAAGTATACCGTGCTACAAGCATTGAAAAGTGCTCATTTATTAGCAGAGATTATTTCACAGATTTATAAAAATATTCCAACAATTTCTTAAATTAAGGGTTGTTTAAGGGATGCCAAATTGATTACCCTATATTAAATGATTTTTACGCAAGACTCTGGAATGATGACTGAAAAAGTATATTGTGCTATGAACTCATTTATCAGCAAAGATTTAAAAAAACAAATCCTTGATTTGAGGGTAGTTTAAGGGGTGTAAAATTGACGCTCTTGTATCAATAAATATTTCTGCAAGACTTTGGGATGATTTATGAAAAAGTATATTGTACTACGAGCACTGAAAAGTGTCCATTAATCAGCTAGAATTAATAAACAAATTTATGGCAGTATTTTAACAATTCCTTGAATTAAGGGTAGTTTAAGGGGTGCCAAATTGATAACTCTATATTAAATGATGTTTGTGCAAGACTCTGGAATGATAACTGAAAAAGTATATTATGCTACGATCCCAGCAAAAAATAAAAAAAGAGTATTTCAACAATTCCTTGATTTAAGGGTAGTTAAGGGGGTGTCAAATTGATATTCTTGTATCAATTAATATTTCTGCAAGACTTTGGAATTATAAATGAAAAAGTATATTGTGCTACGTTTACTGAAAAGTGCCCATTTACTAAAAGCGATTAGTAAACAATATTTCAACGATTCTCTTAATTGAGGGTGGCTTAAGGGTGTCAAATTGATTATAAAATATCAAATAATATTTCTGTAACACTTTGGAATGATATATGAAAAAGTATATTGTGCTACAAGCACTGAAAAGTGCCCATGCATTAGCCAAGATCAATAAACAAATATATGGCAGTATTTTAACAATTATTTAAATTAAGGGTAGTTTAAGGATTGCCAAATTGACACTCCTGTATCGATTCATACTTCTGTAAAACTTTGGGATGATTTATGAAAAAGTATATTGTACTACGAGCATTAAGAAGTGCCTATTCATCAGCCAAGATTAATAAACAAATTTATGGCAGTATTTTAACAATTCTTTGAATGAAAGGTAGTTTAAGGGGTGCCAAATTGACACTCCTGTATCAATTCATTCTTCTGCAAGATTTTGGGATGATAAATGAAAAAGTATATCGTGATACAAGCACTGAAAAGTGCCTATTTATCTGAAGAAATGAGTAGACAGTATTTCAATAATTACTTGAATTGAGAATGGCTTAAGGGATGTCAAATTGATTATAATATATCAAATAATATTTCTGTCACACTTTGGAATGATATATGAAAAAGTATATTGTGCTACAAGCACTAAAAATTGCCTATTTATCAGCCCAGATTAATAAACAAATTTATGATAGTATTCTAATAATTCTTTGAATTAAAGGTAGTTTAAGGGGTGCCAAATTGACATTCTCATATCAATGCATATTTCTGCGTTGACTTTGGGATGATGAATGAACAAGTATATTGTGCTACAAGCACTGAAAAATGCCCATTCATCCGAAAAGTGTAGTAAAGAATATTTTATATAATTTCCTGAATTGAGGGTGGTTTGAGGGATGTCAAATTGATCATAACATATCAAAAAATATTTCCGATACACTTTGAAATGATATATGAAAAAGTATATTGTGCTACAAGCACTGAAAAGTGCCCATTCATCAGCCAAGATTAATAAATAAATCCATGAAAGTATTTTAAAAATTCCTTGAATTAAGGGTAGTTTAAGGGGTGCCAAATTGACACTTTTGTACCAATTGATATTTTTGCAAGACTTTGGGATGGTAAATAAAAAAGTATATTGTGCTACGAGCACTGAAAAGTGCCCATTTATCTGAAGAGATAAATAAATAGTATTTCAATAATTACTTGAATTGAGGGTGACTTAAGGGATGTCAAATTAATCATCAAATATCAAACAATATTTTTGTTACACTTTGGAATGATATATGATAAAGTATATCATGCAACAAGCACTAAAAAGTGCCCATTTATCAGCCAAGATTGATAAAAAAAATTAATGGCAGTATTTCAATAATTCCTTCAATTAAGGGTAGTTTAAGGGGTGCCAAATTGACACTCTTGTATTAATTCATATTTCTGCAAGGTTTTGGGATGAATTATGAAAAAGTATATCGTGCAACAAGCACTGAAAAGTGCCCAATTATCATAAGAGATAAATAAACAGTATTTCAATAATTACTTGAATTGAGGGTGGCTTAAGGGATGTCAAATTATTCATCAAATATCAAACAATATTTTTGTTACACTTTGGAATGATATATGATAAAGTATATCATGCTACAAGCACTAAAAAGTGCCCATTTATCAGCCAAGATTAATAAACAAATTTATGGTAGTATTTTAACAATTTTTTGAATTAAAGGTAGTTTAAGGGGTGCCAAATTAACTCTTCTGTATCAATCCATTCTTCTGCAATATTTTGGGATGATAAATGAAAAAGTATATCGTGCAACAAGCACTGAAAAGTGCCCAATTATCATTAGAGATAAATAAACAGTATTTCAAAAATTATTTGAATTGAGGGTGGCTTAAGGGATGTCAAATTAATCATCAAATATCGAACAATATTTTTGTTACACTTTGGAATGATATATGATGAAGTATATCATGCTACAAGCACTAAAAAGTGCCCATTTATCAGCCAAGATTGATCCAAAAAATTAATGGCTGTATTTTAACAATGCCTTGAATTAAGGGTAGTTTAAGGGGTGCCAAATTGACACTCTTGTATTAATTCATACTTCTGCAAGACTTTGGAATTATAAATGAAAAAGTATATTGTGCTACGTCTACTGAAAAGATTAGTAAACAATATTTCAACGATTATCTTAATTGAAGTTGATTTAGGGGATGTCAAATTGATCATAAAATATCAAAAAATATTTCTGTTACACTTTTGAATGATATATGAAAAAGAATATTGTGCTACAAGCACTGAAAAGTGCCCATTTATCAGCCAAAACTAATAAACAAATTTATGGCAGTATTTTAACAATTCCTTGAATTAAGGGTAGTTTAAGGGGTGCAAAATTGATATACTTGTATCAATTAATATTTTTGCATGACTTGAGGATAATAAATGAAAAAGTATATTGTGCTACGAGCACTGAAAAGTGTACATTTATCAGGAAAGATTAGTAAAGAGTATTTTAATAATTATCTTGATTGAGGGTGGTTTAAGGGGTGTCAAATTGATCATCAAATATCAAGCAATATTTCTGTTATATTTTGGAATGATATATGAAAAAGTATATTGTGCTACAAACACTGAAAAGTGCCCATTTATCAGCCTAGATTAATAAAAAAATGTATGGCAGTATTTTAATTGAATTAAGGGTAGTTTAAGGGATGTTATCAACTAATAAATATATATTATTATTTTTTGAACCTCCTGTATAAATAATTTTACAAAACGGTAACTTTTAAGTTATTAAAAAAATTCTTCAATTCGTTCTGGGCATTAGTTTCAAACGGTTTAAATTCTGCTTGAATTTTTCAACTACAGTTTTATTAATAACCTTGTCTTTTAGTCTGAAACTAGAAGAAAAAACAGGAAATGGGTTTCCCAAAATACAACTTCCGATTCAGCAAAACTTTTGAAGTAATTATCTATTTAAGAAACTTTTTTGCGGCGATGTATGTACATTTAGGGGTGAAATAATGAATGATTATGGGGCAGATGCAATTTAAACGTTTTAAAATTTGTTTATATTATATTTTAATTATATTAAATCAGTTTTTGGTGCTGGAATTTTAATAGAGTCCCCAAATAAGGGTTAACAATAAAGATTACAAGAATTATGTACCCATAAATTTATTATAATGTTTTGTACCTATTTTGGAGCATTCTTTATTGTTAGTACAAGGGTAAACCACCAGCAATACATGCATGCAAGTTAGGTTGCATTAAGTTCAATTTTATTTTTTGTAAATAAAAGTTGGTAGCATTGGTTTATTTGTCAATTTATATGTCAATTCTGTTCTGTATTCTTTATTGTGAGCCAGGAGCGTGAAAATACTATATTTAGATACATTGATTGAAAAATTCTACCCTTACTATGTTATTAAGGGAAATTATTCTATGCTAAAAAAATATTTAAAAATATGCGTTGGGAACTAATTATAAAAATGTATTAAGTGAATAATGGCACTCTATTTTTACACTATTTTTTTTTTAAAGTGATTGGTAATGAAATCAGGGCTGCCACACCCAAAATGTGTTTTTGTGTTTTGCGTTGTAAGTTGGTAACGAAAAACGTGCACTTAAAGATATGCAAGACGAAAATAGATATCTTGGATTTTTGTGCACGTTCATCAGATTTGCATGCAACAATTATACCAAAAAATTATAGAATTTTTTTTTAATTCTTGCTAAGATTTAAATTTCAAGTATTTGTAAAATACGTAAAAGTCTTATTGTTAAACTGTTGCACCGCACGCTATTCTCTTAAATTGCTTATAAATGAGCGGCGAGACGCAGGGCGTCGTGTCAGCATTGCGTCGTGCATTTATTTGTCTTTTTTTCTATTTAAATTTTTTTTTTCAAGGTACAAGGCTAGAATATTTTTAATAATAAATTTTAAATGCATAAAATTTCGGAAACAATTTGTTTGACTCATATTAACAAATACTTTCGTGTGTTAATTTTGCATGCATGAGAAATCATTCTGAAATATGTCAGATCTCTTTTACGGATAAGAATTTTTTGAATTTACTGAAGAAACCATCAAAATAATTGCACTGTACTACAATTAAAGTAAAATTTGTTATACTACTGTTCCTAGTTATTAAATAATTATTTGAGGCATTTAAAAAAATATGTATCATTATTTCTAGAACAAATTCCGGTAAAAACTGTGCTAAAAGTAACAGGAAATCATGAACTGGTCATCTAACTGTACAGCGCCGCAACCCTCAATACATGCGTGGCAGTTTAGTTGCGTACTATTACACAAAACAATTAAAAGATGAAGGGTTGAACTATTTTTTTTTATTAAATGACACTAATAAGGCTTCTATGTTTATTATTTTAGGAGATATAAGCTTTCAAATTGTGACTGATTTTTGATGTATTATTCAACCCCCTATACCACTAAGGTAGGAAAATAAAGGGTTGAAATTAATTTTATATTAAATTTTACTAGCCGAAAATTCATTATTCTACGAAAATTATTTCAGAAAATATAAATTTTCAAAATTGTACTACTCAACCCTCTATACCCCTAGGAGTGAAAAATAAAGGGTTGAAACTGTTTTTATAATAAATTACATTATTTAAACTGTTTATAAACGTTTGATTCATTATTCTATGTTAATTATTTTAGGACAGATTTTTCATTGAATATTTCATTCTCTATACGATTGGGGTTGGAATATGGAGGGTTGAAACTGGTTTTATAATAAATGGCATAATATAAGCTTTCTACTAGCTTGAAATTTATTATTATACGATTATTATTTCAGGAGATGTGAGTCTTTGATGCAACATTCAATTTTTTTCACGATTAGGGTTGGAAAATGAAGGGTTGAAACTGATTTTAAATTAAAAAGCCCTAAACAAGCTTTCTACTAGTTTAGAAAAATTTATTGTACGATAATTATTTCAGGAGATATGAATTTGTGAAAATATAGCGGATTTTAGATGTAATATTCAACCCCCTATGCTACTTGGTTTGAAAAATGAAGGGTTGAAACTGATTTCATAATAAATGACACTACATTAGCTTTTTATCAGCATTTGCTTGATTATTATTCTAGAAGATATTTGCTTTAAAAGTGGGATAAATTATTGTTGCATTATTTAACCCCCTACACTACTAGGGTTGGAAAATAATTATTAAAACTGGAATGGCATTACATAAGCCTTCTATCACTTGAAAATACATTATTCTAAAATTATTATTTTAGGAGGTATGAACTCACAAAAAGTAGCATATTTTCGGTGCACTATTCAACCCCTATATTAGTGGATTTGAAAAATAAAGGGTTGAAATTAATTTTATAATAAATGGCATTTTGAAAGCTTTCTATCTGTTGTAAATTTATTATTTTGTGATTATTATTTCAAGAGATATGAGCTTCCAAAAAAGTGAAATATTTAAACCCCTATATAATTAGGGTTGGAAGATAAAACTTGAAACTTATTTGTATTAAATGGTATTACTTTATATTTAGATAAATCAAAGTTTCATGGTTCTAGGATCATTATTTCAGGAGATATAAGCTTTCTAAGTGTGATAATTTCAACCCTCTATACCGGCAGGATTGGCAGATAAAGGGTTGCACCTAAATTTCTAACAAATTGCACTGTTTAGACCTTCTATTAGTCAAGATTCATTACCCCACAATTAATATTTTGGGAGGTATAGTATTTAAAAGAAGGTCAGATTTTTTATGCATTAATTAACCCCTTATACTGTTGGGGTTAAAACATAAAAGGATAAAATTTTGTTGTACCATTTGAACCCTCTATAGCGGCATTCATAATAAATGCACTATTGAGCCCCCTATACAACTAGGGTTCAAGGATAAAGGGTTAAAAGTGATTATATAATAAAGTTCTCAACCATCCAAAAACTCAATATTTGTTTGTAAGGGTTGTAAAATGAAGGGTTAAAATTCCTATCAGATGAAGATTTGTTATTCTACGATAATTATTTCAGAAGATATGATGTATTTTTGATGTACCATTTAAACCCCTTATACCAACAGAGTTGGTAGATAAAGGGTTGCATTTGGGTTCATAATAACTGGCACTATTTAGGCCTTCTATCAATCGAATTCCACAAGTTTTTCAATAAATAACAATTTTTAATGCATTTAAAAACATTATTTTATGTTTCTTATTTTAGGTGCCTTCAAAATGTGGCAGATTTTTGATGTAATATTCAATTCCCTATACCACTCGGGTTGCAATATGAAGGGTTGAAATTAATTTTGTATTAAAGAGCTCTAAATAAGCTTTCTGCTAGTCAAAAAATTATTATTCTACGTTTATTATTTCAGGAGATATTAGCTTACAAAATGCGGCATATTTTTGATGCACTATTTAATCCCTTATATCACTAGGGTTGGAAAATAAATGTTAAATCTGGTATTATATTAAATGACACTATTAAAACTTTCTATAGCTGGAAATTATTTTAAAATAATTATTTCAGGAGATTCTTGCGAAGCACTGTCCAACCCTCTATACCATTAGGTTTAAAAAATCAAGGGTTGAAACTGACTTTATAATAAATGCCATTCAATAAGCTTTTTATTAGTTGTAGAATTATTATTTTAGGAAATATGAGCTTTGAGAGCTATGAGAAGTGGTAAATTTTTGATGCAATATTTAATTACGTAACTAGGGTTGAAAGATAAAAACTTGAACTTATTTATAGTAAATGGCATTACATAAGCTTTATATAAGTCAAAGTTTCATTATTCTAGGATTATTATTTCAAGAGATATAAGCCTTCAAACTGTGATAAATTTGTAATGAATCTTTTTAACCCCCTATACCAGCAGGGTTGTAAGATGAAGGGTTGTTGCTAAATTCATTAGAAATTGTACTGCTTAGGCCTTCTATTAGTCAAAATTCATTATTCCACAATCATTATTTTGCGGGATGTGATATTTTGAAAAATGTTAAATTTTGTATGCATTATTGAACCCCCTATACTACTAGGGTTGCAATATGAAAGGTTAAAACTGATTTTGTATCTATAGTACAACATAAGCTTCCTATCAACCAAAGATTCATTATTCTATGATTATTGTTTAAGGAGATATGATAAATTATTGATGCATCATTTCAGCCCCCTATATCGGCAGGGTTGCAAGATAAAAGGTTGCACTTAAATTTATAATAAATGGCACTATTTAGGCATTTTATTAGCCGTAGATTCATTTCTGTACAATTATTATTCATTAAAAAAAAAAATGACAGATATTTTATGCAATATCGACCCCTTATATTATTGGGGTTGGAATATGAAGGGCTGAAATTATATTAATAGTACTACATAAGTTTTATTTTAGTTAAGGACCCATTATTTTATGATTATTATTTTAAATGGTATTTTCATTGCATTATTTAACCCTTATACCAACAGGGTTGTAAAATCACTGGAACTGGAAGATAAGGGGTTGAAAACTATTGTAGAATAAGTGGCATTACTTAAACTTTCTATTAGTGTTTGGTTTTTATAGTATGATAATTAATTTAGTAAATTTGGGTTTTGAAAGTGAGACAGATTTTTGTTTGCATTATTCAACCCCATATACCAACAGGGTTGAAAGTGGTTTCATAATAATGACACTATATAAGCTTTCGTATCAGCCGTAGAATTATTATCCTACGATCATTAAAAGGGACAGGTTTTAATTGTCATACTTATCCCCTTATATTACCGGGGTTGAAAGATAAGGGGTTAAAACTAAATTTTATAATAAATGGCACTATTTAAACTTCCTATTAATGTTTGATTTTTTTATTGTATGGTAATTATTTTAGTAAATTTGGGTTTCAAAAGTGAGACAGATTTTTTAACCCCATATAACAATAGGGTTGAAAAATAAAGGATTGCAATTGACTTTTTAATGAATGGCACTGAATAAGTTTTTGTATCAACCAAATATTTATAATTTTTAGCGCATTTTCTGGAAAAAATGGAAGAATCATCTAGATGATGAAAGCGCATTTTCGACAGCTCATGAATGCTTGTTACTTCAAAGATTTCGCAAATTAGCATCTCCCACAATTATTGAGCTTGAAATCAAGCAGTTTGGGCAAACTTACGAAACAGTAGCTTCCATTTAGTACTAGTTCTAAGTTGACTATTTGATAGGTACATAATTTATCCATAACTCAAAAATACCTTTTAATTTTCATTGTTTAGTTATTGACTGACGGAAGGTCAAGTGCTGTACCTTAAAATGATAATTTGATCTTTATCAAAGCTTTATGAAAAAAAATACACCAAAAGTAAACAAATTTTCATCCAATAATAATAATTCATTCTAATAAGCTTCAAATTCGCGTCAAACAAGTCATTGAATGAATCCCGGACAGATTTGACAACTGTACATAATAATAGTGACACCGGTGGCGAAAGTTGTAACTAAATTTTTATCTACTTTAATAAGTTTCAGTTGCCATATCCCTAATGTCATATATATCTATGGGCATAGGGGCTCAAATAATCTACCACTTTTTTGGAAGCTCATATCTCCTAAAATAATAATCACAAAATAATAAATCTACAACTGATAGAAAGCTCTTGAAGTGCCATTTATTATAAAATTAATTTCAACCCATCATTTTTCAAACCCAGTAGTATAGGGGTTAAATAGTGCACCGAAAATATGCTACTTTTTGTGCGCTCATACCTCCTAAAATAATAATTTTAGAATAATGAATTTTGAAGTGATAGAAGGCTTATGTAATGCCATTTCAGTTTTAATACTTATTTTACTCCCCTAGTAGTATAGGGGGTTAAATAGAGCAACAATAATTTATCCCACGTTTAAAGCAAATATGTCCTAGAATAATAATCGAGCAAATGCTAATAAAAAGATAATGTAGTGTCATTTATTATAAAATCAGTTTCAACCCTTCATTTTTTAAACCTAGTGGTACAAGGGGTTGAATAGTGCTTGAAAAATCCGCTACACTTTGAAAATTAATATCTCCTGAAATAATTATCGTAGAATAATAAATATTCGACTAGTAAAAAGCTTATTTAAAGCTCTTTATTTTAAAATCAATTTCAATCCCTCATTTTCCAACCCTAATCGTATAAAAAATTGAATGCTGCATCAATTCTCATATCTCCTGAAATAATAATCGTAGAATAATAAATCTCAGGCTAGAAGAAAGTTGATATTATGCCATTTATTATAAAACCAGTTTCAACCCTCCATATTCCAACCCTTATCGTATAGAGAATGAAACATTCAATGAAAAATCTGTCCTAAAATAATTAACATAGAATAATGAATCAAACGTTTATAAACAGTTTAAATAATGTAATTTATTATAAAATCAGTTTAAACCCTTTATTTTTCAAACCTAGTGGTATAAAGGGTTGAACAATACATCAGAAATATGCCACTTTTTGAAAACTTATTTCTCCTAAAATAATTTTCGTAGAGTAATGAATTTTTGGCTATTAAAGTAATTTCAACCCTTTATTTTCCTACATTAGTGGTATAGGGGGTTGAATAATGCATCAAAAATCAGTCACAATTTGACAACTCATATCTCCTTAAATAATAAACATAGAATAATGAACCAAACGTTTATACAAAGCCTAATTAGTGTCATTTAATAAAAAAATTAGTTCAACCCTTCATCTTTCAATTATTTCGTGTAATAGTAACAAAATTAATTGATGGAAAAACTAAATTTATGCTACGCAACTAAATTGTCACGCATGTATTGAAGGTTGCGGCGCTGGAAAGCTCAAAAAAAATTATAAATTGATAAGTCAGTAGAACGTTTATAGAAAGCTTAGCCCCTCATAACAATGGGGTTGAAAGATAAGGGGTTCAAAGTGATTTTTTAATAAATGGCACTATTCAAACTTGTTTAGTTTCTTATTGCACGATAGTTATTTTAGTAGATTTGGATTTTAAAAGTGAGACAGACTTTCGTTTGCATTATTAACCCCATATACCAATAGGGTTGAAAAATAAAGGGTTGAAATTGATTTTTTAATGAATGACACTAAATAAGCTTCCATATTATCTAAAATTTTATAATTCTGCTATCATTCAAAGTAAAATAAATTTATTGTGATACTTGACCCTCTATTCAGACAGGGTTGGAAGATAAGGGGTTGAAACTAATTTTATAATAAATGGCACTACATAAGTTTTCAAATACTGTTTGGTTTCTTATGGCTTTAATAATTATTTTAGTAAATTTGGGCCTCCAAAATACGACAAATTTTTGTTTGCTTTATTCAACCCCATATATCAACAGGGTTAAAAGTGGTTTCATAATAAATTACACTATATAAGCTTTCGTATCAGCCGAAAAATTATTATTCTACGATCATTAAAAGGGACATGTTTTAATTGTCATAATTAGCCCTCTATATTACCGGGGCTGAAAGATGAGGGGTTGAAACTAATTTTATAATAAATTGCACTACTTAAACTTCCTATTAGTGTTTGATTTTTTTATTGCACGATAATTATTTCAGTAAATTTGGCTTTCGGAAAATAAGACCGATTCTCGTCTACATTTTTTAACCCCATATAACAACAGGGTTAAAAAATAAAGGGTTGCAATTGATTTTTCAATTAATGACACTGAATAAGCTTTTAATTTTATAATAAATGACACTAATTAAACTTTTAATTAGTAGTTGGTTTTTTATTGAACTGCACGATAATTATTCGAATAATTGTTGCATAATTTAACCCCTTATACCGACAGGGTTAAAAAATAAAGGGTTGCAATTGGTTTTTTAATGGCTGATACTATTATAGATGTTATATCAGCCGAAAATTTATTATTCTACAATCGTTGGAAATGACAAATTTTTATTGTGTTACTTAGTCCTCTATTTTGACAGGGTTGCAAGATAAGGGGTTGAAATGAATTTTATAACAAATGGCATTAATTAAAATTTCAGTTAGTGTTCGGTTTGTGATTGTACGATAATTATTCGAATTATTGTTACATTATTTAATCTCTTAACCGACAGGGTTAAAAAATAAAGTGTTGTAATTGTTTTTTTAATGACTGAGGGTTGTTATAAATAGAAGCACGTTAAAAATATTTGTAAATATTGTTGATTATGAATTTATCCTCATGATGACCTACTTTTGACCTGAAGTCTTAAGTTTTTATTGATTGTTGTTACACACCGTTCAAGAAAGAATTCATAAGATTTATATTTTTTCGATTTCAAAAGTAATTCTAATGCAAGCTAAAATTTTGTATTTACATTCGTGTACATAAGTACACTGCTTTTAAATTGTAATTTTTTTTTCAGATGCTGTCTTCAAAATCATTCGAAAAAACAAAAATGTATATTCGACATACATTTAAAGTGCATCCTTCCTAACATTAAAATGATTTTTTATTACGATTGTGAATGTCAACAGCAGTAGCAACACCTACGCGCATTTCCAGGATGCGCACTCCGGCGGGACGCGATGGACAACATTTCGAAAATGAATATTTTCAGTATCTCACCCCGGAGTCATTTACGGTTTTGCCACCAGAGGCAGGACAGCCTAACCCTTCTAGGGCCCCCGAGCCTTATAAGTAAGTACGAAAAATGCTTATTTCAGTAATCTGTTATTTGTTTTTTAGATTAACACCGCGCAAGCGCCACAAAAACCAGTCATTTTCAATAATAGCCGAGCCTGGTTTAAGCGCCCCTAATAGTAGAGCAGGCTCCCCAACCGGACGAGTCTCCCCTTTTCGTGGTCGTGGATTCAACCCTACTGGATCTCGTCATGCGAGTCCGGTACCCTCCCCGCCCCCTGGGGGGGAGTCACCCGATGATGAAACCATCTTACAACACTCAAAAGAATTAACAAATCAGTTGAGAAAGTCTTCCATAGGCAGATCGCAAATTCCTGTACTGTCTTCAAGAAAAATATTGAGTCCTCAAGATAGTAATTTGCATGCCAGGTTTAGTAAAAGTATGGTCAATATAGCCCCAAGAAATTTAGTGAGAAAACCGCCCCCATCTCCACGGAAATCCAATTTGAAAAGCTTTGTTAGATTGTCGCCTATTATTGGAAGCTCTCCTGAAGCAGGATCAGATCAAACGTCTTCCCCCTCGAGGATACCGCGCAGCAGGAGTCAACCCCCCAGCAGAATAACATCCCCAAGTCGTACTCCAAGTAGAAATACAAGCAGAGAAGTTAGTCCTCAAAGCCCCACAAAAATCCCAACAAAAAGCGTTTTTAAAAATATTCCAGCCAAAGTTGAAACTTTTAATCGAATTGTTAGTGCGTCTAAACCTAAAGTGCCTCAAAAACCTAGAGTATACGCTACAAGAACTAACAGTGTACGAAAAAATGTCAAAATAGCCAACAACAGGTCGCCCAGAAGAGAGATGGAAGATACAGAAACAACTGACAGTGAAATTGTTAAGGATACTGCTAAAAACAAAACTAGATTAACAGTCAGACGGAATTCAATCAACAGAAATAATAATTCAACTTTTTCAAAACCCAAATCTGTAAAAACAAAAAATGATTACGAAAAACCGTCAACTTCTAAAAATAGCACCAAAAAAGAATCAAATAACAATGATAAAAACAGAAACGAGTCAAATAACAATGATAAAAACAAAAACGAATCGATTAACAATGATAAATCAACTGTTCAAAACGAAAAAACAAATAAAACAAATAAAACAAATAGCCAAACATTTAGGAAAGAAGATAATGGTGCCAAACAAAACAGAACTAAAAAAAGTGATGAAATAAATAAATCAGATGAGGAAACAACTGAAGACGCAAGAGATGACGACATACTTAGCGTAACAATCGACGAAATTATTGGATCACAAACAACTAAAATAGTTTCTGCGACAGCAGAAACTGTAGTAAAACCTTTAAACATTGAAGCCAAACTAATTACGAAAACAGAAACAACCACCGATAATTCTACTAATAGTAATTCTGCCAACTCTACAACCCAACAAAAGAATGCAATTAATAACAATAGTGGTTCAGCAACATCAAATACTATCCCCACCCCTGCGAATGGTTCAGTGGTCAACACCCCCACAAACAACCTAAGTGAACATAACCTAACACCCTCACTAACGCCATCTCTGAACGCAAGCTCAGAATCAGTCAACAACTTAAAACATGTGTCAAACTCTCTAACTCCAAGTGTTAACTCCTTAGAAATGAATCCAAAAAACAATTTTAATAATTTGACTCCCCCTGATTCGGACAAAGTGTCTAATAAGTCTTTGATGGATTCGGGGAATGTGACCAAGTTGAGTAATTCGACAAGTGTGACGAATTCGGGGAAAGTGAAAGGGCGGACGGTTATTGTGGACGAAATTAAACCCATTAAAATAACAGTGAGGGAAAGGAGTGGTGATATTGAAGTGCAAAGTGGGAACGTTTTGCCCAGGAGTGCTACTAATGGAGTTGCCGAACGACCCCTGTAAGTATAACATAATTTTTAATCGTTTTTAGAGTGTCATGCGTCACGCTTGCGGGTACAACCGTCCCCAAAACTTATTAATAATTTTTTGGTGGCAGCGGTATAAACTTTGTTTTCAAGTTTGCACAAATTGCACCAATAGAAAAATTATTTTAAGAGCCAAATAGTCTTCTCCAAACTGTCTTTTAATGTTTATAAAGATTTTCAATTGCATTCCAATATTTATTTTATGTTTAATCGTTGTACAACTGATTTTGGAGCATTAATGGACACCAAGGTCAATAAAATTGGTATTATTGATACAATCAAGTTGCTATTAAATACGACTTCAGCTAACGGATCATCTATTACAAAAATAAAATTTGGTTGTTGTAGCAATTCAATAACACCCAAAAAAAAAATATAAAATCATTTTGATTGATAAACCAACTAGCTTCCGAAAATATTTTTTTTAATACGCCCCTGGTAGGAACCATGTACTACAACCTAAACCATTTGAAAGTACATACTTTAAACTGTAACTATGTTTAAAAATTATTCCAATTCCCTACTCCTTATGACGTCAATTAATTTAATTTAAATTAATTTTTAGAGTACCAATTAGCTCCCGGAAAAATTTTTTTTAGAACGCCGCTGGAGGAAATTAAATAACATAACCTTAACCATCTTAGAGTCTGTACCTTAAACTTGAACTACGTGCAAAAATTATTCCAATTCCTTGCTCCTGATGACGTTAATTAAATTATTATTGAGAATTTGCACCAGTAAAAAAATAGTTTTAAGTACCAAATAAAATTATTATAACTGTTTGTGAAACCCTTAATAAAATTTAATTGTTTTCTATATGTCATGTGTTACGCTTACGAGTACACTCAGCCCCAACATTTATTAATAATTTTTTTGGTGGCAGCGCAACAAATTTAGTTTTCAAGTTTGCACAGTTTGCACCAATGAAAAAAATATTTTAAAAACCAAATATCTTTTTCCAAACTGTCTTTTGATGTTTACAATGATTTTCAATCGCCTTCAAAATTTGTTTTACGAAAAAATTATATAAAATAATTTTGAGGGTATATCAATTAGCTCCCGGAAAAAAGTTTTTACGACGCTACTGGAAGATGCTATAAAGTACAACCTAAACTTTTCCAACTATTCTTAGTGCCCCTATTGAATTTTAGTCAGCTTCAAATTGCACAGTCGTTCCTAGAACTTATTATTAGTTTTTGGTGGAAGCGCAACGAATTTTATATCATTTTTTAAAAGTTTGCACCAATAAAAAAATTATTTCAAGTACCAAATAGTCTTCTCCAAACTGTCTTTCGATGTTTACAATGATTTTCAATCGTATTCCAATATTTATTTTATGATTACTTGTAGTACAACTGATTTTGGGGCATTATGGACACCAACGTCAATAAAATTGATATTATTAATACAATCAAATTGCAATTGAATATGGGTTAAGTTAACGGATCATCCATTATAAAAATAAAATTTGGTTGTTGTAGCAATTCAGTAACAGCAAAAAAAATATATATAAAATAATTTTTATGGTATACCAATAGACTCCCAAAAAAATTTTTTAGTACGCCATTGAGAGGAATTATAAAGCACAACCTAAACCATTTAAAAGCCTGTACCTTAAACTGAAATTACGTGCAAAAATTGTTCGAGTTTCTTGCTCCTAATGACGTCAATTAAATTATTAATCCACCTTCCCTTTATTTATTTTATAGTTTGACAGTTTGCACCAATAAAAAATAATTTCAAGTACCAGATAAAATTCTTATAACTATTTTAGAGCCCTTAATGAATTTTAGTCGTTTTCAGAGTGTCACTCGTCCCCAAAACTTATTAATAGTTTTTTGGTGGCAGCGTTACGAATTTTGTGTTATTTTTTTAAAAGTTTTGCATAGTTTGCACCAATAAAAAACTTATTTTAAGAACCAAACAGTCTTTTTAAACTGTCTTTTGATGTTTACAATGATTTTTAATCGCATTCAAAATTTATTTCATGTTTATTCGTTATACAACTGATTTTGGTGCATTATGGACACCAAGGCCAATAAAATTGATATTATTGATACAATCGAGTTGCAATTACATACGGTTTTAGTTAACAGGTCAACTATCATTAAATTAAAATTTAGTTGTTATAGCTCTCAAATTACGCCCAAAAAAAATTTATATAAAATAATTTTTATAGTATACCAATAGGCTCCCAGAAAAAAATTTTTTATTACGCCATTGAGGGGAATTATAAAGCACAACCTAAACCATTTAAAAGCATGTACCTTAAACTACAATTACGCGCAGAAATTGTTCGAGTTTCTTGCTCCTGATGACGTCAATTAAATTATTAATCCACTTTCCCTTAATTCATTTTACAGTTTGACAATTTGCACCAATAAAAAAAAAATTCAAGTACCAAATAACATTCTTATAACTATTTTAGAACCCTGAATGAATTTTGGTCGTTTTTAGAGTGTCACCCGTCCCCAAAACTTATTAATAGTTTTTTGGTGGCAGCGCAACGAGTTTTGTGTTATTTTTAAAAATTTTGCACAGTTTGCACCAATGAGAAAATTGTTTCAAGTACCAAGTAGTCTTCTCCAAACTGTCTTTCAATGTTTACAATGATTTTAAATCGCATTAAAATTTTTATTTCATGATTACTTGTTGTGGAACTGATTTTAAGGCATTAATGAACGCCAAGGTCAAAAAAATTGATATTATTGTTACAATGAAGTTGCAATTAAATATGGCTTTAGGTAACAGGTCGACTATCATTAAATTGAAATTTGGTTGTTTTAGCTCTTTAATTACGCCCAAAAAAAATTTATATAAAATAATTTTTATGGTATACCAATAAGCTCCCAGAAAAAAAATTTTTAGTACGCCACTGAAGGGAATTATAAAGCACAACCTAAACCATTTAAAAGCCTGTACCTTAAACTAGAATTAAATGCAAAAGTTGTTCGAGTTTCTTGCTCCTGATGACGTCAATTAAATTATTAATCCCTCTTCCCTTTATTCATTTTACAGTTTGACAATTTGCACCAATAAATAATTTCAAGTACCAAATAAAATTCTTATAACTATTTTTAGAGCCCCTAATGAGTTTTGGTCGTTTTCAGAGTGTCACCCGTCCCCAAAACTTATTAATAGTTATTTGGTGGCAGCGCAACGAATTTTGTGCGATTTTTTTTCAAGTTTTGCACAGTTTGCACCAATAAAAAAATTATTTTAAGGACCAAACAGTCTTCTCCAAACTGTATTTTGATATTTACAATAAATTTCAATCGCATTCAAATTTTTATTTTATGTTTACTCGTTGTACAACTGATTTTGGGACATTAATGAACACCAAGGTCAATAAAATTGATATTATTGTTACAATGAAGTTGCAATTAAATATGGCTCTAGCTAACAGGTTAACTATCATTAGAAAAAAATTTGGTTGTTGTATCTCTCCAATAACGCCCGAAAAAAATTATATAAAATAATTTTGAGGGTATACCAATTAGTTCCCGGAAAAAAAATTTTTACGACGCTACTGGGAGGAACTATCAAGTACAATCTAAACTTTTTTAACTATTTTTAATGCCCCTAATAAATTTTAGTCAGTTTCAAATTGCACAGTCGTCCCCAGAAATTATGATTAATTTTTGGTGGCAGCGCAACGATTTTTGTCTCATTTTTAAAAAGTTTGCACCAATAAAAACATTGTTTCAAATATCGAACAATCTTCTTCTAACTGTCTTCTGAAGTTTCAATGATTTTCAATCTCATTCAAAATTTATTTTATGTTTACTCGTTGTACAACTGATTTTGGGGCATTAATGGACACCAAGGTCAATAAAATTGATACTATTGATACAATCAAGTTGCTATTAAACATGACTTTAGTTAACAGGTCAACTATTATTAGAAAAAAAATTAGATGTCGTACCTTTCCAATAACACCCAAAGAAAAATTTTTGAAAGTATACCAATTAGTTCCCAGAAAAATTTTTTTTAGTACGCCACTGGGAGGAATAAAAAAGCACAACCTAAACCATTTAAAAGCTTGTACCTTAAACTAGAATTACGTGCAAAAATTGTTCAAGTTTCTTGCTCCTAATGTAGTCAATTAAATTATTAATCCATCTTCCCTTTATTCATTTTACAGTTTGACAATTTGCACCAATAAATAATTTCAAGTACCAAATAAAATTCTTCAACTATTTTTGGAGCCCCTAATAAATTTTGGTCGTTTTCAGAGTGTCACCCGTCCCCAAAACTTATTAATAGTTTTTTGGTGGCAGCGCAATGAATTTTGTGTTATTTTTTTAAAGTTTTGCACAGTTTGCACCAATAGAAAAACTGTTTTAAGTACCAAGTAGTCTTCTCCAAACTGTCTTTTGATGTTTACAATGATTTTCAATCGCATTCAAATTTTTATTTTATGATTACTCGTTGTGCAACTGATTTTGGGGCATTAATGGACGCCTAGGTCAATAAAATTGATATTATTGATACAATCAAGTTGAAATTGGATAAGGCTTTAACTAAAAGATCAAATATTATAAAAATAAAATTTAGTTGCAATAGCTCTTCAATTACGTCCTAAAAAAATTATATCTTACAATATATGCAAAAATAGAATTACTGAGGTAAGCAAAGATCTAAATGTATAAAAGTATACGTAAAACTAATAAAACTTTTCTTGACCTTGTCTCCTGGCACCATTTAGCTGCGTTTAGATTATTTGAGGGTCAGTATTTCACGACACGAAATTAGCCAATCGAATATATGGGCCACAAATTTTCATTGAGATTGTCAGAAAAAGCTGAAAAACGTTTTAAAAGTGTAATTAGGTGACGTCATAAATGATTTATCTTACGAGTAAATAGTCTATAATTTACTTTTATTTTTTTCTGTTGTAAAAACAGGAAACTGCAAGAAAAATTTGATTTTGCGATAAAAAAAAATTACATTAGAATCATTAAAGTGATGAATGTAGTTTACTTACAATTTAAGTGAACCATGGTTATGAATATTTACATTTACTGAAATTAATGTTCAATAAAAAGTATTGCAAATTAATTATGAGAATAATGAATCAAAGATATCTTTGTATACTAATTAGTGGGACAATTTATGCCCTAATTATTCATATTTATTGATCATTCACATAAATTTATTAAAGTAGATCATATTTAAAAGAAATCTATGATTATTGCATGTTTTAATTGTTCTCCGTTGGGCCGTAATTAATTTTTAAAGTTGGAGTGACGTCACTACGCATATAGCTCTTGATTCTCAAACAGTGGGACCGATTGAAATTTTATAATATTTCTAGACATTTGTGAATATTATTTACGTCAATAATAAAGTGTAGTGACCTCTGCTCTTTTGTTCTGCAATCTTAGATTGTATATTGTTTGATCAAGGAATACCGGGTGTAAAAATGTGACGCCTCATACGTTAATCATGCAAAAAAAGGCTTTGGGGTTACAAAAGGTTAAGCTAAACGTTTTTTTTTTAATCCTGAAATAAATGAACGCTAGATTTAGTGAAAGTTAATTTTTTAATCAATCAATAAGCAAAAATTGAACGATATAAATAACAGAAAAATAAAAAAAGGTCTGTAAATGATATATCGTGTTTAAATTTAATTTAATATTTGTGATATACAGGGAGGTCCAATAATAAATTAATAATTAAAAAGAAACTCAAATGAATCATTCTTTTATCAATTCTGACGAATTAAATGACTCAACAATTTCTGTGAAATAAATATAATGATTTCCGTGGTTGGTAAGACTGTTGCTTCTTGTAATTTTCAAGATGGAAGACGAGTTATTAAGAACAAATTTTGTGTGGTATGTAATTTGCCACCCACGCGCGGAAAAATCGAAATTACAAACAGGAATGTAGGTTACACCACACACAGAATTTTTGTAAAGAGCAATTAATTTGCTGATTCCAACCTAGGTGCATAATGGTACTATTATATCATTGTTTCAATTTAATTTATTTACTGAAATTTCCGCAAAACTGGACTTGAATATTTTATTGGGGGTGAGGTAAATTCAGCGGAGCCTTAAGACGTCACGTGACTTACTGGTCAGTGATTGCTGTGATACTGGCACGAGTCACGCTATTATACAGGGGAGTACAAAATCACGACGAATTCTGGTTAGATGTGTAGAAATTTATATGAAGGGTAGAAGGAGAAAACATGGGCGGAGCTACTGTGAAAGATGAAAGTGAGTTTGCGATTTCATCCCTTATTTTTCTCGGATAATTTTCTGGGCACGCCCCTGGTCTTGGACCGTAGGAATATGCCTATAATGAGGATGTAATATTCAGGGGTGTCCAATTTGCTAATACACGTGATCTTAGCTGGACATGGGCGGCCCAACAAGGGGCAGGGGGATCTGAAGGCCGAGTGCAAAATATAAATATTGATCAACGCATTAAAGAATTTACTGCAACATTAAGAAAATACAAAATGGACATTTTAGGTTTTGCAAATAATTTTCCCTCACTGTACCTCCCTAATACATATTTATAACAATTTTGTATTCTATCATAAATATTAATATTTGACCCTCCTATGAACAATTTAGGGTTGGATAATTCTAGCTTTTGTAGCCCCAAAACAATAAAAATCGAACAACCTTCATATTTTCGTTTATTTAAATTTCAATCGTTTAATACAGGCTTTCCACATCAATTTTGAACAAATTTTATTTGGAAATTTGTTGGTTGATCAAATAAGCAACCAAGTTTTCATGACTGTATTGCAGGTTGCATAATTTATGCAATTGAAAAGAAAATATTAATTTAGTACAAAACCAATGGTCCCAAAATTTTTGTTGAAATAATAATAAGGGATGAAAAAATCTAAATAATAAAAATCAATCATTGATTATAATTTGTTCATGAGTTATTGCCTTTTTAACGGTTAATTTAAGATAAACATTTAATTCATTACGGAACCCCTAGTCCAAAAAAATTGTAATTTTGTTGAAATAACAATAAGGGATGAAAAAATCTAAATAATGGAAATCAGTTATTGATTATTATTTGCTCATGAATTATTGCCTTGTCAACTAAATTATAATTTATTTCGGTTCATTTAAGATAAACATTCAAATCATTACGGAACCCTTAGTCCAAAAAAATCGAAATTTTGTTAAATTAATAATAAGGAATGGAAAAATTTAAATAATAAAAATCGATTATTGATTATCATTTGTTCATGAGTTATTACCCTGTAAACTAAATTATAATTCATTTCGGTTCATTTAAGATAAACATTTAATTCATAACCGAACCCCAAGTTCAAAAATATTGTAATTTTGTTGAAATAATAATAAGGGATGAAAAAATCTAAATCTTAAAGAAAAAATCAATTATAGATTATTATTTGTTCCTAAGTTATTGCCTTGTAAACTAAATAATTAATTTCGGTTCATTCAAGACAAACAATTGATTTATAACGGAGCTAATAGGCCAAAAAATTTGAAATTTTGTTGAACCAATAAGAAGGGGTGAATAAATACTTATAATAAAAACCAATTATAGATTATTATTTATTCATGAGTTATTGCCTTGTAAACTGAATTACAAGTCATTTCGGTTCATTTAAAATAACTATTTAATTCATAACGGAACCCCTAGTCCAAAAAAATTGAAATTTTGCTAAATTAATAATAAGGGATGAATAAATATTTATAATGAGAAATCAAGTATTGATTATAATTTGTTCACGAGTTATTGCCTTGTAAACTAAATCATAATTCATTTCGTTTCGTTCAAGATAAACAATTGATTTATAACGGAACCAATAGTCCAAAAAATTTGAAATTTTGTTAAATCAATAATAAGGGATGAAATAATATATAATGAAAATCAATTATTGATTATTATTTGTTCATGAGTTATTGCTCTGTAAACTGAATTAAAATTCATTGCAGTTCATTTAAGATAAATATCTAATTCATTACGGAACCTCTGGTCCAAAAAAATTGAAATCTTGTTAAATTTATGATAAAAATCGATTATTAATTACTATTTGTTCATGAGTTATTGCCCTTGAAAACTGAATTATAATTCATTTTGTTTCATTTAAAACAAAATTTGATTCATTACGGAACCCCTAGTCCAAAAAAATTGAAATTTTGTTGAAATAATAATAAGGGATGAAAAAATCTAAATAATAAAAATCTATTATTGATTATATTTGTTCATGAGTTATTGCCTTATAAACTGAATAATAATTCATTTCGGTTCATTTAAGATAAACATTTAATTCATTACGGAGCCCCTGGTCAAAAAAATTTGGAGTTTTGTTGAAATAATAATAAGGGATGAAAAAATCCGAATAATAAAAATAAATTATTGATTATCATTTGTTCATGAGTTGTTGCCCTGTAAACTGAATTATAATTCATTTCGGTTCATTCAAGACAAACAATTGATTTATAACGGAACCAATAGTCCAAAAAATTTGAAAATTTTGTTGAACCAATAAGAAGGGATGAAAAAATACTTATAATAAAATTTGTTCATGAGTTATTTCCCTGTAAACTGAATTATAATTCATTTCGGTTCATTTAATATGAACATTCAATTCATAACGGAACCCCTTGCCCAAAAAATTTGTAATTTTGTTGAAATAATAATAAGGGATGAAAAAATCTGAATAATGAAAGTCAATCATTGATTATTATTTGTTCATGAGTTATTGCCCTGTAAAATGAATTATGATTCATCTCGGTTCATTTAAGATAAACATTTAATTCATTACGGACCCTCTGGTCCAGAAAAATTGAAATTTTGTTGAATTAATAATAAAAATCAATGTTTCATTATTATATGTTCATGAGTTATTGATCTGTAAACTGAATTATAATTTATTTCGGTTCATTGAAGATAAACATTCAACTCATTACGGAACCCCTAGTTCACAAAAATTGAAATTTTGTTAAATTAATAACAAGGGATGAATAAATATTTATAATGATAATCAATCACGAATTATTATTTGTTCATGAGTTATTGCCCTGTAAACTGAATTATAATTTCATTTCGGTTCATTCAAGACGAATATTTAATTCATAACGGAACCCCTAGTCCAAAAATTTTGAAATTTTGTTGTAATAATAATAAGGGATGAACAAAATCTAAATAATAAAGATCTATTATTGATTATAATGTGTTCATGAGTTATTGCCTTGTAAACTGAATCATAATTCATTTCGATTCATTTAAGATAAACATTTAATTCATTACGGAACCCCTAGTTTAAAAAAAATTAAATTTTGTTGAAATAATAATAAGGGATGGAAAAATCTAAGTGATAAAAATCGATGATTGATTCTGATTTGTTCATGAGTTATTGCCCTGTAAAAATAATTTTCACAAAATATTAAATTATTACTAAAACAGTGGTCCTACAAAAAAAACTGTATGCTTATTAAGGGAGGGTATTCTTATTTGACGATATTAAAAATAAGGGATGATATAATTAATTAACGATATAAAAATAATTTCCCTAAAGACATATTAGCAAATTATTACTAAACCAGTGGGCCACAAAAATTCAAATTTCATGTGCGTATTAGGGGATGATATAGTTATATATATAATAAATATCAATGATCGATCGTCATTTGTTTTTAAGTTGTCAATACAGAAATCAATCATAAAATAAAATCATTTTACTTATTGGTTCACCAAGATTTACTATTGAATTATTATTAAACCAGCAGTCCAAAAATTTTGAAATTAAATGTTTGTATTAAGGGATGATACAATTATATGTTTAATAAATATCAATGATCGATTGTCATTTGTTTTCAAGTTGTTGATATACAAACTAATAATAAAGTTAAATTGTTGTACGTATTGGTTCACTAAATTGATTAGTCACTAAACCAGTAGTCCTAAAAATTTGAAATTAAATGTGGATATTAAGGGATGATACAATAATAAGTAGAATTAATATTAATGATCGATCGTCATTTGTTCATGATTTATTAATAATTATCTTTAACATCAGTTTTCTCTTAACAAATTATAAATTATTCATTGAACCAGTGGTCCAAAAAATTTGAAATTTTCTGGCCATAACAGGGGAGGATGTGGTTGAACGCCAAATAAATATTGATATTAGATGTTCATTTGTTTATGAGTTATTGGCCTGTAAATTCAATTACAATTTATATTGTTTCATTCAAGACAAACAGTTGATTTATCACGGAACCAGTGGTCCAAAAAAGTTGTAATTAGGGGTGCCTATTAAGGGATGATACAATAATAAGTAGAATAAATATTATTGATCAATCGTCATTCGTTTATGATTTATTAATAATTATCTCTAATATCAGTCTTCTCTTAACAAATTATCAATTAATAATTGAACCAGTGGCCAAAAAAATTTGAAACTCTGTATGCAAAACAGGGGAGGATGAGGCTAAATGCCAAATAAATATTAATGGTATATATTCATTTGTTCATGAGTTATTGATCTGTAAATCTAATTATAATTTAAGTTGTTGCATTGCAAATTCAGTGAATCACTTGGAAGCAAATATTTACGTCTCAAACAAAGTAATCTTTAAGTACCAGTCCGCCATTTTATTTCCCTAATTACCCGTCATGCATTTAAAATAACATCGAGTCAACATGCTATCAACGTTCATTTGTTCACATAAGCAACAGGAAAGAATTATCTGCGAAAAACAACTGACATTAGTTTTTTTCAAGCATGAATTTCAATCCTGACATCGTTTGAAAAAGTCCATAATATTTGTGAGGGGCTACTTACATGGGCAGAACCGTAATGAAAATATTTTTTTTTTTAATTTTGTGCTTAGAAGTATTTGTTTGATTATTAATAAAGCAAAGGCAATAAATAGGGGTGAATTCGACCCTGTAAGATTGCGTGCGTCTTATTAGAGTGACCATAAGGTGAAGTAGAATATAGCGTGCAAGAAAATGTCATAGGCGTAGAGTAAGGGCCAATTTTTACCAAACATCCATCAATAAATTTGTATAATTATTTTTATTTCACTTTTTGTCCATCCAAAAATTTTTTACCATCCAAATAATACCAATTTGGCTAACTGGGGTGAAAATTAAATATTTTTTTTGGTTGATTATTAGTTTTTTCTAACGAGCCGCCACTGTTCTCACCGTATTTGCAACTTATACGATTGTGGGAGCTCGTAAGTTTGACCACTGCTACATTTTAAACCGATACAGTGAATGGTCGACAATGTTTCGAAAAATTGATCAAAAAATTAAAAATATTCATTTAAATCAATCAAAAATTGTGTTACTTCATTTGCAACACTTCAAAATGTAATATTTTTCGCGAAAAAGTACTTTTTGCGAGCAAATTGTGCAAAATCGATAAAAAAATGTTTAATTCAAACAAAGGATTTATTTTGCGAAGCAGTGATTTAGGAGTGCGATTTTTTTGAGGATTTAGTCGGAAGTGGTGCTTTTTTTCATATTTTTTTCCAATATGAAATTTAAAGGGTTGAACGATTATTTTAAAAATACTGTTCAAAGTACGACTAATATGACATTTATTTACGTTATGCCCTTACATGAAAATGAAAATGGTGTTAATGGAGCCGCACAAGATATTGGGTATGTACCAATAAAAAAATTATATCTCGGAAAGTATTTGAGATATCAAAATAATTTTTGTTTGTGGTTCAAATACAAAGTATGGACCGTACTATAATTTTTTTTTGGAAATTTATGTTCAATAATTGCCTTAGTAAAGCTCATAGACAAATAGCCCCAAATTATCAATTTAATGTGAGTTCAAGCCGCCATTTTTTGTTAAAAATTTTTTTAAAAATTAGAACCTCATTGTATGCCTGAAGACCTTTAAAATGATACCCCACATGCCCTAATAAAAATTTTTTTTTCGTTACACCCCCTCAACAAATACAGAACCCTTATAAATAATAACTTTATTTGAATTCTGATCCGATATTTAATTTTGGGTTTAATTAATTCATATATATTTAAAATTTCATTACTGTATTTCATTGGGTTTACAACTCACTGAAAAAAAAATACCCCCGTTTTATATCTAAAAGGGAAAAACAAGTGCTTCAATATTCTAATGAACTGTCATCAAGTGCTGATAATAATTTTTAATTATTGCAACGCTCACGCGGCGCTGCTGTGTCCAGTCACTCCGCTAACGCGTCTCCTTTCCACCCCTTTAATTAAAAAAATGGATCGATAATGAAGGTCATTATTGTAGTAATTAATAAAACTGATACTCAGAAAACAATTAACCTAATTATTCCATTCATTAACCAAAAATACTAAAAAATAATTCATTCTTGTTCCAAACTACCCTCCGTTAGGATGTCTACTAAAAAAACTCTTTTTAATTTTAGAATTCCACCCTCAAACCACCCGCAAAACTCGGACTCGCCTCCCCCGGAAGGCGCTACACAAACAGGACCGTGTTCAAAAATTTTTTCTTGTTGTGGTAAACCAAAACCCACCCCAGGAACCGCAGATGGGTCTACTATTAGTGGAGTACATGCTTTGGGGTCGGAAGAGGGCAAAAAGTCGCCCTGTTGGGAAAAAATGTGTTGCAGGAAAAATGGACGAGTTGGGGATGTTCATGCCAGTCGGTTTAGTTGTTTTCCCCGGATGGGGGGAGGGAAAAATGAGGGGAGTTGGGCCGAGAGGAGGGATAGTATTTTGAGTGAGCCACCGAAAAAGTAAGTATCAATAATACATTTTTTTTTGCAATTAACGAATAATTTGTATTTTAGGCAACCATTTTCGCTCAAGAGAGTACTGTGTGCCCCGTTTTCAAAATGTAAGAAGAAAAAACCCGAGGAAATTGTGGAAAGCCGGAGGCCGTCCATGTTGAGCAAAAAGAAGAGCCTTTCTTCAACAATGCAACCGCCACCGGAAGTAAGTTGACAAATTTTTATTAAAAAAATTGAAAAAAAAATTTTTTTCTTTGTGGTAATATTTTAATTGGTTTGTATGCTTCTTTTCCAGAAAAATAAAAAAAATAAGAAACAACCAAAAGATAATACGGTTGTTTTTAAAAGAGTTAGTATAAACTAAAGCACTGTTTACACACATCTAACTAAGCACTACGTGCAAACTTAAATCACCCTTTATAAAAAACTGTAGTACATTTAAACACCACACTTCTAAATAATATCAAATAATATTTTATCTAAACAACAGAGGACTGTTTTTTCGAAATACTTTAATCTGATTGGTCCTGTGAGTGACGTATTTGGTCTCAACCAATCATAATACAGGCTTAAAAATGTATTTTGCAAGAGCAGTCCTTTTATAAATTTTAATATTTTGTCTTATTATGTACTTCTAGGTTCTTCAATTGTCTCTTCAGATTTTTCTCAATTTTTTCACATTTTTTCAAACGTTTTGGACACCTGTTAGAAAATGCCTGTTCTATAATTCATTCCAATTAATAGGAAAAAGTTATGGAATTGGTGTTTTTCCAATTTTCTACCTCTTTTTGAAAGTTTTATTGTAGGTTCTTCAATTTTCTCACATTTTTTCAAACGTATATGACACTTCTATTAGAAAATACCGATTTTGTTATCCTAATTTTTTCTTTTTTTTTGGGAAAAATGACAAAATTGGTATTATTTTTCTACTTTTTGTGAAAATTAGTGTTGATTGAATATTAATTTATTTATATTTGATAGGATACTGGACCAAAATTGGACGCAAGTTTAGTGGAACACACTTCCCATATGCGAGGGGCGATTCCTATACTTCCGATACCCCTGGCCTGGATCTGCCTCGTTTTGAATATTTTTATACCCGGCACTGGTAAGAATTTTGAGCTTTTTTCTCTGAGAGAAGGCTTTTTTTTTTCTTTTTTCAAAAAGAATTCGGTCAGAAAATCTTTTTACTTACACCATTGGCCAATTACTTCAAATCAACGTTCTTTTGTTTTTCGAAAAATCGCCATTACTCCCTTATTTCAAGGAATATTGAAAAAATATAAAAACTTCCAGATTTTGCTTTCGGTTCTCTAAAACATTTGTATTAATAATTATTTTATATTTGATCAAATAACAAAATATTTTAAAAACCACTCGGTCAATTTTTGCAAATAAAACATTTATGAAATTCTTGAACTATTACGAATAAAATTTGTATGAAAAAAAAGTTTTTTCCTACTTTTTTTTTGTAGGTACAATTTTGAGCGGCATTCTCTGCTTGTGCCTGGGAATACCGCGTTTTTCCCCAAGGGATACAGCCAAGGCCCGAGTAGGTGCCTTTTTAATTGACATCGTTGTGGGTATATCACAATGTTTTACTGTACTTTTTTGCCTTGTTGGATGGGGGTGGTCCATTTGGTGGGGGGTAATCATGCACAAAATTGCCAGTAAGTAAAAATTTTTTTATTGGTTTAAAAACTAGAATAATATATTTTTTTTAATAGAAAAGTATAAAAAAATAAAAAAGGCGGAAGAAAATGCAATAGAAGAAGTGGAGGACGCTTTACCAACAGTAAATATCAACAAAGCAACTCAGCAACGAGACGTCGAAAAAGGCAAATCATAAATATGTACGTATGTATATAAAATAAAATAATCAACTGACTTCCGAGCACAAATTAATATTGTACCAAAAAATATTTTTTTATAAACTTAAAAGTAGGACTCTTTCTGCTCGATTTTTATTGCTTTTTTACTGAAATAATTGCATAAAGCTTCCCTAATCCAACAAAAATCACTTTAGAAACATGTGCGAGCGATGCAGGAACTAGAGGCATTTAAAATTAATCACCTGCATGTAAAAACTGTAAATAATAAAATAACTCACTTTCCAATTTTGTATTTTATAATAAATAAAAAACAATATTTTTTGTATAGCAAATGTCGATTAAAATCCACCCTTAAAAAAATTGTACTATATTTAATGATCACTTCTAATTGTTGATACAAATTGGCGACTGCTTGCTGTACGGAAAGTAATGTTTATATTTTTTAACATGTGATGGACACTGCCTAGCAGATTTTGGAATAATGGATTTATTACATTTTTAGATTGTTAATATTTTTATTAATAAGGGGAAGGTTTTTTGTATAATGGCTGGATGGAATTATATAATAGATTTATATTTTTCAATATAACTATGTTACGTTATGATGTTTAATTAATAAATAGTTACGATTTTAGATGATTTTTAATTTTTTTTTCTCATTTTTTTTTAGGTGGTAAAAGGGGTGAATGCTTCTCTCACTTTGAAAATTTATATTTATTAAAATAATAAACCAAATGATACCAAATACTGATAAATTGTTCATAAAATGTCATTGTTTTTCAACTAATTTCAATATTACAGTAAACAACCCCTAAATACAGTAGCATAATAAACAAAAAAAAATTTTTTTTCTTAAATTAATTTGCTAGAAAAATATTTTGAACGCTAATAGGGTGCCTATGTATTGCAATTTACTATAAACCCTTTATATATCATCCCGGATTTTATAAGGGGTTAATTTAAAAATTAATACCTCCTAAAATAATAATCGTACAATGGTGAACCAAATACTGATGAATAAATTATTGAATGTCATTATTATAAAATTTATTACAACCCCACAGTACACAACCCCTAAATACAATGACATAAAAAACAAAAATTGGGAAATTTATTGATAAAAAATTATATGAATTTTTTAGAAAAATTAACTGGACACTATTAGGTAGCTTCAGTAATGTAATTTGTTATAAATTAATTTTATTTTACCCCCTAGTGGTACAAGGGGGTTGAATAATGCAAAACTTTGAACAATCATATCTCCTGAAATAATAATCGTAGAATAATAAACCAAACGTTGATTGGAAGCTTATACAGTCCCATTTATTATAAAACCACTTAAATTTTTTTATATTACAACCCTGTTGGTATAAGGGCTGAAATAATGCAATAAAAATACTTAACACTTTGATGCGTCGTATTTTCCAAAATAAAAATCGTTTAATAATAAATTAAATGTTAGTTCAGACCTTATTTCCTGTCATTTAATATAGAACTAGTTACAACCCTTTATCTTCCACCCTTGCTGGTATAGGGAGTTAAATACCGGGACATGAAAAACAAAAATTAGAGAGTTTTTAAAATTTTGTATCTGAATTTTCTAAAAAAATTAACAGAACGCTATTAGGTAATTTGTTATAAAATCAATTTAACTGTTCATTTTCTACCCCCTAGTAATATAAGGGGGTTGAATGATGCAAAACTTTGAAAAATCATATCTCCTAAAATAATAATCGTAGAATAATGAACCAAATGTTGAATGGAAGCTTATACACTCTAATTCATTATAAAACCACTCAAATTTTTTTATATTACAACCCTGTCGGTATAAGGGGTTAAATAATGCAATAAAAACACATTGCACTTTGATACGTCGTATTTTCCAAAATAAGAATCGTTTAAAAATAAATGAAATATTGATTGAAACCTTATTCTATGCTATTTATTATAAAACCAGTTTTAACCCTTATCTTTCATCCCTGGTAGTACAGGGAGTTAAATAATGCAACAAAAATACCCTACGCTTTCAAGGTTCATATTTCCCATAACAAAAATCGTTTAATAATAAATAAAATGTCGAAAGGAAGTTAATATAATGATATTTATTATAAAACCAGTTTCAACCCTTTATCTTCCACCCCTAGTGATATAAGGAGGTTGAAAGATGCAAAACTTTGAGAAATCATAACTCCTAAAATAATGATCGTAGAATAATGAATCAAACGTTGATTGAAAGCTTATACAGTCCCATTTATTATAAAAGCACTTAAAATTTTTATATTACAACCCTGTTGGTATAAGGGCTGAAATAATGCAATAAAAATACGTTACACTTGATACGTCATATTTACCAAAATAAAAATTGTTTAATAATAAATTAAATGTTAAAAAGAAGCTTATTTTATATTATTTATTATTAAACTAGTTTCAACCCTTATTTCCACCCCTGGTGGCACAGGGAGTTAAATAATGCAACAAAAATACGCTACGCTTTCTAGGCTCATATTTCCCATAGCAAAAATCATTTAATAATAAATAAAATGTCAATAGAGAGCTAATATAATGCTATTTATTATAAAACTAGTTTCAACCCCTAATCTTCCACCTTTGCTAGTAAAGGGAGTTTTAAAAATAAATTTCTATTCAAATTTTCTAGAAAAATAACTGTAATGTAATTTGTTATAAAACTAATTTTATTTCACCCCCTGGTAGTACAAGGGGGTTGAATAATGAAAAACTTTGAATGTCCGTAGCTCCTAAAATAATAATCGTAGAATAATGAATCAAACTTTGATTAAAAGCTTATACAATCCCATTTATCATAAAACCACTTAAATTTTTTTATATTACAACCCTGTCGGTATAAGGGCTGAAATAAAGCAATAAAAATACGTTACACTTTGATACGTCGTATTTTCCAAAATAAAAACCGTTTAATAATGAATTAATTGTTAATTCAGACCTTATTTCATGTCATTTATTATAAAACTAGTTTCAACCCTTTATCTTCCACCCTTGCTGGTGTAGGGAATTAAATACCGAGGCATGAAAAACAAAAATTAGAGAATTTTTAAAATTTTGTATCAGAATTTTCTAAGAAAATTAACTGAACGCTATTAGGTAATTTGTTAAAAAATCTATTTTAACTGCCCATCTTCCACCCTGTAGTAATATAAGGGTTTGGATGATGCAAAACTTTGAAAAATCATATCTCCTAAAATAATAATCGTAGAATAATGAACTAAACGTTGATTGGAAGCTTATACAGTCCCATTTATTATAAATTCACTTAATTTCTTTTATATTACAACCCTGTCGGTATAAGGGCTAAAATAATGCAATAAAAATACGTTACACTTTCTTACGTCGTATTTCTCAAAATATAAATCGTTTAATAATGAATAAAATATTGATTGAAACCTTATTTTATGTTATTTATTATAAAAATAATTTCAACCCTTATCTCCCACCCCCTGGTGGTATAGGAAATATGTTACGCTTCAAAAATTCATATTTCCTCCAACAAAAATGATTTAATAATAAATAAAATGTTGGAAGGAAGCTAATACAATCCCATTTATTATATAATAGTTTCGATCCTTAATTTACCACCCCTAATAAAGAATTAAAAAATATATTTTAAAAAAAATTTGAAATTACGTAAATGCCTGTGTATATATAAAATAATAATTAATGTGACATTTATAATAAAACTAGTTTATTTTACAACCCTTAACTTTAATCTATGTCTTGAACAATATCTTAAATAAATTACAAAAAAATAAAATGGATTCCTACCTTTAGCCGACTTCAGCCCTCCAAAACAGCTTTCAAACTCCGATTTTCCATCAAAAAAATGCCCAAAAATACCCTCGGTAGGTTCGACAACCCTTTCAGCAACAAATTTCCCGATTAACACTAGAAAAAATCAAATAAAACTGCTCGGTACAAAGTAGCAAACACTAATAGACAAAATACTTGTTGATTATGTGATTGATTTGAATGAACACGTTTGGGCGTGAGGCATTAAAAGATATACGGGAATGACAAAAATATAAAAGTGTGGTTTGTTTGAAAATGTGGAATGAGTGTTTCATGTTATACAGTATTTATTATTTAAATACTAACATAAATTTCAAACATAAATAATAATGCTAGTTTACAGACAGTAGTGTAAGTATGTATGTTTTAGATTATTATATTCGTTGATCTAAAGTTGAGGATATGCGCCCAAAATTTTTTTTGAATAAGCCTACACAACATCGATTTCAATCTAATCACGATCAAAACACTAAAAACTAATCTAAGTCTGTACGTATATGGAATAAAAGTGGAATTCTTAAACCTTACAAATTATTAATTCAAACCCATCTCCTGTATGTACTTTGCACAAGCGCACTACGATCAAAAAACATTATACGAAATATTTACACGCAGCTCTATAAAAAAAAAAAAAACAAATTTCATTATTCATTGCGTTCCAGACAAAATTTGCAGACTAATTAATTTGCAGCTAAAAATATTTTAAATTAACTATACTGTGCTTCAAATGAATTCTGCAGGAGTAAGTCAGTATTACACCGCTTCAAATTAAAATAAATTTATATTTCAATTCATTTCAAGTTTCTATTGCGTTTCAAACGAAATTTGCAGGAATTAAGACAGCTGGTATAATTTTTATTTAGCATTAATGAGTTTTGCAGGAATAAGCCAATATTACACAGCTCTAAATTGACGTAAATTAATTTTTAATTTGTAAAATCAATTTACAAGAAACGTTTATAAATAACTCAAAATTTGCAGGAGTCAAGACCGATTTACACAGCTAAAAATATTTTAAATTAACTATACTGTGTTTTAAATTAATTCTGCAGGAATAAGCCAGTATAACACAGCTTCAAATTTAAATAAATTTATTTTTAAATTTACTGTAGATTCTTATTTCGTTTCAGGTGAAATTTGCAGGAATTAAGACAGATTTACACAACTGAAACTATTTTTATTGAGCAATAATGAGTTTTGCAGGAGTAAGCCAGTGTTGCACAGCTCTAAATTGACGTAAATTTATTTTCCAATTTGTAAGAACAATTTATTAGAAACGTTTGTATAAAATTTGGAATTTCAGATGAAATTTGCAGGAATCAAGACAGATTTACATAGCTAAAAATATTTTAAATTAACTGTACTGTGTTTCAAATGAATTCTGCAAGTATAAGCCAGTATTCCACAGCTTCAAATTGAAATAAATTTATTTTTCAATTTACTGTAGGTTTTTATTTCGTTTCAGGTGAAATTTGCAGGAATTAAGACTGATTTACACAGTTGAGACTATTTTTATTCACCTATAATGGGTTTGCAGGAATAAGCCAGTTTTACACAGCTTTCAATTGACGTAAATTTATTTTTCAATTTGTGAAATCAATTTATTAGAAATGTTTGTACAAATTTGAAATTTTAGGTTCTCTTTGCTTTTCAGATGAAATTTGCAGGAGTAAAGACCGATTTACACAGCTAAAAATATTTTAAATCAACTTTAATCTGTTTCAAATTAATTCTGCAGGAATAAGCCAATATTACACAGCTCCGAATGGACGTAAATTTATTCTCAATTTGTAAAATTAATTTGCTGGAAACGTTTCTAAATTTATTGCGTTTCAGATAAAATTTGCAGGACTGAAAACATATTTACACAGCTGAAAATATTTTAAATTAACTATACTGTGTTTCAAATGAATTCTGCAGGAATAAGCCAATATTACACAGCTTCAAATGGACGTGAATTCATTTTTCAATTTGTAAAATCAATTTACTGGAAATTTTTGTGAACAATTTGAAATTCTAGGTTTTCATTGCGTTTCAGATGAAATTTGCAGGAGTTAAGACAAATTTATACAGCTGAAAATATTTTCGATCAACTATATTGTGCTTCAAGTAAATTTTATAGGAGTAAGCCAGTATTACACAGCTTCAAATTGAAGTAAATTTATTTTTCAATTTACTGTAGGGTTTTATTGCGTTTCAGGCGAAATTTGCAGAAATTAAGACTGATTTACACAGCTGAATCTATTTTTATGTAGCATTAATGAGTTTTGTAGGAGTAAGCCCGTATTTCACAGTTCTAAATTAATATTTCAATGTATAAAATCAATTTATTAGAAACATGTGTGCAAAATTTGTAATTGAAGGTTTTTCTTGCATTTTAGATGGAATTTGCAGGAATTAAGACTGATTTACACAGCTAAAAATATTTAAAATGAACTATACTGTGTTTCAAATGAATTCTGCAGGAATAAGCAATATTACACAGCTCTAAATGGACGTAAATTAATTTTTCAATTTGTAAAATCAATTCATTAGAAACATTTGCAAATAATTTCAAATTTTAAATTTTTATTGCGTTTCAGATGAAATTTGCTAGAGTTAAGACATATTTACACAGCTAGAAATATTTTAAATTAACTATACTGTGTTTTAAATTAATTTTGCAGGAGTAAGCCAGTATTACACAGCTTCAAATTGAAAGATAAATTAACTGTAGGTTTTAATTGCGTTTCAGGTAAAATTTGCCGGAATTAAGACAGATTTACACAAGCAAAAAAGTATTTTAAATTAGCTATATTGTGCTCCAAATGAATTTTGCAGGAATACGCCAATATCACAGTTTTAAAATGGCGTAAATTAATTTTCAATTTGTATTTAAAATTAAAATTAAAAATTGCAAGTTTTTTGCAGGAGTCAGGACAGATTTACACGGCTAGAAATATTTCTATAATATATATAATTTAAAATCAACTATTTAGTACTTCAAATAAATTTTGCAGGAGCTCCAAATGGATGTAAACTCATTTTTCAATCTGTTATTTGTAAATAATTGAAAACTGTAGGTTTTTATTGCGTTTTGGGTGAAAATGGCAGGAGTTAAGACAGATTTACACAGCTATAAATATTTTTATTTAGCTGTACTTTATGCCAATGGAATTTGCAGTAGAAAGATAAACTAACACAACTAAAAAGTACTTTGGATCAATTTTACTGTGCTTCAAATAAAGTTTGTAGGAATAAGCCAATATTACACAGCTCCAAATCCAAGAGAATTCATGTTTCAATCTGTAAGATCAACTTACTGGCAGTATTTGTTGATAATTTAAAACTGTAGGTTTTTATTGCGTTTCCGATGAAATTTGCAGGAGTTAAGACAGATTTACACAGCTAAAAATATTCATTTAGCTGCAATGTACGCCAGATAAATTTATAATGAATAAATTTTAAAGAAACAGCCAATATTACGGACGTAAATTTATTATTTGTTTTGTAAGATCATTTAAAATTTTGGATTATTATTGCGATGCAGATGGAGTTGAGACAGATTAACACAGCTAAAAATGTAGACCAGATAGAATTCTCTTCGCTGAATAAAAGAATTCCCTTTTAAATAAAATCAAGCTTTCGGTTTTTATTTAAAACCTTTATCAGGGCGATTTATTTTGCAGCAAACATTATTTCATTTATTGACAAACATCCTGATGAAGGTTTCAAGTAAAAACCGAAAGCTTAACTTACTTATTTTATGCAGAACTGTGTTCAAAACGAAAATTGTAGGGTAGGTCAGTATTACACAACTAAATTAATTTTTTTAGTGATAAAGCCGTGAAAATATTCGTAAATAATTGTTTTTGGATGTTTGTACGCTTGCGCAGTAAATAAACTACGCAAAATAGTTGAAAAGTTAAGTTAGAAAGCTAAGTATAATGCTAACACATAAAGAAACGTATAACAGCTAACAAAACAGATTCACAAGTACATTGTCCTGCCAGATATGTTTAACACTAAAAATTTACATGCAAATATTGGTCATTTTATGATAACAAATTGTGTGTGACTTCGTTGAGAGATCCAATTTTTTTAGGTTATTTTGTTCTTGTTTTTCCCCCCCATTTGTAATCGTAAATCGTAAATCGTAAATCGTAAATCGTAAATCGTGTTGGGTGTTGTGTCATATTGTGAAGTGTCCCAAAATGAATCTGAAAAAATAATTCTGGTGAGACAACCAAAAATGAAAAAAAAAAAATAAAAAATCACAAACAGTAGACCGTCGTCGTTAGTTTAGTTTAGACTTACAGGTTCAAAAGTTACATATACAAAAAATATTTCGATATATTTCGTATATTTAGCTTATTTTATAGCGAAACCAAATATGAAATCATTTAAAAATCAATTGACTTTAATATCCAGTTATTCTGCACACCCATTCACAAACATCAATCAAGTTTAATATATTTTCTTACATTTTCGTTACAGAATACTAGATTTCTTTGGCATATACAGTTGCAATTGTTCCTGAATTATATTATAATTAAAACATACACAACTGCGGTATACGTGTTTCACTGTGGATTTTTGGATTGTGTTTGTTGTATGTAATTTTGAACGTGTAAGTATTTGTGACTATACGAATTAATTAAATATTTTTCAAATTCGTATATTCACAAATAGTAAAGTGAGAGAGATAGAGAGAGAAGACACAAACTACCACACTGTCTAGAGGCACGATTAATTGACTTGCAACTAATAGTTTGTTACGATACACCAACGTATATTGACAATAGGTATCCACATTTAAATAAAGTGCCCACAAAGTGACAATACCCATGAACAATACTCTAAAGTGTATATAATAGACAGAGACAATAAGCGCGTAAATTGTTTCAAGTGTATTGTCACTGCGCACACTATTAAACAATACAACACACAAGATTTCAATTGGGAACACTGCTTTAAAAATAAACAATCATCTGAAATGGTTTAAAAAAAAATATTTGAAAACATTTTGGTCCACACACATTTTGAAAATTAGCACAAAAAAATAGAAAAATTGATTTATATTTTCCTAATAAATTTATGATAAGCCCACGCACGACGACAAACTGCTTTTTTAAACCATTGATCAAATGAAAAATTATTCTACTTAATTATGTAATACTACAGAGTGTTTATAACCTAACTTTTTCTAAACCTATGTCTTTTTTATAACACAAGAAACTGGCTATTTGCTTTCTTGCTCCTTTAATTTTGCTCTAAACGCAAAATTTATTGCACATCATTTGATAATAATTCTATTCATATATGGCATACACTGATTATAAATGAATTTTTCTTTATAATACATCAACTTTGTATGCTATTATGTTCCAAAACTATTTACAAATTAGGAAAAAAATTTCTAAAGATAAATACTATTGAAAAGGAACACTAGTTTACGGGAAGACTGTTAAATAAAATAATACACAGAACGTCCCAAAATTATTTTATATCATTGAAAACAACACGAAAAAGTAGTTTTTCCCTAGAATTACCCAATAATAAAAAAAGTCATTTTCCTATGCATTACAACATTTCAATCCAATTTCAAAAATGTAGTTTTCCTATACTTTAAGACAAATTTGTTGTAGTAAATATTGTAATGAATGCTGCCCAAAATATTGTTTCCTTATACTTCGAGACAGATTTGTTAAAGTAATTATTCGAATGGAAGCTGTCTTTTAATGAAGAACAATTTTTTTCAACAATAAAAAATTTTACTTTATTCACTGTCTTTCCGCTAGTGGGAAGACACAAAATGAAGCAGCCGTCGATATAGGAATATAAGACAGATTTGTTACAATAAATATTGGAATCGAAGCTGCCAAAAATTTTGAAAATTATTTCGGATGAAATTTGCAGGCAAAAAGACCGATTTACACAGCTAAAAATATTTTAGATCAACTATACTGTACTCCAAATGAATTCTGCAGGAATAAGCCAATATTACACAGCTCTAAATTGACGTGAATTCGTGAATTTCTAGAAACGTTTGTAAATATTTTGAAATTTCAAGTTTTTATTGCGTTTCAGAAGAAATTTGCAGGAATAAAGACTGATTTACACAGCTAAAATATTTTAAAAGACCTATACTGTGCTTCAAATAAATTTTACAGAAGTAAGTTAGTATTACACAGCTTCAAATTGGAGTAAATTAATTTTTATTACACTTCAGGCAAAATTTGCAGGAATTAAGACAGATTCACACAGCTGAAATTATTTTCATTTAGTATTCATGAGTTTTGAAAGGAATAAGCAATATTACACAGCTCCAAATGGACGTAAATTCATTTTTCAATTTGTAAAATCAATTTCTAGAAACTTTTGCAAATAATTTGAAATTTTAGGTTTTTATTACATTTCAGGAGAAGTTTGCAGGAGTAAAGACTGATTTACACAGCTAAAATATTTTAAATTAACTATACTGTGCTTCAAATTAATTTTACAGGGAAAAGTCAGTATTACACAGCTTCAAATTGAAGTAAATTGATTTTTCAATTTACTGAAAGTTTTTATTGCATTTCAGGCGAAATTTGCAGGAATTAAGACAGATTAACACAGCTGAAACTATTTTCATTTAGTATTCATGAGTTTTAAAAGGAATAAGCCAATATTACACAGCTCCAAATGGACGTAAATACATTTTTCAATTTGTAAAATCAATTTCTAGAAACTTTTGCACATAATATGAAATTTTAGGTTTTTATTGCATTTCAGAAAAAATTTGCAAGAGTTAAGACAGATTTACGCAGCTGAAAATATTTTAAATTAACTATACTGTGCTTCAAATTAATTTTACAGGAAAAAGTCAGTGTTACACAGCTTCAAATTGTGGTAAATTTATTTTTTAATCAACTGAAGGCTTTTATTGTTTTTCAGGCGTAACTTGCAGGAATTAAGACAGATTTACACAGCTGAAACTATTTTCATGTAGCATTCATGAGTTCTGCAGGAATAAGCCAATATTACACAGCTCTAAATGGACGTGAATTTATTTTTCAATGTGTGAAATCAATTTCTAGAAACGTTTGTAAATATTTTAGAAATTTTGAGTTTTTATAGCGTTTCAGAAGAAATTTGCAGAAGTTAAGACCTATATACACAGCTAAAATATTTTAAATTAACTATACTGTGCTTCAAATAAATTTTACAGGATTAAGTCAGTATTACACAGCTTCAAATTGAAGTAAATTCATTTTTCAATTTACTGTAAGTTTTTATTGCGTTTCAAACGAAATTTGCAGAAGTTAAGATATATTCACACAGCTAAAAATATTTGAAATTAACTATACTGTATTTCAAATTAATTTTACAGAGATAAGTCAGTATTACACAGTATTAAATTGAAGTGAATTTATTTTTCAATTTACTGAAAGTTTTTATTGCGTTTTAGACGAAATTTGCCATTTCAAGACAGATTTACACAGCTGAGACTACTTTTATTTAGCATTAATGAGTTTTGCAGGAGTAAGCCAGTATTACACAGCTCTAAATTGACATGAATCTATTTTTAATCCGTAAAATCAATTTACTGGAAACATTTGTAATTTTATTGTGTTTCGGATGAAATTTGAAGGAGTTAAGACTGATTTACACAGCTAAAAATATTTTAAACTAGGTATACTGTGCTTCAAATTAATTATACGGGAATAAGCCAATATTACACAGCTCCAAATGGACGTAAATTCATTAATCAATTCGTAAAATCAATTTCTAGAAACGTTTGTAAATGTTTTGAAATGTTAACTCTTTCTTGCGTTTCAGACGAAATTTGCAGGAATTAAGACATATTCACACAGCTAAAAATGTTTGAAATTAACTATACTGTGTTTCAAATAAATTTTACAGGAGTAAGTCAGTATTACACAGCTTCAAATAGGAGTAAATTTATTTTTCAATTCACTGTAGGTTTCTATTGCGTTTGAGGTCAAATTTGCAGGAATAAAGACAGATTTACACAGCTGAAACTATTGTCATTTAGCATTAATGAGTTTTGTAGGAATAAGCCAATATTACACAGCTTCAAATGGACTAGAATTGTTTTTTCAATTTGTAAAATCAATTTCTAGAAAAAGTTTGTAAATATTTTAGAATTTCAAGTTTTTATTACGTTTCAGAAGAAATTTGCAGGAGTCAAGACCGATATACACAGCTAAAAATATTTTAAATCAACTATACTGTGCTTCAAATGAATTTTACATACCTTAAAATTGAAGTAAATTCATTTTTAAATTTACTGTAGGTTTTTACTGCGTTTCAGGCGAAATTTACACAAATTAAGACAGATTTACACAGCTGAAACTATTTTTATTGAGCACCAATGAGGTTTGCAGGAATAAGCCAGTATTACACAGCTCCAAATTGACGTAAATTTGTTTTTAAGTTTGTAAAATCAATTTACTGGAAACGTTTGTAAATTTATTGCGTTTCAGATGAAATCTGCAGGAGTTTAGACAGATTTACACAGCTACAATATTTTAAATGAAGTATACTGTGCTTCAAATGAATTTCACAGGAGTAAGTCAGTATTACACAGCTTTAGTTTTCAATTTACTGTAAGTTTTTTAGTGTTTCAGGCGAAATTTGCAGGAATTAAGATAGATTTACACAACCTTATGACATGTAATTTCATAAAGTATTGTTTCCTTATATTCTGAGATAGATTTGTTACAATAAATATTAGAACTGGAACAGCCAAATAATTATTTGATTGAGAAAAAACAATCAGACGAAATTATTAGCAATAATTACCCTAAAATTATTTTTTTGTAATGAATTTAGTAACAAGGTCTTGTTAAATAATCGCAGGAGTGATAAATGTCATTTTCCTGTACTTTGAAACCGATTTGTTATAGTAAATATTGAAATGGAAGCTGTCAAAAATTTCTAAGAACTTGTTTGTGGAAGAGGTTTTTTATGACTTGAAATTTAATCAAGTGTTGTTTCTTCATATCTTAAGACAGATTTGTTACAATAAATATTGGAATGGAAGCTGTCTAAATTTAATTATTGATAGAAAAACTGTTTTTCTTTAATAACATAATTGTTATAAATTAAATATTATTAATAAAATCGTGAAAATTGAATTTGGGGGTGAAAATGTTGTTTTCGTATATTCTGAAGCAGATTTGTTGTATTCAATGTCAGAGTGGTAAGTGCTAAAAATTATTTAATGGGGAAAAACTATTTTTCGTGGTAAATTATGTTTTGGGACGTCTGCAAGGGTGTTTTTTTTTATATCACCCATTCATAATTAGCGTTTAGCAACAGAGTTAGATAAAAACATGATCCACGTCACTTTCTATCCATAGATAGCTTATTGCACTACACATTTATACATAAATATTATTATTGACTTTTATCATGAAACAGGTCCGATAATACTTTAAAAAACTCGCACACATTTTAGGCATTGGTACATAGAATCTTTGCCAAGACCAATAAATAAGAGTCATCAGGAAATTAGCTTACGTCTTTTTAGATTTATTTTATATCGGCCGTAGTTTAGTTTGAAAAAAATTATAAAAAATAAGCTATTAAGAGCTGGTCATCTCAATAAGATATACAGAAATAGTTTTATTTATATTTAAGTTTTGTCAGGGGGGGTGATATGTTAATTTATAGATGAAATTTTTTTTCTTAAAAATTGCTTTTAGACGTCTCTTTTATTCCTTTTTCAATTTTTAAAACAGGAAATGACGTGTGTTACTGTACACGGGATATGTTATGGATACTTTCGTTATTTTACATTTTTTTTATAAATAAACAACTGAAATTTGTCTTAAATTAATAACAATAAATATTTATAATACATCTAAATTTTTATAAAATAAATAACTAACCTGTGTTGTGGCTGCCATTAATCGCCATCAGTAGCAAGCAGCTCTGTTTAAAATATGGAGAGTTGGGGGAAAAAAAGGAAATAACTATACTTACTATAGTAAATTGAAAAAAGAAGAACGCTATTTTTATAAATTACATTATAATAATTGAAAATTAATGTCTTTCATAGTAGGTAGTGATTTTTTTTTACACCCTTAATATTAATAAATTAATCGAAAAATATTTATGAGAAATAGTTAACGATATGTATCGTTTTTCTTTTCCAATCGTCGATTGATTTAAAAACAAATGAATGATGATGTGGTAGTAAGAAGGATATGTGAACTTATGGTCGTTGGTAATTAGGTCATTTTGTATTTTTTAGGGACAAAATTGGGAGCAGTAGCGACGCTTTTTACTGATCCTGTTCCATCTTCATTTTGTCGCTAGCGTTGTTCGAATTCCCGTTGTCGAAATTGTTGCGTATCGTCATGTTTCGAGACGAGGAGAAGCACAATTTCATGATAAATGGGAATTTCGTGCCTGCAACAATCCAAAAGTGATTTTTCTCTCATATTGACACACTCAGCGACCCTCAAACTTAATATTCTTCTAAGTCTTCATTATTCATGTATGACGTCATTACTACTCCAGTTTGCCAATTGTTTTGGTAGCAAAACAAACCTAATAAATAGTTTTTCGTGATGTATGACGTCATAAATGCATCAAATCGTCCGTTGTTCTATTCTTGAATTATTCTTCAACTTGATTACATTTTGTTTTCCCATCAAATTTCATTTTTAATCAAAATAATTATTTTTTAAACAGAAATTTTACTGGAAACAGACTTAATAAATGGTTTTTCTCATGTATGACGTCATAACTGTACTAGATAGTCGATTGTTTTGGTCATAAATTGCCTTATTTCTCATTATAAATCAATTTAAACACAATATATTGATTTATTTTAACGTTTGACGTCATTTTTACATACGATTGTCATTTGTTTTGGTCCCTACAACACTTTATTATTCAAAATTATACAAAAATCATATTTTACACTCAAGTTTTAATGGAAAAAAGGCTAAATAATTGGTTTTTCTGTTGAATGACGTCATAACTGTACTCGATCGTCGTTTGTTTTATACATGAATTGTTCATTTACTTGATTATATTTAGTTCTACGTTGAAATTCAATTTTTTATTAATAATTTTTGATCAAATATTTATTTTTTGTAATATATGACGTCATTACTACGTTAGATTGTCAATTGTTTTGCCTCCTAGAAAGTTGTATCGTTTTTAATTGCACCATAACTATTTTTTAAACGCAAGTTTCAAAGGAAACAGACCTAATAATGTTTTTTTTTCAATGTATGACGTCATAACTGTACTAGATAGTCAACTGTTTTGGTCATAAGTTGCCCTAAAGTTTAATTATATTTTGTTTTAACTTCAAATTTTATTATTTATTGATAATTTTTGACAATTTCAGCACAACTTTTGTTAAATATATAAAAATATTTGACAAGATATTCATTTATTTTAATGTATGACGTCATTTCTACCTACGATTTTCATTTGTTTTGGTCCCTAGAACACTCTAATATTTTTAATTTATCTAAAATCAAATTTAGTACGCAAGTTTTACTGCATAAAAGCCTAAATAATTGGTTTTTCCGATAAATGACGTCATAACTGTAATAGATAGTCGATTGTTTTGTTCACACGTTGCTCCTTAATTTGATTATCTTTTGTTTTATCTAACAAAATACTTCAAATTCCACTTCTTATCAACAATTTTTGGAATAAAATTAATTTTTCGTTAATATATGACGTCACTACTGTACTAGATTGTCAATTGTTTTAATTTACAGCTTTTAATTTTCACTTGAATTATTCACAACACAATTTTTGCTAGATATAAAACAATATTTGACAAGATTTTGATTTATTTGCAAGTATGACGTTATTTCTACGTACGATTGTCTTTTATTTTGGTCCCTTAAACACTCTATTATTTTTAATTTTACTAAAATCATATTTTACAAGCAACTTTTACTGGAAAAAAGTCGAAATAATTGGTTTTTATTATGAATGACGTCATAACTGTACTCGATAGTCGATTGTTTTGTTTATAAGTTGCTATGCAATACAAGAATACTTAAAATTTAATTTTTTATCAAGAATTTCGGATATAATATGAATTATTATTGATATATGACGTCATTACTGTACTAGATTGTCAATTGTTTTGATTCATCAATTGATTTACAGCTTCAACTTTCCACTTCTACACAATTATTGCTAAATATACAACAATATTTGATGAAATAATAATTAATTTTGTTGTGTGACGTCATTTATTATGTACGATTGTCATTTGTTTTGGTCCCTAAAACACTCTATTATTTTTTATTTTACTGAAATCAAATTTTCAAGCAAGTTTTATTGGAAAAAAAGTCTAAATAATTGTTTTCTCTGATGGATGACGTCATAACTGTACTAGATAGTCGATTGTTTTGTTCATAAGTTGCTCTACAATTTGACTATATTTCGTTTTTCCTACAAAAATACTTTAAATTTGATTTCCTATCAAAAATTTTGTATGAAAAATGAGTTTTATTGACATGTGACGTCACTACTGTACTTGATTGTCATTTGTTTTTGTGCCACATTTTGGGCGACACTAGTTTCAAACAATTGACAGTTCAGTTTTATATTTATTTTATTGTTTAATCGATGAAAACTTGTGCGCAAATCACAACAACTGTATGAAATACTTCAAACAATTGAATCATACGGGTTAAAGTATATACTAGAGTGGTGACTGTCATAAATTTAAAAAAATATATTTTGAAATACCTGGGCTTTCGATGGCGGCATGATTGCAGGCCATAACAGCAGCTACAGCTTCGCTGGTCGTTTCAAACTCCAGGAGTCCGGAGCTGGAGCGTTCAGATTTCATCGGGAACAACTTCACAGCCTTTGGGGGTGCCACATCATATTCAGTGAACACTGCAATCAATTCTTCTTCTGTTACTTGTGGGGGTGTGTTGAAGAAGTGTAAAATCTATACAAAAAAATGTATTATAAAACAAATAATTTTTTTAAATTATTTCTCTTGCCTTGCTTGGTGGCTGAATACGGTTCTTGCTGGCCATAGCGGGATTCATGAATCTGTTATTTTTATTGGTGATATATTCTTTGAAGCTGGGGGATTTGTCTGGTAGCGGATAGGGGTTGGTAACCTCGCTAAGGTAGGGTTGTTTGCTAAACGCAAGTTGTAATTTGTGATCTTGTGCTTGGGCGCCATCTTGGCCTGCAGAAGTTTTGGGGCATGCGCCGGTTGGAGCCACCACTACGTTATTGAGGTTTTGTACGCAGCGTTCCACTGCTACACTATCGCCCATTTGGACCATTGCGGTGCCTTCTTTCGTTTTCAGGAATTTGATCTGCAAGGAAAATTTATGTAATATTTATTTTTCTTAATGAATTACGTCACTATTGTGCTAGATTGTCAATTGTTTTGGTCACCAATAAACTCTAAATCATCCTCAACACAATTTTTGCTAAATATATTACAAGATTTTAATGTATGACGTCATAATAATAACACTATTATTTTTATTCACGTAAGTTTTGCTGAAACAAGCCTAAATAATTGGTTTTTCTGATGAATTACGTCATAACTGTACTAAATAGTCGATTGTTTTGTTAATAAATTTTGTTTTTCCTAATAAAATACTTAAAAATTTCACTTTTAATCAAAAAATTTGGTTAAATATTAATTTTTCTGGTTATATGACGTCACTACTGCACTAGATTGTCAATTGTTTTGATCCCTGGGAAACTCTTTATTTTTAATTTTACTAAAATCATCTTTTTACTCAAATATTTACTAGAAAAGAGCCTAAATAATTGATTTTTCTGATGAATGACGTCATAACTGTACTAGATCATCGATTGTTTTGCCCATAAATTGTTCTAAAATTTTGTTTTTTCCAATATTTCACTTTTTATCAAAAATTTAAATTAAATATTAATTTTTATGGATATATGACGTCACTACTGCATTAGATTGTAAATTGTTTGAATCCCTAAAACACTCTAATGGATGACGTCACAGCTGTACTTGATAGTTGATTGTTTTGTTCATAAATTGCTCTACAACTCAACTTTATTTTGTTTTTTGGCTAAATATCAATTTTTCTGGATTTATGACGTCACTATTGCATTAAACTGTCAATTGTTTTGATCTCTAGAACGCTCTTTATTCCTAAATTTACTAAAATCATATTTTACATGTAAGTTTTACTGGAAAGAAACCCAAATAATTAGTTTTTCTAATGAATGACGTCATAACTAGACCAGATAGTCGATTGTTTCATTCATAAGTTGTTCTACAATTTGACTATATTTTGTTTTTTCTGTTGAAATACTTGAAAATTTCACTTTTCATCAAAAATTTTGGCGAAATATTAATTTTTCTCGATTCGTGACGTCACTACTGCACTAGATTGTCAATTGTTTTGATCCTAAAACACTCTATTATTTTTAATTTTACTTAAACCACCTTTTACACATACATTTTATTAGAAAGAAGCCTATATATTTAATTTTTGAGATGAATGACGTCATAACTGTACTTTCGTGTACTTGATAGTCGATTGTTTTGTTCATATGTTGTTCTACAATTTGATTTTATTTTGTTTTTCCTACAAGACTACTTTAAATCTAATTTTTTATCAAAAATTTTGGTTGAATATTGATTTTTCTGCATATATGACGTCATTACTGTACTCGATTGTCGATTGTTTTGAATTTCATTAATTTACAGCTTCAAATTTTTACTTGAATTAACTACAACACAATTTTGGTTCAAATATACAACAATATTTGATTAAATAATAATTAATTTTAGTATGTGACGTCATTACTGTAACGATTGTCATTTATTTTGGTCCCTACAAAACTCTATTATTTTTAATTTTACTGAAATCATGTTTTATACATAAGCTTTACTGAAAAAAAGCCTTAATATTATTTTTTTCTGATTAATGACGTCATAACTGTATCAGATCGTCGATTGTTTTGTCCATAAGTTGCTCTACAATTTGATAATATTTCGTTTTTCCTACAAAATTTCATTTTTCATCAAAAATTTTGAATACAATATCAATTTTTTTCGCTTTATAACGTCACTAGTTCACTAGATTGTCAATTGTTTTAATCCCTAGAGCACTCTTCATTTTTAATTTTGCTAACATTATCTTTTACACATAAGTTTAATTAGAAAAAAGTCAAAACAATTCGTTTTTCCAAGGAATGACGTCATAACTGTACTAGATAGTCGATTGTTTTGTCCATAAGTTGATCAACAATTTGACTATATTCTGTTTTTCCAACAAGATTTTTTTATATTTCACTAAAATCATTTTTTACACGCAAGTTTGACAGAGGAAAAATCTAAATAATTATTTTTCTAATGGATGACGTCATAACTGTAACAGATCATCGATTGTTTTGTCCATAAGTTGCTTTACAATTTGATTTTATTTTTTGTTTTCCCTACAAGAATGATTTAAATTTGATTTTGTATCAAAACTTTTGGTTATACATTAATTTTTCTGGATATATGACGTCACTACTGTACTAGATTGTCAATTGTTTTGATCATCAATCGATTTACAGTTCTAACTTTACTTTTAACACAATTTCTGCTTGATATATATAACAATATTTGATGAAATAATAATTAATTTTGGTGTGACGTCATTACTGTAAACGTTCATCAATTGTTTTTTTTTTTGAATAAGTATCGTGTTTGGTATCAAATTAAAGCTCCCGCAAAAATATTTCGAATGAAAGCATCATTTCATCAATTTAAATAATTTTTTTGTTTGTTAATTGTTGTTAAACAATTTATTTTTTGTTGGCTTGTTTATATTTCGAATTCAACAAGTCTTAATCCTGTTGCTCCACCCTCTACCAACAGGCAAAGTTTTGAGGTTATGCTTCTATTGATTTTTTTGTAGTTACGATAATGCAAGAAAGCTTTAAAAAACAATGTTTCCTTGGAGAACTTTTTTAACTGAATTTAGCACTTCAAGTATGAAGTTTGTAAGTACTTCACGAACAATAAAATTCAAAAAGAGCGAAACAAATCTGGAAAATTTGGGTGGTTCGTTAAATCCTGTTTGCATAGGATATAATTAATAGTTTAGCCAACTTTGAGTTTAGTGGTTATTGCAGTGTTAATGGAGACATCTAGTGTCACTCCGATAAATCATAACACAGAAATAGACAATTCCCTCCGGCGTACATAACCTCACTTTGCGATGTCAGATGCATTATTCAAAGTACTCGTACTAATTGAATTTGAAAGTACACTTGCATGTTGCTCAATAATTACATCAAAATTTATTAATAACTTGTTGAATTTACCCTGGCGACGTTTCCATACAGACACATCAAATTGAACAATTTATCAGTGTTGGTTCTTAGAGGATCCAACCCATAGACCATCAAAACAGCGCCCTGTTGCTGATGAGGCAAAAACTGTGGGGCGCCACGGTCGCCAACCCCCGCCACAGCACGTCCATCGCGATAATCAGCAGCGGCGGGCGGCGGAGCCCCCTTCAATGATCCGCGATAACCGTCCGCACCGCCCGTCGGACCATAGGGATCATATCCTGGTCCGCCACCCCCACCACCCCCGCCGGAAGTGTAATCATCGTAGCGGGTCTCTGCCGGGTAGCCACCTACAACAAAAAAATAATCAATACGTAATTTCAACCATTGTTTCTCCAACAATAAAACGAACAAATGATGTCTATTCGAAGAAACAATTGAAGGCAGGAAAAAACAAAAGCATTATGCTCCATTATAAGTTCATAAATATTATTGATCTAATCTCCACAAATCTGAAAAGCCATTTAACTTTGACACGAATATTAATACTTTTTGGATGTTTTCAGCTGATGAATTTTTACCCAAGAACCATCAAACTTCAAACATAAAATTTGAATTTCAAATTGGATGACATTACCGGAAGTTCTCCCGGAATTTACCGTCTTAACGTCAGTCCCACATTACTAACGTTATTCTGCTTTTCAAACCCTGTCATTTGATACCCATGTCAATAAATAGGTGGTCCGCCATCTTGTGATGAAAGATGAAATAAAGGGTTGAAAATGGTTCTATGATTTGTCATTTGTTTCATTATTCTGTGATTATTATTTTGAAAGTTATGAGTTTTATAATAGTTTCATCATTTAACCCCTTATATTGTCAGAGTTAAAAGATGAAAGGTTGAATGAGGCTGACTATCGTTGCATCATTCAACCCCCTATACCAGCAAGGTTGAAAAATATAATAAAATGTACTTTCAACCCACGTTTTGTTCATTACTCTACGATTATTATTTTATGACTAATGGTTGCACCATTTAACCCCTTATACCGCCAGGGCTGAAAGATGAAAGATTGTAGCTAGTTTTACAATAAATACCAACGCTTTGCTCTCCAATCTACAATTATTATTTTAGAAGATATAAATGACGAAAGTTGTACCAATTAACCCCTTATACTGTTCAACAAGGTTGAAAGATGAGAGATTGAAGCTGATTTTATCATAAATAAAACTATACAAGCTTTCTTTCAGCAATTTTTTAATGAAATGTCTTTAAAAACGTGCCCGACTCACGTTGTATTATTTAACCCCCTAAAATAGCAGATATGGACTTTTGGTTGCATCATTTTACCCCTTATAGCATCAAGGTTGAAAGATAAAAAGTTGAAACTGGTTTTACAATAAATACTATCATTTTCGTTTCCAATTTACGATTATTATTTGAGATATAAATTACGAAAGTTGTACCAATTGACCCTCTATACCAATAAGGTTGAAAGATGAAAGATTGACGTTGATTCTATTAGGAATTAAATTAGACAAGTTTTCTATCATCATTTTACGTTAATTATTTTATAAAATATTGTGACAGATTTACGTTGCATCATTCAACCCCCTATATTAACAGATTTAAAAATCAAGGGTCGTACCATTTAACCCCTTATACCATCAGGATTAAAAGATGAAAGGTTGAAGGTGGTTTGCTCTTTATTCTACGATTATTTCGTTACGAAATATCAATCATCAAAGTTGTACCAATTAACCCCACATACTGATAAGGTTGAAAGATGAAAGATCAAACTTATCTTATCATGAATTAAATTACACAAACTTTCTACCAGCAATTAGTTCATCATTCTACGTTACCTATTTCTAACTTTTTGGCAAATTTATGTTGCACCATTGAGCCCCCTATACCAGCTGGGTTAGAAAATAAAGGGTTGAAGTTGTTGGACTTTAAAGTTTGACAAATTTTAGTTGATCATTCAACCCCTTATACCATCGTTTTTTATTCTACGATTGTTACTTTAAGAGATATGAATGATGAAAGTTGTATTCATTAAAGTCCAATACCGAAGAAATATCATCTTCAAAAATGTGACCAATCTATGTTGCACCATTTAACCTTGTATACCAGCAGGGTTGAAAAATAAAGGGCTGAAATAGTTTTTTCAATTAGAACAAACTTTCAACCCTCGTTTGGTTCATTATTCTATAATTATTTGAAGAGATAAGTGTATAACTAAATGATAGGATTTGTACCAGTTAACCCCCTATATTGACAAGGCTGAAAGATGAAAGATTCAAGCTAATTTCAGCTTAAATAAAATTGCACAAGCTTTCTATCAGCATTTTTTTAATGAAATATTGAAACCTAACCGACTGACGTTGCATCATTTAACCCCCTAAACCAGCAGGGTTGAAAAATAACGGGCTGATATCGTTTTTATAATAAAAGGTACTTTCAACCCACGTTTGGTTCATTTTTCTGAAAGTATTATTTCAAGAGATATGGGTTTTACAAGAGTATCAAATTTTGGTTGTACCATTTGGCCCCTTATACCATCAAGGTTGAAAGATGAAAGTTTGAAGTTAGTTTTACAATAGAAGCGTTTTGCTCTTCAGTCTACGATTATTATTTCAGGAAATATACCATGTACCATTTAGCCCCCTATACCAACAAGGTTGAAAGATGAAAGGTTGAAACTGGTTTTACAATAATTATCAGCATTTTGCTCTCCATTGTAGGCAATTATTATTTTTGGTAATTAATGATGGAAGTTGTACCAATTAACCCCCTATACCAACATGGTTGAAAGATGAACGATTGAAGTTGCTTTCATTAGGAATTAAATTGAACAAGCTTTCTATCAGCAATTTTTTTAATAAAATATTCTCTTTGAAAACGTGACAGATTCACGTTGCATCATTTAACCCCCTAAAACCGCAGATATGGACTACACAAGTGTGACAGACTTTGGTTGATCATTCAACCCCTTATACCATCAGGGCTGAAAGATGAAAGGTTGAAACTGGTTTTACAATAAATATCAGCGTTTTATGCTTCATTCTACGATTATTATGCCAGGATATATAAATTGTGAAAGTTATACCAATTGACCCCCTATACCAACAAGATTGAAAGATGAAAGATTTAAGTTTTCATCATAAATAAAAGTGCACAAGCTTACTGCCAGCAATTGTATTTTATGAATATCTTTAAGAACTTGATCAACTCATGTTGCATCATTCAACCCCCAATACCTGCAGGGTTGAAAAATAAGGGGTTGAAATTGTTTTTATAATGAAAGGTACTTTCAATCCGTGTTAAGTTCATAATTTTATGATTATTATTTTGAGAAATATGGGCTATACAAGTGTGACAAACTTTGGTTGATCATTCAACCCCATATACCGACAGGGTTGATAGATGAAAGGTTGAAAATGGACTTTACAATAAATTGTTGTGCTCTTCATTCTACGATTATTATTTAAGGGGATTTGAATCATGAAAGTTGTACCAATTAATCCCCTATATCAACAAGATTGAAAGATGAAAGATTGAAGTTGATTTTATTATTAATAATATTACACAAGCTTTCTATCAACAATTATTCCATGGAATATTTTTAAAATTGTGACTGATGTTTCAGCATTCAACCCCCTAAACCAGCAAGGTTGAAAAATAAATGGTTGAATTTTGAATCCCTGGTTTAGTTCATAATTTTACGATTATTATTTCAAGAGCTTCAAAAGTGTGACAAATTTTAATTGTATTATTTAACCCTTTATAAAAAAGGTTGAAAGATGAAAGGTTGAAACTGGTTCAACAATAAATGCCAGCATTTTGCTCTCTAATTTACGAATATTAGTTGAGATTGATTTTATTTTATAAGAGCAGGGTTTGAAAATAAAGGATTGAAATTGGTTTTATGATTTGACGTTTGGTTTATTACTCTACGATTATTTAAAGAGATATTTGTTGAAAAATCAGTTTCAACCTTTCAACTTTGATTGTATAAGGGGTTGAATGATGCAAACAAAATTTATCACACTCTCTTGAAATAATAATCGTAGAATATGAACCAAACGTGAGTTGAAAGTACCATTTATTATAAACCTAATTGTGACAAATTTTACTTGCATCTTTTAACCCCTTATACCGCAAGGGCTGAAAGATGAAAGGTTGAAACTGAATTTATGAGAATTATCAGCGTTTTACTCTTCATTTTAATCATCTTTATGATTATTATTTTAGAGGAAATACATGATGAAAGTTGTATCATTTAACTCTCTATATCGACATGGTTGAAAGATGAAAGGTTGAAACTGGTTTTACAATAAATTTTAGCATTATGCTCTTCATTCTAAGATTATTATTTTAAGATACATAAATTAAGAAAATTGTACCAATTAACCCCCTATACCGACAGGGTTGAAAGTTGAAAGACTGAAGCTGATTTTAACATAAATTAGATTACACAAGTTTTCTATCAGCAATTAGTTTATCATTCTATGTTAATTATTTCTGAAAGTATGACAAATTCATGTTGCACCTTTCAGCCCTTTACCAGCAGGGTTAAAAAATTAAGGGTTGAAATTGGTTCCAATATTTGATGTTTGGTTCATTATTTTACGATTATTATTTTAACAGATATGGGTTTCACAAGCGTGACAAATTTTGGTTGATTATTTGACCCGATTGTTTATTTGGGAGATGTAAATATTATAATGGAGGTCGTGTCATTCAACCCTCTATACCGACAGGGTTGAAGGATGAAATATGGAAACTGATTCTATTTTAAATTAAATTATACAAGCATTCTTGTACGTTAATTATCTAAAAATTGTGACAGCTTTACGTTGTATTATTTAGCCCCCTACACTAGCAGGGTTGAAAGATAAAGGGTTGAAATTATTTTAATAGTAAAAGATATTATTAACTTATATTTGTTTATTATTGTACGATTATTATTTTAAGATATATGGGCTGTAGGAGTGCGAAAGAATTTTGTTGTACCATTTAACCCCCTATATCGACAAGGTTGAAAGATGAAAGCTTTAAGCTGATTTCTATTATATTAGCAGTTGGAGTATCATTCAAAAATAATTATTTTATGAATTAAAATCTTTTAAATTTGTCAAAAACTTATACAGCATAAATTAGCCCCCTATACCAACAGGGTTGAAAAATAGAGGGTTGAAACTGGTTTTATGACAAATGGTACCTTTCAACCACGTTTGATTTATTATTCTACAATTATTATTTTAGGAGATATTGGAATATTTTTCATGCGCCCGCAACCTGCACAACAGTATTGTTAAGTTGGTAGCCTTTTTTAACCAAGATAACTCCGGGGGTTGGTTTTACCACAGTTTGATCATTTTTTGGGCCAACTATTGATGTTAGAGGAAAAATAAAAATTGGAACTTGTACAAAATGAAATGAGGAAATATTATAAGAACGAAAAATAAATAATTTATTAGTATTGTAGTGCTCAGCTGTAACCTAATCCATTTTCTGGTTAGGGTAGTTAATTTCTAGCATCCCAAAAGTAAGAAATTGCTGGGGTAGCAAATAAATCGTCTCATCGAGTCGACGCAATCACAAGAAATGTTTCCCTAGATGGCACACATACACAAGAAAACCCTGTGTGTGTGAGTATGTTAGAAGGGAGGTAATTATCTGATGAAATCAGGGCAGGGATGATAAAATGGAGCTAGAATTTTTTTTTAGGGGTAGTATTTATTTTAATGATTGTTCAGAAAAATATTCAACAAAATTCAGTACGTAATTGAGAAATCATTTCAAATTATTGATAATTAAGGGCTCATCTCCTTGAAATTTCAAGACGTTGGGTAAATATGTACCTGACTGGAAACTTAAGCGAAGGTTATAACTTTCCAACAATTAGGTTAGCTTCTTCAATTTAATCATAATTTAATTGCGCCCTTGTAGACAATCAGCTGTTGATTTCTAATTAATATTGTAAATTCATCGCAAGAATTCCAATTATTTTAAACTTTATATTCTATTTTTAATTTAGAAAGTCTCACCAAAATAATTACCCCAAGAACAATACCAATTAATTATAAAAGATCACACAATTTCTACAACAAAAGATGTTGATTAGCCTCTAAATAAAGTGCATTTATTATAAATATGTGAACAGCTGTTCACTGGGCGCCATATTGGATTTTAGTTTGTGAATGAATCACAAGAGGCGCTAGCTACGCTCATTTTTTGTTTTATGAGTAATTAATAATCTAAATCTAATTAAAAGCATTATTGGCGGACAAAAAGCATTAAATCGACGACACAAATAACATTGACGTGTTTTGTATTTGTGTTGTGTGTAAGCTTAATTGGAACTGTATTTGAGTATAGTTTGGACATGGATAGCGTTACACAAAATACCTATATCATCAAGTGTTTGTGTTTGGTGTGAAGGGAGGCGCGACCGCCTTTCGCTGGGGTTGTACGGTTTCCAACGGACTACCCTTCGATATCCTAAAATAATTAACCAATCAAATCATTACTAATAAATTAATTTTTGTAAGTATTGTTTAAATTTGTTGTTTATTTTGCTTTTTTTTTAATGAAACTGGAAGCCTTTTCTAAACATGAAAACATGAATAAATATCTTTAGATATTTAGCTATGACGATGTGAGAACTAAAAATGCTGCACATATCTGGGTTAGTAATGCGACCTTCCTACATATGCAAATGATTTTTGAACAGGAGCCAAACGCAGGTAGAAATAAACAGAGCTATGTCATTCAGTTCTTGATGTTTTCTGTGATTCATATTTCAATTAAAAAATCTTTCCACAAGCACTTTTTTCTCGTCAAATATTTACATTGATAATGCAATATTGATTGCTGCCAATCCCAATGTAACACCCTATTCGTGATCACTGCGAATTGAATGAATTAAATTTAGAAACAAATTACAAATTAATGCATCCTGATAACAGGATTCAATGAAATTAATTTCTATATCCAGCGATTCAAAATATAAATTAATTATTTTTGAGCAAACTAACGGGTCAAAAAAATTGAAACTCAAGGTACTAACGTAGGAAGGTTACTGGAATGACCTGCTTCAAACAATAGAGCAGTAATATTGTTTGTTGTACAATTATAGTGTCCAAAACTTGAAATTTACTAGCTAATGCCATTAAATCGGATCTCTCGAAACAAATGAATTATTTTCGACTGGACTAGCGGATCAAGAAATTTAATACTCAAGTTACTTATGTAGAAAGGATGCTAGAATGACCTGCTGGAAATAATAGAGTGTCATCCTCATTCGTTACAAAATTATAGCGTCCAAAACTCAGAATTCAACAGCTAATTTTATTTCATTGAATCTCTCAGAACAAATGAATTATTTTCGACTAAACTAGTGTATCAAAAAAATTTATACTCAAGGTACTAACGTAGGAAGGTTGCAGAAATGACTTATTGAAAACAATTGAACAGTATCATTGTTTGTTATACAATTATAGCGTCCAAAACTTGAAACACAATAGCTAATGGTATTTTATTGGATCTCTCAGAATAAATGAATTATTTTCGACTAGACCAGCGGATCAAAAAATTTGATACTCAAGGTACTAACGTAAGAAGGTAACTGAAATGATTTACTGAAAACAATAGGGCATCATCGTCGTTCGTTACAAAATTATAGCGTCCAAATGTCATCTCTACCCGATCCCGCAAAACAAATGAATTATTTTTGATCAAACTAGCGGACCAAAAAAATTGAAACTCAAGGTACTAACGTAGGAAGGTTACTAGAATGACCTGTCGAAAACAATAGAACAATATAATTGTTCGTTGTACAATTACAGCGTCCAAAACTCGAAACTTACGAGCTTATGTCATTTAATCGGATATCTTGAAACAAATGAATTATTTTTGACTAAACCAGCTGATCTAAAAATTTGGTATTCAAGGTACTAACGTAGAAAGGTTAGTGCAATGACTTCCCGTCAATTATGGAGCATTAACATCATTTGTTGAAAAGTTATAGCGTTCAATTATCATTTCTACCCGATCCTTTAAAACAAATGAATTATTTGTGACCAAATTAGCGAACCAAAAAAATTGAAACTCATGGTACTAATGTAGGAAGGTTACTGAAATTGATTACTGAAAACAATGGAACAGTATCATTGTTTGTTATACAATTATAACGTCCAAAACTTGAAATTTAATAGCTAATGTTATTTTATTGGATCTCTCAGAATAAATGAATTATTTTCGACTAAACCAGCGGATGAAAAAAATTGATACTCAAGGTACTAATTTAGGAAGGTCAATAAAATGTCCTACTGAAAACAACTGAGCATCATCATCATTTCTTACAAAAGTATAGCGTACGAAAGCCAAACCTTAACTTCTAAAGTCAATTACATTCGAACTTTTGGAACAAATGAATTATTTTTGATTAAACCAGTGGATCAAAAAAATTGATTCTCAAGGTACTAACGTAGGAAGGTTACTGAAATGATTTACTAAAAACAATGGAGCATCATCGTCATTCGTTACAAAATTATAGTGTTCAAATGTCATCTCTATCTGACCCTTCAAAACAAATGAATTATTTCTGATCAAACTAGCGAACCAAAAAAATTGAAACTCAAGGTACTAACGTAGGAAGGTTTGTAGCATCACCTGCTCAAAACAATAGAACAGTATCATTGTTTGTTATATAATTATAGCGTCCAAAACTCGAATCTTGATAACTAATGTTATTTCGTCAGATCTCTCAAGACAAATGAATTATTTTTGACCAAACCAGCGGATCAAAAAATTTGGTACTCAAGTCACTAACGTAGGAAGGTTAGTGAATGACCTGCTTACAACGACCTGGCAGTAATATTGTTTGTTGTACAATTAGAGCGTCCAAAACTCAAAACTTACTAGCTAATGTCATTGAATCGGATCTTTTGAAACAAATGAGTTATTTTCGACTGAGCCAGCGGATCAAAAGAATTGAAACTCAAGGTTCTAACGTAGGAAAGTCAGTGGAATGACTTTTTGAAAACAATGGATCATCATCGTCGTTTGTTACAAAATTATAGCGTCCAAATTTCTGCTCTACCCGATCCCTCAAAACAAATGAATTATTTCTGACCAAATTAGCGGACCAAAAAAATTGATACTCAAGGTACTAACGTAGGGAGAATATTGGAATGACCAGTCGAAAACAATAGAACAATAAAGTTGTTCGTTGTACAATTGCAGCATCCAAAACTCGAGACTCACAAGCTAATGTCATCAAATCGGATCTCTCGAAACAAATGAATTATTTTCGACTGAACCGGCCGATCAAAAAATTTGAGACTCAAGGTACTAACGTGGGAAGGTTGATGGAATGACCTTCTGAAATTGACCTGCCAGTAATATTGTTTGTTGTACAATTAAAGCGTCCAAAACTCAAAACTTACTAGCTAATGTCATTCAATCGGATCTCTCGAAACAAATGAATTATTTTTGACTAGACCAGCGGATCAAAAAATTTGAAACTCAAGGTACTAACGTAGGAAGGTTAGTGGAATGACCTGCAGAAAACAACCTGCCAGTAATATTGTTTGATGTAAAATTAAAGCGTCCAAAACTCGAAATTTACTAGCTAATGTCTTTAAATCGGATCACTCGAAACAAATGAATTATTTGCGACTGAACCAGCGGACCAAAATAATTGATACTCAAGATACTAACGTAGGAAGGTCACTGAAATGAACATACTAAAAAATTTCGGGCAGTATTAATAATTGTTATACAATTATAGTGTCCAAAACTCGAATCTTAATAATTAATATTATTTCGTCAGAGCTCTCAAAACAAATAAATTATTTTTGACTGAACCAGCGGATCAAAAAAATTGAAACTTTAGGTACTAACGTAGGAAGGTTTGTAGAATGACCTGCTCAAAAAAATAGAACAGTATCATTGTTTGTTGTACAATTATAGCGTCCAAACCTCGAGTCTTGATAATTAATGTTATTTCATTAGATCTCTCGAAACAAATGAATTATTTTTGACTAAACCAGCGGATCAAAAAATTTGAAACTCAAGGTACTTACGTAGGAAGGTTAGTGGAATGACCTGCAGAAAACAACCTGCCAGTAATATTGTTTGATGTAAAATTAAAGCGTCCAAAACTCGAAATTTACTAGCTAATGTCATTCAATCGGATCTCTCGAAACAAATGAATTATTTTCGACTGAACCAGCGGACCAAAAAATTTGATACTGAAGATACTAACGTAGGAAGGTCACTGAAATGACTTACTAAACAATTTCGGGCAGTATCAATAATTGTTATACAATTATAGTGTCCAAAACTCGAATCTTAATAATTAATATTATTTCGTCAGATCTCTCAAAACAAATAAATTATTTTTGACTGAACCAGCGGATCAAAAAATTTGAGACTCAAGGTACTAATGTAGGAAGATTAGTGGAATGACCTACTGAAAACGATCTGGCAGTTATATTGTTTGTTGTACAGTTAGAGTGTCCAGAACTCGAAACTCACAAACTAATGTCATTTAACAGGAGGTTTCGAAAAAATTGAATTATTTTCAAGTAGACCAGCGGATCAAAAAATTTGGTACTCAAGTTGCTAACGTAGAAAGGTTAGTGGAATGACCTGATGGAAACAATAGAACAGTATCATTGTTCATTACAAAAGTATAGCGTACGAAACTCAAACCTTGACTGCTAAATTTGATGCCTCAAAACAAATGAATTATTTCTGACTAAACTAGTGTATCAAAAAAATTGAAACTCAAGGTACTAACGTAGGAAGGTCAGTGGAATGACCTGATGGAAACAATAGAACAGTACCATTGTTCATTACAAAAGTATAGCGTACGAAACTCAAACCTCAACATTTAATATCAATTATATTCGTTCGTTTGGAACAAATGAATTATTTTTGACTGAACCAGTGGATCAAAAAAATTGATACTTGACGTATTAACGTAGGGAGGCTACTGAAATGACTTACTGAAAACAATGGCGCATCATCGTAATTCGTTACCAAATTATAGCGTCCAAATGTCATCTCTATCCGATCCTTCAAAACAAATGAATTATTTCTGACCAAACAAGTGGACCAAAAAATTTGAGACTCAAGGTAATAACGTAGAAAGGATACTAGAATGATTTACTGAAAACAATTGAACAGTGTCATTGTTTGTTAAACAACTATAGTGTCCAAAACTCGAATCTTGATAACTAATATTATTTCGTCAGATCTCTCGAAACAAATGAATTATTTGCGACAAAACCAGCGGATCAAAAAAATTGATACTCAAGATACTAACGTAGGAAGGTTAGTGGAATGACCTTCTGGACTCAATAGAGTAGTATCATTTTTTGTTGCACAATTATAGCGTCCAAAACTCGAAACTTAACAGCTAATGTTATTTAATCGGATTTCTCAAAACGAATGAATTATTTTCGATTAAACCAGGGGACCAAAAAAATTGAGACTCAAGGTACAAACGTAGGAAGATCAGTGGAATGACCTGCTGAAAACGACCTGGCAGTATTATTGTAGGTTGTACAATTAGAGCGTCCAAAATTCGAAACTTAACAGTTAATGTTATTTTCTCAGATCTTTCAGAACAAATAAATTATTTTTGACTAAACCAGCGAATCAAAAAATTTGAGACTGAAGTTACTAACGTAGGAAGGTCAGTGGAATGACCTGCTAAAAACGATTTGTCAGTAATATTGTTTGTTGTACAATTAAAGCGTCCAAAACTTGATACTTACTAGCTAATGTCATTCAATCGGATCTCTTGACTGAACCAGCGGATCAAAAAAATTGAAACTCAAGGTACTAACGTAGAAAGGTTAATGGAATGACCTTCTAGACTTAATAAAGTGGTATCATTTTTTGTAGTACAATTATAGCGTCCAAAACTCGAAGTTCAACAGTTAATGTTATTCTATCGAATCTCTCAGAACAAATGAACTATTTTCTAATAAACCAGCGGATCAAAAAATTTGATATTTAAGTTACCAACGTAGGAAGGTTAGTGGAATGACCTGCTGAAAACGACCTGGCAGTAATATTGTTTGTTGTACAATTAGAGCGTCCAAATCTCGAAACTTAGTAGCTACTGCCATTCAATCGGATCTCTCGAAACAAATGAATTATTTTTGACTAAACCAGCAAATCAAAAAATTTGAGACTCAAGTTACTAACGTAGGAAGGTTAGTAAAATGACCTGCTGAAAACGACCTGGCAGTAATATTGTTTGTTGTACAATTAAAGCGTCCAAAACTCGATACTTATTAGCCAATGTCATTCAATCGGATCTTTCGACTGAACCAGCGGATCAAAAAAATTGAAACTCAAGGTACTAACGTAGGAAGGTTAGTGGAATGACCTTCTGGACTCAATAGAGTGGTATCATTTTTTGTTGTACAATTATAGCGTCCAAAACTCAAAATTCAACAGTTAATGTTATTTTATCGAATCTCTCAAAACAAATGAACTATTGTCGACTGAATTAGCGGACCAAAAAAAATGAAACTCAAGGTACTAACGTAGGAAGGTCACAAGATTGACTTACTGAAAACAATTGAGCAGTATCATTGTTTATTAAACAATTATAGCGTCCAAAACTCGAATCTTGATAACTTATGTTATTTCGTCAGATATCTCAGAACAAATAAATTATTTTCGACTAAACCAGTGGATCAAAAAATTTGATACTCAAGTTATTAACATAGGAAGGTTAGTGGAATGACCTGTGGAAAACGACCTGGCAATAATATTGTTTGCTGTACAATTAGAGCGTCCAAAACTCGATATTTAACAGTTAATGTTATTTCGTTGGATCTGTCAGAACAAATGAATTATTTTCGACTAAACTGCGGCCCAAAAAAATTGATACTCAAGGTACTAACGTAGGAAGGTTACTGGGATGACTTATTGAAAACAATTGAACAGTATCATCCATTTTTATACAATTATAGCGTCCAAAACTCGAATCTTGATAACTAATGTTATTTCGTCAGATCTTTCAAAACTAATAAATTATTTTCGGCTAAGCCAACCAATCAAAAAATTTGAGACTCGAGGTGCTAACGTAGGAAGGTCAGTGGAATGACCTGCTGAAAACGACCTGGTGGTAATATTGTTTGTTGTACAATTAAAGCGTCCAAAACTCGATACTTACTAGATAATGTAATTCAATCGAATCTCTCGACTGAACCAGCGGATCAAAAAAATTGAAACTCAAGATACTAACGTAGGAAGGTTGGTGAAATGACCTTCTGGACTTAATAGAGTAGTATCATTTTTGTTGTACAATTATAGCGTCCAAAACTTAACAGCTAATATTATTTTATCGGATCTCTCAGAACAAATGAATTATTTTCGACTAAATCAGCGGATCAAAAAATTTGGTACTCAAGATACTAACGTAGAAAGTTTAGTGGAATGATATTCTGGACTCAATAGAGTAGTATCATTTTTTGTTGCACAATTATAGCGTCCAAAACTCGAAACTTAACAGCTAATGTTATTTTATCGGATCTCTCAGAACAAATGAATTATTTTAGATTAAACCAGGGGACCAAAAAAATTGAGACTCAAGGTACAAACGTAGGAAGGTCAGTGGAATGACCTGCTGAAAACGACCTGGCAGTAATATTGTAGGTTGTACCATTAGAGCGTCCAAAATTCGAAACTTACTACCTAATGTCATTCAATCGGATCTCTTGACTGAACCAGCGGATCAAAAAAATTGAAACTCAAGGTACTAACGTAGGAAGGTTAATGGAATGACCTTCTGGACTCAATAGAGTGGTATCATTTTTTGTTGTACAATTATAGCGTCCAAAACTCAAAAGTTAACAGTTAATGTTATTTTATCGAATCTCTCAGAACAAATAAACTATTTTCGACTAAACCAGCGGATCAAAAAATTTGATACTCAGGTTATTAACGTAGGAAGGTTAGTGATATGATTTGCTGGACTCAATTGTTTGTTGCACAATTATAGCGTCCAAAACTCGAATCTTGATAATTAATGTTATTTTGTCAAATCTTTCAAAACAAATAAATTATTTTTGACTAAACCAGCGGATCAAAAAATTTGGTACTCAAGGTACTAACGTAGGAGGGTTACTGGAATGATTTATCGAAAACAATTGAACAGTACCATTGTTTATTATACAATTATAGCATCCAAAACTAGAAACTCAACATTTAAATTTATTTATCGGATCTTTCACAACAAATGAATTATTTTTGACTAAACCAGTGGATCAAAAAATTTAGTACTCAAGTTACTGGAATGAATGAAGCATCATCATTATTTGTTATAAAATTATAGTGAGCAAAATTTATATTTAGAGCACATTGGTATTTGAATAATTTGGGTACGTCCCTGACGGATTGGCTTAGATGTTAGACGTGTGCTTTCTGATGAAAAATGTTTGAGATGTCACGGTGTCGGCAAATGAAACACTTTATAATGTAGGCAAATTTAGGACGGCACTCTGCTGAATTTAAATCGACAATTAAATGTGAAATAAAACACGTGTTTATTTTGTAACATCACAAATCTTAAAATTTTTGCTTGGTAGAAAGTTTTGTTGAATGATTGGAAGCTATTAAAGTACGTTTACATTTGCTTGTACAACACACCTTAGTTTGTAAATCTGCCAAAGTAAACATAAGTAACAGGTGATACAAAATGTACATTTAACTCAAGTGCCGACCGCGATGCTGAGTTGCAAATATCCTTCCTTATCCTAACGCCTCAAGTAAATAACAATGTTGAGAAAATCGTGGATGCTGCAAATTGAGAGCTGAATGATTAATGATGACCCAACAAACACTTACACATTAGGTACGTCCTAGAATGGAATAGTTTTGCGAACATCTTTTCTTTCAGGAAATATAACGAGCAAAGTTATTACAAGCAGAAAACTTCTAGTAATTGAAAAATTTAATTTTAAATCACGAATTTCGTTATGACGTCCGAGAAGTGCGAACTGTGACTGAACTTCCGATGTGAAGTGGATGTGATGGGATTTAATTGAAAATTGTTACACGTCTAACGGACTAGAAGTTACAGAAATTTATTGTTAAATTTGAAATAAATGCTGTTTACTTATTTTTGTTGTTTACTAACCGAAATAAATTCTTACAAACCCGACGTTAGTTAAAGGTAAGACATTTCTTGAAATCCAAGATTCTGTAACAAGATTTAGTGACAAATTTATTGTGTTTAGTGGGACGCAAGGACTTAAACTGTTTACTGTTTTCATAATAACGTTTTAGCAGCCATAAATTTTACTTAAAGAGGGTAACAGTAAGGGATGAACAAATTTAGACAAACAAATATTTCCTTGCATTTTATCAACTAAATTACATTGATTATTTAGTTGGATTCTCCAGGGAGGTATTGTCCAACTTTCTGTTAAACACATTAGTCAGGTTTGTGCCCTTTGGTCCTGCTGCTTTCACAGCAGGTGACCTAAACACATCCTTCATAGGTGTCATTAAGAAACTTACACCGTAGGGAATAATGTTTTAAGACGTCATATCTTCCTACTCAACTCAAAATTTCAATTTGTCAAATTTGTTGAATGATTTTATCAACATGTTAAAGTTGAGGAGGAGTAGTTGTTGGTCAAAACTCCAACGACTTCTGCATGTGCATTTTTGCACAGCTTCCAAGTTGTCGTCTTGCGAAGTTGGCACTAGTTGAAAGAATTATATCTTGGCATTCATCACCACGGACACAATGACACACTAACTTAGAATGCATACATTTGATTGATTTGAGAACTCCATCTGATTTGCGTTTGTTATTTACATGTTCTTTTACTTTATGATTTGTTATCTGCAAATGTACTCCAATTTTATTGGATGTCTCTGGTCGTTATTGCAAATTTATTGCAGATTTTCGGATATTTATGAGAAGGCTAAACTTTGAAGATCCAGAAATGATACAACTTTCAGAGTTATGATGTTTGTGTACCACCCAAAGTTTCGCTAATATATTTGGGTGGTATATTTTATGGGTCGTTACAGTTTCATCTTTTTTGGAAGCTAAATAATAAAATTTAATCATTTGAAACAAATAAATAGCTGATAGTTTTGAGAAATGTTTCAGGCGAATGTTGTACCAAATTATTTGATAAAATAACCGCAAAAAACTGAAAAGTTTCATCAATAAAGTTTTGGTACCACTGGTTGAACATTGGGAGCCTTATACTATGTTTCAAAATATTTAAGACTGTTCTGGAAGGATCCAGAGTGGTTTAAAATGCTCCTGAAGATTATGAAACATTACAGATCATATCAGAGTATTCGAGACCAAAGGTCATGAAATATTGCAGAACACCTGAGAACATTTAAAGCACTCAAAGACATTTTAGAGCACTTGAGAACCTTATACAATACTTTAGAACAGTGCAGAAGGTTATACAATGTTCCAGAATGTCCTAAAACACTCAAAAAACATTGTAGAATGATTTAAAATGTCTTAGAACGTTCTAAAATATACTCGAGAACATTTCAGAATGTCATAATATGTTCCAGAGCATTCCAAAGCACTCAAAAACCTTATAAAATATTTTTTCTACAGTCACTACAGAATGATACCCATTCCACACGCTGTAGCGTGCGGAATAAGGGTCATTCCGCACGCTTAGAAGTTCCTAGGAGAGCCGCATGGCGTCACGAAAAAACTGTTCCATTGCTGTCATAATTTAATTTCTCCTTGATTTTCTTCAAATTCCTCTCCAAAAAAATATCAATATGAGTAATTTTATCAAAATTTGATAAATTGGAATGAGACCAATGAAGCAAATTTTTTCTCAAAAAACTGCATATTTTGGTTATAAATATTCCCGCGAACATCTTTGACTGTAGAAAAAATAACATCCGTCACTCGTGCGAATCGATCATTCCATGCTCATGTGAATTCTGCCACTCGACTTCGTCTCGTGGCTGAATTATTCGCATTCGCATGGAATGATCTCCATTCCGCACTTGTATCGGAATATACTATTATAACGTCCTAGATCCATCCACAGGTTATAAAATAAACCAGAATACTCTAGAAAACTTAAAAACATTGTAGAATGCTCCACCAAATGTCAAAACACTCTAGAACATTCCAGAACGTTATACAGTATTTTTACAATGTTCTAAAACAGTTCATACTGTTTGAGAACACTCTAAAGGGTCATAAAATGTTCAGAAACACCTGAGAATATTTAAAAATGTTAAAAAATATTCTAAGACATTTAAAAAAATTAAGGAGCATTTTAGGAACCTTAAATAATATTTCTAAATGGTTAAGACTGTTTTAGAATGTTATATAATATTTTAGAACAATTCAAAGGGTCATAATGTCCTCAAATACTCTGGAGATGTTTTAAAAGGTCCACTACACTATAAAACATTTTAGAACATCATAGTGTGACGGGCGAGAGCGAGGGGGGAGCTCGTAAAGATGACGTAGTATGGGGAGGGGCTTCTTGTCGTCTCTTACGCCGCGCCACGTCGCAGCACATCAACCCTCCCAATGTAAGCCTCTAGTGATTCCTAGAAATGGAAAGAGTCGCAAAATCGAAAATTTGAGAAGGACAGTGTTTCTCTATATAAGGCCAGGCCAAAGACGTGTAGTACAGTACAGTAATAAGAGTATTAGTGTGAAATAAATAATGAAGTGACAGTGGGGTGAACTGTGTATATAAATAGTGAAATATAAATATCTGTGACCTTGTTTAAATTAGAATTAAGTGATTAATATATAAATATAGTGTTATTAGTGACATAAGTAGAATAAAACTTTTATTTCATTTAGATTATTAAATAGTGACTTTTATTTAATCACAAACTATATTTCGTCAAGCAATAAACATTACACTATTATAACGTTCTAAATCCATCCAGAGGTTATAAAATAAACCAGAATACTCCAAAACACTTAAAAACATTGTACAATGTTCTACAAAATGTCAAAACACTCTAGAGCATTCCAGAACGTTATAAAATATTTCAAAATGCTTAACAATGTTCTAAAACACTTCAGACTATTTCAGAACACTCTTAACAATGTTCTAAAACACTTCAGACTGTTTTAGAACACTCTGAAGGGTCATAAAATGTTTAAAAACACTTGAGAATATTTCAAAATATTCCAGAACGTCCTAAGACACTCTAGAATATTCAGGAGCATTTAGAAACCTTAAATAATATTTCTATAAATGATCGGAACTGTTTTAAAATGTTATATAATATTGTCACAAATATGAAATATTTGTAGTAATTAGGTCCCATAATTATTTATTTGAATTCGCTGTAATTGTAATCCTAGTTAATATTGACCAAGTCGATGTTTAATTGTCAGACATGATTGACAGGTTGTGGTCACTAGATGTTCGGTGGTTGCCAGGCAACAACTGTTAGACAGTTGAATGTTGGCCCATTGTCGGCCTAAGTAGATAAGAGCGTAAGCTCGGAAAGGAAGTGATTCAGTCAGTGATTCAATACTCTGAAAATGTTTAACAATATCCTAGAACGCTTCAGAATGTTGTAAGACACTCTAATAGATCATTAAAGGGTTCATTAAACTGTAGAACATTTTAGAACGTCATATAATGTTCCAAATAATACTCCAGAACATTATACAATATTTTAAAATGTTTTAGAATGTCCTAGAACCATCCAGAAGGTTTTAAGACCCTCTACAAGGTTATAAAATATTTCAGAAATTTCAAGAACATTGTACAATATTTCAGAAAGTGTTTAAACACTCCAAAATGTTATACTATGCCCTGAAATTGTTTTGGAACACTCTAAAAGAGCATAAAATGTTCTAGAACAATTTAAAAAGCCGTAAAAAGTGTTCCAGGTCATCTTAAAGCATTTTAGAACATTTCAGAACGATCTGAAAGGTTTTTTCCAATAATTCGTGTTGTTTTAATCATATTCAACCGTTTATGATGTCAAAACATTAAAAGTACATCTTTTTGTGTTGCATATAATTAAAAATAGTAATTTATTATACTTGAACGACGTAAAATCATTTTACTGTGTTCTCATACATTATACAAACAGAAAGGTTACTAAATATTCATATTTGTAGATTACTTTACTTTACAGTATTCTTTTAAAAATTAAAAGAGCAAAATACGACTTAATATATTGTAACGAACAAAACAAGGACGTGGTGACATCTACTAGAATTTTTGGGAACTACTAAAATTGTCTAGACGCTTCGAGAAACTCTAAAAAAGCATTATCAGTTGAAATAAATAAGAAACAAACTCACAGACGAGTCTGAAATATTTTTTGATTTATTGTTGATTGATAGTGTTTTGTTTCACAATATTGATTGTGCTGAATATCCTAATTAATTCTGGCACAATATCATGAATAAGATAATTGCAAATTTAGCTATAATCAGCATGAATTGAGTTGTGACTGAAGGCACTAATAATGAGACAAAAGCCAACTGATGTGGGATCCAATCAATTTGAAACTAGCTACAAAGGATGTACCGATTCGGATATAAATTTGGATGAAAGCCATTATTTTACAAGCTCCATTAATCATTGTGCAACAAGACGTCAGCAAAGAATAAGTCTTTAACTTTGCTACACAACCCCCAAAAGCAGAGTTTTTATAGGCTATAAATAAGAGAAGACTTTGATGAATTAAATATGAACAAATGACGTAATGAATGCAATAAATGTGAATGATATTTTCCTTTTTGATGTATTTCCCTCAGAAACAATTATTTTTTTTGTGTATCGAACTTTCTGCCATCAATTTCAAAAGATAAAAAATGTTTGATGTTTTTTTCATGTGGAAGACAATTCAGAAATAATTGATATATCAAAAGGGAATAAGAAAATGAATGATGCTTTTCCAAATTTTACAGTTTTCATACAATGTACGTGTCAGGTGACGTCATTAGGATGAAACAGGGCCCCAAACACATTTTCCCGTGGGAGATATACCTGTCGCAGCACCTGGAATTCAACATTCCCGTTCTGGAGAGGGATTAAAATAATATGGATCGATGCAGTCTCATTTTGTTAAGTTGGGGACAAGATAACGCGTATTCGTAATAAGTTTGTTGTATGTGAGCAACAGTTGGCATGTAATAAGTCCAAAAAGTCTGCGTTTTCTGTGAAATTAACTTGGCTGTGACTCATTCCGTCATTCCCAAGATTTCAGTGAGCAATTCTTTGAACTGGAGCCAAAAAATGCGCGTCACTTTTGTTTTAAAGCGTGAGAAACACAATTTCTGAATTATGTTTGGTAGCCAATGAAGTGCCAATAAAATGAAAATGTATTTATACATTTTTATGCTGAACTGTACACTGTTAAATATCTCATTAAAAGTTCTGTAATAACACTAAAAAAAAACACATCTTCCACATTTGTATCTGGTTTTTTGTTATTGTACATTCAAGCTTTTAAGAAGATTATAAAGAAGAGTGAAATATTTCTCAAAAAAGAATTTTATTCTTAATTTAAAATTATAGTTGAAATAACTCCTTAATTCGCCCCTGTAGCTAGGCTAATCTGTAGTCCAAACTAAAATTGGACCTTAGTTTTTACGTAATTGACATTTTAATTGGATGTGCAGTACTATTAATCAATTTGAATATTAAAAAAAATCCATACCGTTCAAGAATTATCGATATTTGATTATGAGGGGTGGCTTTGCCACAATTTTTTTTTTTTGCTATTTATTACAAAATAATTCTTTTGGGATGTTATGTACAAAATTTGAGCCAAATCAGAGATACGAGCCATTTTTTACTCCAAAAACATTAAAGATCCAGTCCAGGGTTTTCAAATGACACAAATAGGGTAGAAAATTTTGGATTACGCATGTTATCCCTTCAATTCGACCCCGTGAATAATAAATCTTTGATTTAAAAATATATTTGAGCCTTAGTTTTCACGTAATTGACCTTTTAATGCGTGTTGAATGTGCTGTACTATTAATTAATTCAAATATCACAATAAGGGTTGGATTTACATATTTAGGGGATGTAATACATCACCTCAGTTAGATTTTGATTCAGGCAATATGAATTTAAAGTCAGATCAGTGAAATTCCATACCGTTCAGGAAATATTGATACTTGAACATTTGGGGGTGGCTTTGCCACCCCCAACAATATTTTCAAGGACAAAATTATGCCATTTATTGTAAGATGATTCTTTTAGAATATCATGAACAAAATTTTAGTCAAATCGGACAGATGAGGCATTTTCTGATTCAAAAACAGTAAGGGTCCAATTCAGGGTTCTCCAATAACAAAAATAGGGTGGAAAAATTTACGTTACTCATGTTACCCCTTTAATTTGACCCCGTGGATAACGAATCTGTGACTTAAAAATACATTTGAGCCTTAGTTTCCATGTAATTGACTTTTTAATGTGTATTAGATGTGCTGTACTATTAATTAATTCAAATATCAGAAATAAGGGTTGAATTTACATATTTAGGGGATGTAATACATCACATCAACTAAATTTTGATTTAGACAATACGAATTCGAAGTCAGATCAGTAAAATTCCATACCGTTCAGGAAATATCAATACTTGGATATTTGGGGTGGCTTTGCCACCCTCAAAAATATTTTTAAGGATAAAATTATGCCGTTTATTGAAAGGTAATTCGTTTAGGATGTTGTTAACAAAATTTGAGCCAAATTGAAGGAATGGCCCATTTTTTGCAAAGCCACCCCTAATAATTTTTTTTAAGATAAAATCATGACATTTATGATAAGGTAGTTCTTTTGAGATATTGTGTACAAAATTTGAGCCAAATCTAAGATATGAGACATTTTCTGCTTCAAAAATACTAAGGGTCCAGTTCAGGGTTGTCCAGTAGCAAAAATAGGGTGGAAAATGTTGTGCTCTGCATGTTTTTCCCTTAATTTAAACCTGCAGATTGCTAATCTGTAGTCAAAAATCAAAATTGGTTCATAATTTTCACGTAATTGATGTTTTAGTGAGTATTGGATGTGCTGTACTATTAATTAATTCAAATATCTGAAATAAGGGTTGAATTTGAATATTTAGGGGATGTAATACATCACATCAGTTAAATGTTGATTCAGGCAATACGAATTCGAAATCAGAACGGTAGAATTTCAAACCGTTCAGAAAATATCGACGCTTGAAACATTTAGGATGGCAAAGCCACCCCTAATAATTTTTTTTAAAATAAAATCATGACATTTATGATAAGGTAGTTCTTTTGGGATATTGTGTACAAAATTTGAGCCAAATCTAAGATATGAGACATTTTCTGCTTCAAAAATACTAAGGGTCCAGTTCAGGGTTGTCCAGTAGCAAAAATAGGGTGGAAAATGTTGTGCTCTGCATGTTTTTCCCTTAATTTAAACCTGCAGATTACTAATATGTAGTCTAAAACCAAAATTGGTCCATAATTTTCACGTAATTGACGTTTTAGTGAGTATAGGATGTGCTGTACTATTTATTAATTTAAATATCAGAAATAAGGGTTGAATTTGTATATTTAGGGGATGTAGTACATCACATCAGCTTAATTTTGATTCAGGCAATACGAATTTGAAGTCAGATCAGTAAAATTCCATACCGTTCAGGAAATATCAATACTTGAACATTTGGGGTGGCTTTGCCACCCCCAAAAATATTTTCAAGGATAAAATTATGCCGTTTATTGAAAGGTAATTCGTTTAGGATGTTGTTAACAAAATTTGAGCCAAATTGGAGGGATGGCCCATTTTTTGCTCCAAAAACAATAAGGGTCTAATTCAGGGTTGTCCAATAGCCAAAAAAGGGTGGAAAATTTTGTGCCTTGTATATTTTTCCCTTAATTTAACCCTGCAGATTGCCAATCTGTAGTCAAAAATCAAAATTGGTTCATAATTTTCACGTAATTGATGTTTTAGTGAGTATTGGATGTGCTGTACTATTAATTAATTCAAATATCTGAAATAAGGGTTGAATTTGAATATTTAGGGGATGTAATACATCACATCAGCTAGGTTTTGATTCAGGCAATACGAATTCGAAGTCAGAACAGTAAAATTTCAAACCGTTCAGGAAATACCGACGCTTGAACATTCAGGGTGGCAAAGCCACCCCTAATAATTTTTTTGAAGATAAAATCATGACATTTATTGTAAGGCAGTTCTGTTGGGATATTGTGTACAAAATTTGAGCCAAATCGAAGATACGAGGCATTTTTTGCTCAAAAAATAGTAAGGGTCCAATTCAGAGTTGTCCAATGGCAAAAATAGGGTGGAAAATTTTGAATTACTTATGTTGCCCCTTCAATTCGATCCCGTGGATAACGAATCTGTGACTTAAAAATACATCTAAGCCTTAGTTTTCACGTAATTGACCTTTCAATGCGTATTGGATGTGATGTACTATTAATTAATTTAAATGTCACAAATAAGGGTTGAATTTGCATATTTAGGGGGTGTAATACATCACATCAGCTAAATTTTGATTCAGGCAATACGAATTTGAAGTCTGATTGGTAAAATTCCAAACTGTTCAAGAAATATCGGTACTTGAACATTTGGGGTGGCTTTGCCACCCCCAACAATATTTTCAAGGACAAAATTGTGCCATTTTATTGAAAGGTAATTCTTTTAAGATGTTGTAAATAAAATTTGAGCCAAATTGGAGAGATGACCCATTTTTTGTTCTGAAAACACTAAGAGTCCAGTTCAGAGTTGTTCAATAGCAAAAATAGGGTGGAAAGTTGTGTGCTATGCATGTTTTTCCCTTAATTTAACCCTGCAGATTGTTATTCTGTAGTCAACAATCAAAATTGGTTCATAATTTTCACGTAATTGACCTTTTAATGCGTATTGGATGTGCTGTATTATTAATTAATTTAAATATCACAAATAAGGGTTGAATTTACATATTTAGGGGATGTAATATATCATATTAGTTAAATTTTGATTTAGGTAATACGAATTTGAAGTCTGATCGGTAAAATTCGAAATCGTTCAGGAAATATTAATACTTGAACATTTAGGGTGGCAAAGCCACCCCTAACAATTTTTTTTAGATAAAATTATATTATTTATTGAAAGATAGTTCATTTAGAATGTCGTGTAAAAAATTTGAGCTGAATCGAAGATACGAGCCATATTTTGTTTCAAAAATATTGAGGGTCCGATTCAGGGTTTTCAAATGACAAAAATAGGGTAGAAATTTTTGGGTGACGCATGTTAGCCCTTTAATTCGGCCCCGTGGATAACAAATCTATAGTCCAAAAATTCATCTGGGCCTTAGTTTTAACGTAATTGACCTTTTAATGTGTATTGGGTGTACTGTACTATTAATTAATTTAAATATCAAAAACAGGGTTTAATTTGTATATTTAGGGGATGCAATACATAACATCAGCTAGATTTTGATTCAGGCAATATGAATTTGAAGTTAGATCAGTAAAATTCCATACCGTTCAGGAAATATCAATACTTGGACATTCGGGGTGACTTTGCCACCCCTAAAAATATTTTTAAGGATAAAATTATGCCGTTTATTGAAAGGTAATTCGTTTAGGATGTTGTTAACAAAATTTGAGCCAAATTGGAAGGATGGCCCATTTTTGCTCCAAAAACAATAAGGGTCCAATTCAGGGTTGTCCAATAGCCAAAAAAGGGTGGAAAATTTTGTGCCTTGTATATTTTTCCCTTAATTTAACCCTGCAGATTGCTAATCTGTAGTCAAAAATCAAAATTGGTTAATAATTTTCACGTAATTGATGTTTTAATTAGTATTGGATGTGCTGTACTATTAATTAATTCAAATATCTGAAATAAGGGTTGAATTTGAATATTTAGGGAATGTAATACATCACATCAGCTAGGTTTTGATTCAGGCAATACGAATTTGAAGTCAGATCAGTAAAATTCCATACCGTTCAGGAAATATCAATACTTGGACATTTGGGGTGGCTTTGCCACCCCCAAAAATATTTTTAAGGATAAAATTATGCCGTTTATTGACAGGTAATTCGTTTAGGATGTTGTTAACAAAATTTGAGCCAAATTGAAGGGATGGCCCATTTTCTGCTCCAAAAACAATAAGGGTCCAATTCAGGGTTGTCCAATAGCCAAAAAAGGGTGGAAAATTTTGTGCCTTGTATATTTTTCCCTTAATTTAACCCTGTAGATTGCTAATCTGTAGTCAAAAGTCAAAATTGGTTCATAATTTTCACGTAATTGATGTTTTAGTGAGTATTGGATGTGCTGTACTATTAATTAATTTAAATATCAGAAATAAGGGTTGAATTTGAATATTTAGGGGATGTAATACATCACATCAGTTAAATGTTGATTCAGGCAATACGAATTCGAAGTCAGAACGGTAGAATTTCAAACCGTTCAGAAAATATCGACGCTTGAAACATTTAGGATGGCAAAGCCACCCCTAATAATTTTTTTTAAGATAAAATCATGACATTTATGATAAGGTAGTTCTTTTGGGATATTGTGTACAAAATTTGAGCCAAATCTAAGATATGAGACATTTTCTGCTTCAAAAATACTAAGGGTCCAGTTCAGGGTTGTCCAGTAGCAAAAATAGGGTGGAAAATGTTGTGCTCTGCATGTTTTTCCCTTAATTTAAACCTGCAGATTACTAATATGTAGTCTAAAACCAAAATTGGTCCATAATTTTCACGTAATTGACGTTTTAGTGAGTATAGGATGTGCTGTACTATTTATTAATTTAAATATCAGAAATAAGGGTTGAATTTGCATATTTAGGGGATGTGGTACATCCCCAAAAATATTTTCAAGGATAAAATTATGCCGTTTATTGAAAGGTAATTCGTTTAGGATGTTGTTAACAAAATTTGAGCCAAATTGAAGGGATGGCCCATTTTTTGCTCCAAAAACAATAAGGGTCCAATTCAGGGTTGTCAAATAGCCAAAAAAGGGTGGAAAATTTTGTGCCTTGTATGTTTTTCCCTTAATTTAACCCTGCAGATTGCCAATCTGTAGTCAAAAATCAAAATTGGTTCATAATTTTCACGTAATTGATGTTTTAGTGAGTATTGGATGTGCTGTACTATTAATTAATTTAAATATCTGAAATAAGGGTTGAATTTGAATATTTAGGGGATGTAATACATCACATCAGCTACGTTTTGATTCAGGCAATACGAATTCGAAGTCAGAACAGTAAAATTTCAAACCGTTCAGGAAATACCGACGCTTGAATATTCAGGGTGGCAAAGCCACCCCTAATAATTTTTTTGAAGATAAAATCATGACATTTATGGTAAGGCAGTTCTGTTGGGATATTGTGTACAAAATTTGAGCCAAATCGAAGATACGAGGCATTTTCTGCTTTACAAAATAGTAAAGGTCCAGTACAGGGTTGTAGAACGGCGAAAATAGGGTGGAAAATTTTAAGTTACTCATGTTGCCCTTTAATTCGACCCCGTGGATAACGAATCTGTGACTTAAAAATACATCAAAGCCTTAGTTTTCATGTAATTGACCTTCTCATACGTATTGGATATGATGAACTATTAATTAATTAAAATATTAGAAATGAGGGTTGAATTTACATATTTAGGGGATGTTATACATACATCGGCTAAATTTTGATCCAAGCAATACGAATTTGAAGTCAAATCAATAAAATTCCATACCGTTTAGGAAATATCGGTACTTAAACATTTAGGGTGGCTTTGCCACCCCTTACAATTTTTTCAAAGGTAAAATTATAAATTTTTTTGAAAGGTTATTCTATTGGGATGTTGTGTACAAAATTTCAATTAAATTAGAAATACGAGACATTTTTCACTCCAAAAACACTAAGAGTCAGGTTTAGGGGTTTGCAATGACAGAAATGGGGTAGAAAACCCCGTGAATAACAAATCTGTGATTCAAAAATTCATTAGGGCCTTGAATATCACGTAATTGACCTTTTAATTGAATATAAAAAATAGTGTAACGAACAAGGCCCCTACAAGTAGACTTCCATCTCAACAAGGATGTTAAACGGGTGGCATACGTTACAGATTTATTTTTCTAATGTAGTTGACTAATACGTGTCAAGGACGGATGTCGTCAGGCCAAGTAGTCGAATGAGGGACAGCAAAAAGGTTTTTTTTTATATCTTGATTAGCATGAATTTGGAGCAAGAGGAAAACGTGCTCACATTTTTAATAGCTTATAAATATTTAAGTTTTACGTCCATCTCCTCAGTTTTATTGCATTATTTATACCCACAACCAACTATAAAACACAGCCATTATTCCACATAACGATTATTTGATATCATAACATTCAAATATCCATGCAAAATCGTTTTTCAGCTATTAACTATAAATTCCCTCTCATAAAAACTTATATGTTTTGAGGATGAATATTTGGATTGTTCAATAAGTATTAAACTTTTCTGCTAGATCCATCAATCCATCTCCGGAGTCGTTACATTACTTCATCGTCTTTTTCTATTCTGCAACGTCTAACGTCGCTGATCGGAACTAATGTAGATGGAAAAAGTAAGGTTAGGTGTTCGAAGAGAACGCAATCAAAAAAATTGATTGATAGCGGCGTCAGAGCTCGCATAATACCAATCTGAGTGTATTTGTCGAAAAGGAAACGATTTCACACTTTTAATTCAATTCCATATGGTTTTCTTTGATAAACCTTTGATTCAAGGGCTGTTTTGCGTATTAATAATTACACAAAGATATTCAAAGTTTGAAGATTCTTCTTGAAAGTTTTAATAAGAACAAAAGCTGGGGTGGAAAGAAAGTTCCTTGCGCTTCAAACAGCTTGAAAGAAACAAGAGGACATGCCGAGGTGTTTAACTAGGTGCCTAGGGCTTTCATTACGTTATTATAATGAAATATGTTGGGAATTTTCATAAACATTCATAAATTTCTTGTTGATTTTTTTTAAACTGTCCAACAATTAAAATGACAGTCACGTAAAGTCAAATTTAATCAAGTGAATCTAAAGTTAAAAGTTTCGTATACATAATTCGTTTTTTCCACGGCTGTCTGTTAGTCCAGACCTTTATTAAAATTAAGCGGAGCATTTTCTGGACGATATTGGAAGCCCTGTAACACGTTCTTCTTATTATTCCTTTTTTTGCTTTTTACAGGACGTGGCACATCCTGACGTCCAAAGTTTCCACATTATAATTTTTAATTCGGTTTTCATAAAGTTTTTAATTTTTTTTCTTACAGTTATACAAGCTTTGTATTGCAAATGAGGAAATTTGAATGTGAATCATGATTTTTCTGATAAAATACACAAACGGACAGTAAAAAACAAAAGAAATTCCAATTTTATTGCATATTCGTAATACTCAGAAAATTCTACCCCAAGCTAAATTTTTCCCCCACTTTCTTATCATTAGTATTTTGATTTCATAATTAGATTTCTAAGAAAATTTCATTTCGGTATATTTTTTTCCCCATTATTCTACCGTTGAGAATGGAATTAAAAAAAAAAACAAAAGAAGCACGGAAACAAGTTCACATAAGTCATTTTTTATTGTAAAGTCGTAATCTTCAAGAAATTCTACCCCAGATTAATTTTTTTCCCTACTTTCCTACTATTAAAAACAGAATTACAAATATATACTACATATAACGAATATTCGTTATAAACAAGGTTTCCTGCACGGTAGGATAGTCTCTGAGTACGAAAATACATGCATGATAAATTTCAGTTTATTACCAATTTACAATAAAGTATTGATTTCATTATATTATTCAACAATACCAAATATTCGTTATAAACGAGGTATCCCAGGGAGAAAAAATATTTTTGAGTTCATAATTGGATTCCTGAGAAAATTTCACCCCGTTGTGCCTTTTTTTCCTATTGTTCTACCATTAAAAACAAACTTATAATTTTTTAAATCAAATCAATTGTTTGTACTGAACGTCGTAAAAGAGTACGAAATTTTTTTATAAAATAAGTAAAAATGCAAATTTGGGATATTTCAGACCTTTTGGACAGGCTCCAGCGAATAAAAGATCCTTTTTATGAAATTTGGGAAGGGAAAAATGATTTTTCACACAAAAAGTGGGCCAAAACGTCCTATTTGATCAAAATAATGCATTTTGAAGAAAAATATAAAATTTAATTAGAATTGAGCTGAAATTTTATGAATTCAGTATTTCAGGAATGATTCAGGGGGTAGTTTATAAATTAGTTAATATCTTTGTTATTACATTCAGGAAAAATTTGAAAATTTGTACATTTATATAAAAAGGATTGGGGAATTTATTTATGTTATTAATTTTTGGGTAGCTCAACCCATTTTTGGGTAAAAAAATTATTGTTGCCAAACTATACATTAAAAAAGATTGTTGAGATATGACAAACAAAGGTTTATGGTGACCGAATTCGATAATTCAATTTTCAACCCACTTTTGGGTGTAAACTGTTTGTATTTATATCTCGGAAACTACACGAGATATTGATATGCAGTTTTCGATAATGTATTCAGTTGAATCTAGAAATTTGTACATTTATATAAAAAGGATTGAGGAATCTATTTATATAATAAATTTTTGGGTAGCTCCACCCAATTTTGGGTAACAAATTAATTATACATTAAAAAATTTATTGTGGCCCACACAAAATTTAAAAGGCACTACTATTGTTGATATTTTATAGCAGAATTTGAAAAACATTTTTGCTACCCTCGATGATACCCATTATTGGGTGTAAACTGTTTATATCAATATCTCGAGAACTATACAAGATATCGCCCTACATTTTTCGATGTTGTCTTTAATAAGAATCATATATTAATTTTTAGAGATTAATAATGTTCAGCTCCACCCATTTTTGGGTGAAAAATTGATTACACATTAAAAAACGTATTGTGATTAAACTATAAATTAGAAAAAATTTGAAAGGCATTACAATTGTAGGTATATCATAGCAAAATTGAAAAATGTAATTTTAGAATTTCGAAAAAGGTTTATGATACCCTTTATTGGGTATAAACTATTTAAATAAATATCTCGAGAACTATACAAGATATCAACATGCAATTTTCGATTTTATCTTAAGTAAGGATTGAACTATTATTTTGAGGCATTAATAATGGACATCTCCACCCATTTTTGGGTGAAAAATTATTTACACATTAATAAATTTACTATGGCCAAACTATAAGTTACAAAAAATTTGAAAAACACTACAATTATAAGTATTTCATATCAGAAATGAAAAATAGGTTCATACACCCTTTATTGGGTGTGAACTGTTTATATTAATATCTCGAGAACTATACAAGATATTGACATGCAATTTTCGATATTAGCCCAAGTAAGAATCAGACTTTTTTTTGGAGGCATTATTAATGGCCAGCACATGACCTCCCGTCAGGCATCATTAGTAAATAGGAGTTTAGAGGAGGAAATTGTAGAAAATAATTTCAGAATATTTTTTTTGAGACTGTACAAGTTTGAATTTTATAGTTTTAGTGGACAGCAAGTGACTTCCCGTCAATACATTTTTAGCAAAATAGATTAATGGGCAGTTTTTTTATTTTATACTGATGTAGAATTATGTAGGGGGTTAAAATTGAAAATGATGCACCCCGATTCGCTTTTGTTTTTTTGTTTGACTGCTGATATTGGGCAAAAATCGTACGAAATAGTTTGGAATATTAGTTGTACAAACTATTTTAATAAATTTTAAAGCGTAAATGTTGCATCCCGAAGGGTGCAACTTGCGAATGAATGGGAAAAAAGTAATAACAGTACTTTTGTTCAATTGAAAAATTCATTCTTTTGTTTGAAAGTCATTTTACAGATTGAGCCTTGCTGTTCATATTAATTTATTAGAAATCATTAAAATTTCGTTTGAAAAGAAACCATTAGGGCAACAACATCATTATCTTTTAAACTCAGTAATCTTCTTTATGTTTCCAGCATTGGTAACGAAAACGCAATTTCCCTAGATTACACCCCAAACGAAACTTTGAGAAGGCATATTCTCGTTTGTAGATAAATCACAACTTGAATTATTTAAGCTAGTAGCTCCACAAGAGGGATGAATAAATTATTGGAGGAGAATTGCTGAGGAAGGATGCCGCTTTTTGGGAAGAAAATATCATTTTAGGATTCGATTGTTTTGATTTATAAAGCTTATTTTTCGAATTTCTTTTGGTAATTTAGATTCTCTACACCTGTCTCTGTTTAAAATGTGGTTCTTATGTTGCCAAAAGTCAACATATAAGCTGGAAATTCAATTGTATTACAGAAATACTAATTACAATATAATTGATACTGGTGTGAAATAATTGGGGTAATTTTTTATTCGGAACAAAAGAAAATCAAGATTGAAAATACTTGACCTAAATAATTTGGTTTATTATGTAAAAATCCACATTTCCAACTTTCTCTATAACAAGCGGATTTTTCAAAACGTCTGCAAGTTGTTTGTCGAATGATCTTGTTCAAAGTTCGGACACTAATGCACTATTACAAGGATTCCGACCCATTTCAGGAGTAGTAACGGGTGAAACTAAGTTTAGAAACTTTTAAACTTGGGTTGATACAGTTGGCAAGAGAAAAAGATACTCTACAAGAAGATAATTGAATATTTTACTTTTTGTCACCAAGTTATTTCAGAACGTGATATTCTGTAACATTTTTATGATTAAAAAGTATTCACGTGCCTAAAAGTTCAACGAAATAAATCAAGTAAGCCCTCCGAGAACGAAAATGTATCAAAGTAAGAGGCTAAGTTACACATGCTAAAAGTTAGATTCGAAGGGTGATATATTTTGTATGAGACGTAAATATTCCGTTTTCTCAAAATTTGAATAAGTCTGACTTCCTTCCAAATACATCAATATTTAAACCAATTTTTATTTAAAATATATTTGATTTAAAGATTAGTTGAAAAAATGAAGTAATAAACTTACTGTAGGGCTGCGGGCGAGATCCATAATGTGGTTCTTGCAGCAAGGGCTGTGGTCGTCCATTGGTGTTGTTTTCTTTTACTGAAACAAAAAAAAAAAAATCTAATATTTCTTGTATAAAATATTCAAAAAGCAATTTAATGAATAAATGAATACAAGTAGAATCAGAAGAATTTTATTTAAAATCCACCCAATTCAAATCAGTTAATTAACCGAGGATCGATAACGAATAACTCTTTTACAAATAAAACAGACGAAATGAATTTTAATTAAAAATCTTAATCAACTTAAATTGGTACGACGCGAATTCATTTTTTGTGTATTATTTGCTAATCCAGAATTTATGTTCTTTATTGTGTAAATATCGGAGAAAATTAAAATAAAAATTTCTTACAAGATACCTTGGAGGTACCTGTTCTTCCTGGGAAATACTCAAAAATAACAAGTACATATTTCCTGCAGGATACCTCTGAAGTATCTGTATTTCCTGTGAAATACCTGTACTTCCTAAAAACTCTAAGATATTTCCTGCAGGATACCTTGAACATATTTTTGTAAAATACCTGCACTTCCTAGGAAATACTTATATTTATATTTCCTGTGGAAGTACCTGTACTTCCTAGAAAATACTCGAAGATAACATGTACATTTTTCCATTGAAATATCTATATTTCCTGTGGCATATCTGTACTTTCTGAGAAATTATTAAATATATCTTGCAGGATATCTTAAACGTACCTATATTTTCTGTAGAAGTACCTGTACTTCCTACAAAATACTCAGAGGATATCTCAGGAAATTTTATATTTATGGAAGTACCTGAACTTCCTATTAAATACTCAAAAATAACATGTACATATTTCCTGCAGGAAACTCAGAACTATTTGTATTTCCTGTGGAATATCTGTACATCCTAGAAAATACTCGGATTTCACTTGCAGATACCTTAAACGTATCTAATTCCTGCAGAGTACTTGTACTTCCTAAAAAACTCTCAGATATTTCCTGCAAGATTTCTTGGAAATATTGATACTTCGGATACCTGTACTTATGAATGATATGTACATATTTCCTACAGAATACCTCGAAAATATCTGTACTTCCTGTGGCATACCTGTACTTCCAACTGAATTCTCAGATATCTCAGAATATTTTCGAAATATATCGATATTTCCTGTGGTATATTTGTACTTTCAAGAAATTTTTGGATAACAAGTACAATTGTACATATATTTCCTGCAGGATGCGACGAAAATATTCGTTTTTTGTTTGAAATATTTGTTAAACTTTAGAATACTGCGCAGCTCCCTAAAATACAAAAAATGGAAATTCCGAGAAGATATGGCTATCTCAAAAATATTTTACAGAAAATACTTGGAAGGCATCCTGCAGGAAATATGCGCATGATATCTATAGATTTTTCCTAGGAAGTACAAGTATTTCACAGGAAATACTTATAGATAACATGTACATATTTCCTGCAGGAAACCTTCGAAGTATTTCCTGTGAAATACTTGTACCTACGGAATATTTCAAGAATTCCTGTTGTTATCATATAATATTGGACTTCCAATAAAAAACCTATACTTCTTTCGTTTATGCCACGAGCTTAAGTTATCTTATTTCTTATAAAAAAACTGTACTTCAGAACTAATATTGGTGAATTACAAGACATATTTCCTGCGCAATATTACTGGAATCCCGGTATTCATTTTGTGACACCTAGATTTCTCTGGAATATATGTATTTCCTGAAGGATACATACGAATAATATGTACGCATTTCCAACAAAATCTCCCAAAAAATCATTTATTTACTTTGTAATATCCCAATTTCTCTGAAATATATGTATTTCCTGAAGAATACCCACAGATCACATGTATTTCCTGCGAAATATTCTTGGAAATATCCATGAATTACATAAGTATTTCCTGCTAAATATTCCAGAAGTTTCTGTACCTATTTTGTAATACCCCATTTTCTCATAGAATTCCTGTATTTCCTAAGAACTACCCATTAAAAATATATATGTATTTCCTGCAAAAATAACCTAGGAATTACATGAATAATTTTGTTACGCCCGCTTCTTGAAAAATACCTGAATTTCCTACAGGATATTTATTGATTAATGTACGAATTTCCTGCGAATTATTTTATGAATTCTTGTGATATCCCACTTCTTATAAAATACTATTATTTCCTGCCATATATTTCAGATATTCCTGCAGTTATTTTGTGATGCTTTACTTCTGATAAAATACCTGTTGGAAATATGTACGTATTGCCTGCAAAAATATCCCAGGAAATCCTTGAACTATTTTGAAATAACTATTTTTTAGGGAATGTTCCTGGATTATACGTATGTATTTCCTGCAGAATAACTCGAGAGCAACTGTATTTATTTATCTTATTTTCTACCAGTATTTCCTGCAGAATATCCACATTTTATTGAGAATATTTGTAAAACTTTCTGTGGAATATTCAGGGAATATCATATTTCCTATGAAATACTTGTACTTCTTATGATATAACTGTACTTGCTAGGAAATACCCGTGAATTTCCAGCAAATTATTCCAGGAACTTATGCATTAACTCAATTATACCATACTTCCTATGAAATATCTGTACATCTTATAGAAAATAAGTATTTTGAAGAAAATACAGGTACTTTAGATATTTACAAGTATTCTGTAGGAAATATCGACATTTTCAAGATATCCTGAGTTATCTAAAAATTCTCTAGGAAGTACAAGTATGCCACATAAAATACAAATACTTCCGATGTATCCTGCAGAAAATATGTACATATATTCTGCAGGAAATATGTACATATATCCTGCAGGAAATATATATGAGTTTTTTAGGAAGCACAGGTATTCTGCAGGAAATAGATATGTCCAAAGTTTCCTACAGAAAGTATCTACGTATTTTCTAGGATGTATAGATATTCCACAGGAGATGCAAATACTTTCGAGGTATCCTGCAGGAAATATGTACATTTTATCTTTGAGTATTTCCTAGGAAGTGCATGTACTCCCGAAGTACGCAGGAATAAGTATTTTGTAGGAAGTACAGGTATTCCACATGAAATACACTTACTTCCAAGATACCTGCAGGAAATATGAACATGTTATCTGTGCATATTTTCAAGGAAATATAGGTATTTCCTATGAAATATCTGTATAAATATTTCAAAGGGAATATAGGTACTTTAGACGCATCCTGCCGAAAATATGTACATGTTATCTAAGGATATTTTCTAGAAGTACAGGTATACTACAAGAAATACAAATACTTCCGATGTACTCTGTAGGAAATATGTACATATTATTCATGAGTATCTCCTAGGACGTACAGGTATCCCACAGGAAATATCGATATTCTTAAGATATCCTTAGATATCTGAGAATTTTCTAGGAAGTACAAGTATGCCACAGAAAATACAGATACTTCAAATTTATCCTGCAGGAAATATGTAGTTGTTATCTATGAGTATCTTCTAGAAAGTATCGATATTTTCAAGATATTCTGCAGGAAATAGATATGCCCAAGGTTTCCTGCAAGAAGCATCGACGTATTTTCTAGGACAGATATTCCACAGGAAATAAAAATACTTCCGAGGTATCCTGCATGAAATATGTACATGTTATCTTTGAGCATTTCCTAGGAAGTGCATGTACTTCCGAAGTACCATGCAGGAAATAAGTATTTTCTAGGAAGTACAGCTTTCCACATAAAATACAGTTACTTCCAAGATACCTGCAGGAAATATAAACATATGTGCATATTTTCAAGAAAATATAGGTATTTCCTATGAAATATGTGTATAAATATTTTAAAGGAAATACAGGTATTTTAGACGCATCCGCCGAAAATATGTACATGTTATCTAAAGATATTTTCTAGGAAGTACAGGGTGCTACAAGAAATACAAATACTTCCGATGTACTTTGTAGGAAATATGTAACATATTATTCATTAGTATCTTCTAGGAAGTACAGGAATTCCACAGGAAATATCGATATTTTTAAGATATTCTGAGTTATCAAAGAATTTTCTAGGAAGTACAAGTATGCCACATAAAATACAGATACTTCCGATGTATCCTGCAGGAAATATGTACATATTATTCATAAGTATCTTTTACGAATTATTGATATTTTCAAGATATCCTGCAGGAAATATCTGAGTTTTTTAGGAAGCGCAGGTATTCTGCAGGAAATAGATGTGTCCATGGATTCCTGCAGGAAATATCTACGTATTTTTTAGGCAATACAAATACTTCCGAGGTATCTTGTAGGAAATATGTACTAGTTATCCATGAGTATTGATTAGGAAGTACAGGTATTCCACAGAAAGTATAGATACTTTCAAGATGTCTAGCAGGAAATATGAAGTATTTCCTAGGAAGTACAGTTATGCTATTCCGAAATATTCTGCAGGAAATATGTGCATGATATCTGAGCATATTTTTAAGGAAGTACAGGTATTACACTGAAAATATAGATATGTCCAAAGTATTTTGAGTATTTTTAGGTATTATTGGTAGTTCACAGGAAATACAGATGATTCCAAGATACTGTATTCTCGGTGAAATATCTGTACTTCTTATGAAATACTTGTACTTCTCAAGGATTGTATGCACGTATTTCTTGCGGAATATTTCAGGAACTCACGTATTCACCTTAAAATATTTTACTTCCTATTGAATATCTGTGCTTCCAATTATATGTACGTATTTCCTGCGAAAAACAAGTATTTCCTATAATTTTCACGAAATACCTGTACTTCTTAGGGAATACCAGTGAATTACATGTACATATTCTTACGAAACATTTCAGGAACTCATAAATTCACTTTATAATATGTTACTTCCTTCCTATTAAATATCTGCACTTCCTAGGGAATATTTTCTGCGGAATACATGTATTTCCTGTGGAATATCAGTATTCCCTTGAAATAATTGTATTCCTTGAAGGATACACTTTAATACATTAGTGATTACACTTTCACTCGAGATATTAAAAATTAATTCCTGAGCTGAGCATTCAGGGGTACACTTTCAGGGGCCTCAAACCCTCAGGTCATCTACTGACCTTATAAAACTTTTTATTGAAAAACCACACATCCCTTATTAATTTATGTTCTCTAATATATCCTGTAATTAGTTCACCGATAACCACATCAACCGCATCAACCCAACTTCCGCCGTTAATAAACAAATGAAAATCAATATTGACCATACATTCATACATTGTTTTTTTCAGCTACTGGTTTAATAATGAATTTGATTATCGTTTGTATAATTAATAGAGCTTCTAGATTTAATCAAGACCCTTACATGTTATTGCATCTAATCTAGGAGTATTCTGTCCTAATGTAATTCAATTTTGCGTGTCTAAAGTCCAACAGAAACTTTTAGTTCCCATATATTAAACGATCGCTGATTATATCCTCTGGAACTTGCTTCAGCATCTGACTTCCGGTCTGTAACTTCCTCCGGCGGATGGAAGGGAGACAAATTTCAAGAGGAGGTACTAAAACAAAAGGACCGATTCGACGAATTTCTCACTGCTACAATTATCTTGAAATATTCCACACTTCAATCAAGAACATATATTTTGTGGTATATAAAACCTCGTAGTAAAGATGTGCATATGAAATACCTTATATCAAAAATAATATATGTAGATTCACCCCCAAGAATTTTTATGAGTATTTTTGCATTTTCCAGCAGATGGAACTTTAATATGTTTCGTGCAATACGCTCGCAGAAATATTCTCTTGCCAAGCTCAAGAAAATGAAACAGTTTAAAAGTAGGTGACTGAATTTGAACGTGGCCGTACGTTAATCCAGATTGATGGACGTACGAGGAGGCTTAAAGTCACGTCTATTAATAATTCATATTCATAAACTTCAAATCGATTGAATAATGTGCCAAAATGTCAGATTTCATTTGAATATTCAACAAGTCTTCGGGGGGAGAGGGAGGAATAATTGTTTTGGATACTTACTACCACTAATTTATTTCGTGATCAATTTGTGGCTCATCACCACCGCAAATCAGGTGTGCGGTGCACAGGTGACCTGTCATGCATAAATGTGTTCAATCAGGAACATGTGAGTGTCACAGGTCAGAGGTCATTAACGAATAGATTATGAAATTGATACAGGGTTGTCTTGAGAACAAAACAAAACAAAAACGCTTTTACTGTGACTCTTTTATGAAGATATCAGAAATTAATTGGAAATATTTCCGCTAAATCGGCGTTCAATTCAAGTTTAACAGCAATAAATAATCGAATCTTAATTTAATCACCATTCGCTTATTCAGCAATTCAGGAAAAATAATTCCCTCGCTTTTGCAGACTGCCTTCTTCTTGAGCTTAGATAAAATGTTGCCAACTTTGCAATTTTCCCATTAAGGGATGAAAATATTAATTTTAAATTTTAATCATAGAAAAATGCCTCTACTATTCATAAAGAAAATGAAATCTTCCCAAATTGAATTTTCGTCATACATATTTCAAAGCAGGTACGAATTAGGGTATGTATAATTTATTTCACCCCGCGAAAAAGCACTACAAACATACTTTGCAGCAAGTAATCAGGAACTGAACATTGAAATGTTTTGTGGTTTGTTTTGTGACAAAGAATGATGAATTTTTCACGAGAAAAGGTTTTTTTGTGATAAAACCATCCTCGTACTAATAACTGCTCAAAATTCCGTTTTAAAGTGTTGTTAATTTAAAACACAAACACGTTTTCAGTTTAAGACTTTAAGCACTTCACTTCTTGTATGAGATCAGTACTCAGTACGTGCTTATATCTGAGTTTAGAAAAACATCCCCAGGCTACACTTTGATCTGCTTCGCAGAATCTTATTTAGACAATAAAAAACGTATTAAGAACAATTCTTGAAGAAAAAAATTCAGGAGTAACAATTGAACTTGTTTTATAAATAATGAGATAAACATCAAATTTAGTATAGCATCAGTGAGTTCTTTTCAATGGCACAGTTATTCACATCCTGTGACGTCACCAGAGGTACAATTCATCATAGAGGTACATGTGCAGCTTCACTAATCCAGTTACAGGATTCCCTGGAGAGAAGAGAATCCGACATAAAGGTTTATGAAAAGATTAAATGCCCGTGAATTTCTATATCGAGTGCAGATTACATTTCATGATTTATTTCAAGCACCAGAAGTCCAACAAAAATCGGAGCTTTGTGACGTTATTAAGGGAAGATATGAGTAACCCCAGAAAAAAATTCAACCCGTTCAGTTGACATTTGTGAATAAGTTATGGAATATTTTATCGGAAAACATCCATTAACTAAAAATTTTCCTTGTTTGGTACAGGTATATCATTGGAAATACAGGAATACCATTGGAAGTACAGGTATACCATTGGAAGTACAATTATACCATTTGAAGTACAGGTATACCATTGGAAGTACAATTATACCATTTGAAGTACAGGTATTCCATTGGAAGTACAGGTATACCAATGAAAGTACAGGTATACTATTAAAAGTATAGGTATACCATTGGAAGTATAGTTATTTCGCAGGAAGTACAGGTATACCGTTGAAAGAACAAGTATATCATTGGGGAAGTACAAGTATACCACTAGAAGTACAGGTATATCATTGAAAAGTACAGGTATACCATTAGAAGTACAGGTATGATAATGGAAGTACAGTTATACCATTGGAAGTACAGTTATTTCGCAAGAAGTACAGGGGTATTTCAAAAGAAATACAGGTATTCCAAAAATAATCGGAGCACATAACCCACGGATATTCCTGAGGAAATACAAGTATTCCACAGGAAATATTAAGGTACTTTGAAGGATTCAGTTACTTCAGTGAAGTACAGGTTTTTCATAAGAAGTACTGTACAGAGGAAATAAGAGTATTTCAGTGGTATTTCGCAGCCAATATGTACGAGAAACTCATCGGTATTCCTCAGGAAATACAAGAATACCATTGGAAGTACAGGTATTTAATAAGAAATACAGTTATGCTACAGGAATAACAAGTATTTTATTGGAGTACTATTATTCCTGAGAAACACAAATATTTCTGTGATATTTAGCAGGAAATATGTAGGAGTAGTCCATCGATATTCCTCAAGAAATACAGGTATACCACAAGAAGTACAGGTATTCTATTGAAGTACTGTTATTCCAGAGACACACAGATATTTCAGGGATATTTTGCAGAAATCATTTAGAGTAGTCCATCGGTATTTGTCAGAAAATACAGGTAAACCATTGAAAGTACAGGTATACCATTGTAAATACTGGCATTTGATAGGAAATACATTAATTCCACAGGAAATACAGATATTTTATTGAAGTACTATTATTCCAGAAAAACACAAATATTTCAGGGGTATTTCGCAGGAATCATTAAAAGTAGTCCATCGATATTATTTAGGAAATACAGGTATACCATTGGAAATACAGGTACTTGATAGGAAATAGTTATTTCACAGGAAGTATAGGTATTTTATTGAGATACTATTATTCGAGAGAAACACAAACATTTCAGTGGTATTTTGGACGAAATATGTACGAGTAGTCCATTGGTATTCCTCATGAAACACAGGTATACTATTGGAAGTACAGGTATTCCATTGGAATTACAGGTATACCATTGGCAGTACAGATATACCATTGGAAGTACAGGTATTCCATTGAAAGTACAGGTATCCATTGGAAGTATAGGTATACCATTGGAAATACATATATACCATTGGAAGTACAGGTATATCATTAGAAGTACAGGTATTTATTAGGAATTACAGTTATTTCGTAAGAAGTATAGGAGTATTTCAAAAGAAATATAGGTGTTCCAGTAGTACTCCAAAAAAAAAACGGTGCACATAATCCACGTATATTTCTGAGGAAGTACACGTATTTTATTGAAATACTATTATTTCATAGAGGCACAATTATTTCTGTAGTATTTCCCAGGAAATATGTACGAGTTGATCATCGGTATTCCTCAGGAAATACAAGAATACTATTGGAAGTACAGGTATACCATTAGAAGTACAGGTATTTGATAGGAAGTAAAGTTATTCCACAGAAAGTACAGGTATTTTATTGAAGAACTATTATTCCAGAGAAACACAAATATTTCAGGAGTATTTCGCAGGAATCATTAAAAGTAGTCCATCGGTATTACTCAGAAAATACAGGTATATCATTGGAAGTCCACGGGTATTTAATAGGAAATACAGTTATTACACAGGAAGTACAGGTATTTTATTGAAATACTATTATTCCAGACAAGCACAAATATTTCTGTGGTATTTTGCAGGAAATATATGTGAGTAATTCATCGGTATTCCTCAGGAAATACAGGTATATTATTGGAAATATAGGTATACCATTGGAAATACAGTTATTCCCTAGGCAGTACAGATATTTTATTAAAGTTCTATTATTCCAGAGAAACACAAATATTTCGGTGATATGGAAATATGTACGAGTAGTCCATCAGTATTTCTCAGGCAATACAGGTATACCGTTGGAAGTATAGGTATTTACAGAAAATATGAGGGTTTTCCTGAGGAAGTACAAATATTCCAAGAGTATTTTGCAGGAGATACGTATATATATATATATATAACTTGGATACGACTCAGGATATACAAATATACCGTTGGAAGTACTGGAAGTATAAGGATATTCCTTAGAAATTGCAGGTATACTATTGGAAGTACTGTTATTTCATAGGAAATACTTTTATTCAACAGCGGAATTCCAATTCCAAAGGTTTTTGCAGGAAATGCGTGCATGCAATATACGGGTATTCTTCAGGAAATACAGGAATACTATTGGAAGTACAGGAATTTCATAGGGAATACAGTTATTTAACAGTAAGAACAAGAAATCAGCACATATTCCAAACATATTTTGCAGGTGATATGTTCATATAATCCATGGTATGCCTCAGAAAGTACAAGTATACCATTAGAAGTAGAAGTATTTCATTTATTCGACAGGAAGTACAAGGGTATTTTAAAAGAAATCAATGCATAAAATCCACAGATATTTTGCACATGTTATTCACTGGTATTCCTAAGGAAGTACTGGAATTTCATTGAAGTATTATTATTTCATAGAAGCACAATTATTCCTGCAGTATTTCTCAGGCAATATGTACGAGTTGATCATCGGTATTTCTCAGGGAATACAAAAATATTATTGGAAGTATAGGTATACCATAAGAAGTACAGGTATTTGATAGTAAGTACAGTTATTCCACAGGAAGTATAAGTATTTTATTATTATTCCAGAGGAAAACAGATATTTCAGGAGTATTTTGAAGGAATCATTAAAAGTAGTTCATCGGTATTAATCAGAAAATATAGATATACTATTGGAAGTACAGGTTTTTAATAGGAAATACAGTTATCCCATAGAAAGTACAGGTATTTTTTTGAAGTACTATTATTCCAGGGAAACACAAATATTTCGCAGGAAATATATACGAATAGTTCATCGGTATTCCTCAGGAAATACAAAATACCATTGGAAGTACAGGTATACCATTGGGCATACAGGTATTAATTACGAAATGTAATTATTCCATAGGAAGTACAGGAGTATTCCATTAGTATTCCAAAACAAATTGGTGCATATAATCTACGGGTATCCTGAGAAAGTATAGGTATTGCACAGGAATACAGAGGTACTTCAAATGAAGTACTGTTATTTCAGAGGAAATATGAATATCTCAAAAGTATTTCGTATTGCCTAGGAAGTACAAGTATTTCAAGAGTTTTTTGCCTGCGAAGAACCTCTTAAATACTTATACTTCCTGTAGAATACCTGTACTTCCTCGGGAATACCTGTGGATCAGGTACACCTGCATTTCTTTTGGAATACCGCTGTACTTCCTGTGTAATAATTGTATTTCCTATCAAATACCATACTTTCAATGGTATATCTGTACTTCCAAGGGTATACCTGTACTTCCAATGGTATATCTGTACTTCCAAGGGTATACCTGTATTTCCAATTGTATACCTGTACTTCTTATGGTAAATCTGTATCTTTTGAGGAGTACCTGTGGATTACCCATACATATTTCCTGCAAATTACATGTGCTTCCTCAGGAACTCCTGTGAACTACATGTGCCTATTCTGAAATCAAATTATTCTCCTGCTGGAATAATTCAGCACTGAATTAAGGTTGAAAAATAAATTTTCTGACAAGGCTGCGAATAAATATATAATTTAGAATTTCTTTCATTCATTTTAAACTCAAAGTTTTTAAAGTTGGGCCGATTTCAATTATTCTTTTGCTGCAAGCGTTTCAAGTTTAAATTGAGGGCAGAAATCTCAACTTTTTGACAAGTTAACAAAAGAAATACATACATTAATACATTTTAGAATGTGTAACTGAATTTGACAGTGAATTTAAATTTGATGATGGTGCGAATTTTCACATGTGTCTGTAGTACACCGAAATGTCATTAACTCCCAACGATATGGTGAATAAACGACTGCATCCGCGGTTTTTACCGTGTGAGCTTCCGCCTAATCTTCGGATAGATTTATTATACCACCGTAGAGAATTTTTACGCAATATCAGTGCAATAAATTAAAAAAAAGGAAATTGTAAGAATTGTAATCTTTTTTGAAAACAATATTTAACTGGAAACAGAGTAGTTTCCATTATCAATAAATCAAATCCGTCGGAATTGAAGATATCAAAATATCTTATAGAATTTAGATTTACGAGGTAGGGAAGAAAGTTTGCGTGCAGGAAACGATTAACCTTTTAAACGACTCGCAGATGATTGTCGTGGATCATATCATTTTTAATAATTCTGTCAAACAATCGTAGCTAAAAATATAAAACGAGGTTATTGATTTTTATTCTCATAAAGATAGGAAATAATTCAAATAATAATTAAACCGTACATCATTCATAATTAATGAATGAAATCCAATTTTTCCTGCTTTATTGACAAACGCTAGTGCGTCGCGACGCCTGAATATTATTGCATACATTAACGTCCCACTAACAAGGTTAACCATAATATGATATATTATATTCATGAGGCAATATGTTTGTCAAAATGTCAAATGCAAGCACGTTGTTTGGGGATGAATTGTGAGTTGAGGGACTATTGAAAAATAACCAACAGTTAAGGCAAGCGCTGTTGGCATGCCTGCAACTGAAACTGAAACTGAAATTAGTTCGTGGTGGATAATATAGTAGGAAATAGTATTTATACATAAAGATGTACTAATAAGTAAATATATATGTATTCAGGTATTCCTGAGAAGGTACATATATTCCAAAGGTTTTTCGCAGAAAATACAAAGTTATTCTAAAATAAATCAATGCATGTTATCCACAGATATTCCTGAAGAAGTACAGGTATTTCGCAGGAAATGCGTACATATTCCTCAGGAAATATATATAAATAATCCACGGCTATTCCTCAAAAGATACAGGTATACCATAAGAAGTACAGGTATTTCATTGGAAGTACATACCATTGGAAGTACAGGTATTTGATAGAAAATACAATTATTACACAGGAAGTACAATATTCATAGATAAATCAATGCACTTTATCCACGGGTATTCCTTAAGAAATATGGATTTTCTATAGGAAGTACAGTTATTCCAAAGAAAATATAAGTATTTCAGAGATTCTTTGTAGGCAATATGTACATTTAATTAACATGTATTGCCTAGGAAGTACAAGTATTTATCTGGTTGAGAATACAGATATTTCAAAGATACTTTGCAGGAAATAAGTACATGTAGTCCACGGGTATTCCTCAAAAAATACAGATATACCATTTGGAAGTACAGGTATTTCATAGGAAGTACATTTACTAAACAGGAAGTACAGGAGTATTCAAGAAGAAAGGTATTTCGCAGGAAATAGGTATATGTAATTCATGACCATTACTCAGGAAATACAGTTATTAAACAGAAAGTACAAAGGCAATCCAAAAAAGTGCAGACATTCTAGTATTATTCCAAAAGCAATGCATATAATCTACAGATATTTCTGAGGAAGTACAGATTTGGCAGGAAATACGTACATATAATCCACAAGTACTGCTCAGGAAATACAAGTAAATTATTGGAAGCACTGTATTTCATAGAAAATACAGTTATTCAATAAAATGAATGCAGATATTGAACAGGAAGTATTACTGAGGAAATACAGTTATTCCAAACATATTTTGCAGGGAATACGTATATGTAATCCACTGGTATTGCTCAGGAAATACACATATACTATTGGAAGTACAGATATTTCATAGGAAATACAGTTATTTAATAAGAAGAACAAAAGTATTCCAAAAGAAATCAACAGATATTCCAAAGAAACTACATATATTCCAAAGGTATTTCGTAGGAAATAAGTACATGCAATCCACGGGTATCCCTCAGGCAATATAAGTATACCATTGGAAGTATAGGTATTCTATAGGAAATACAATTATTATACAACAGGAAGTACAAGGGTATTTCAAAATAATTCAATGCATGTTATCCACAGGTATTTCTGAGGAAGTACAGATATTTCACAGGAAATACATACATATAAGCCATAGATATTTCTCAGGAAATATCACTGGAAGTACAGGTTTTCAATAGGAAACAATTATCTAACAAAATAAATCAGAACAAATAATCAACGAGTATTACAGAGGTAATACAGGTATTCCAGACGTATTTTGCAGGAGATATGTACATGTAATCCACTGGTATTCCTTAGGAAATACACGTATATTATTGGAAGTACAGGTATTTCATAGGAAATATGTACATGTAATCCACCGGTATTCCTCAGGAAATTCAAGTACACTATAGGAAGTACACATATTTCATAGGAAATACAGTTATTTCATAGGAAGTACAAGGGTATGCCAAAATAAATCAGGGCATGAAATATACAGGTATTTCTAAGGAAGTACAGGTATTCCCAAGAAAGTACAGGTATTCCTAAGGAAATACAGGTATTCCAAAGGTATTTCGCAGGAAATACGTACATGTAATCCACGGATATTTATCAGGAGAAAGAGAGTATCCATGGGAAATATAGTTACTCAACAGAAAGGGCAAGGATATTCAAGAAATTCCTGAAATATTTCGCAGGAAATATATACATGTCATTCGCGGATATTCTTCAGGAAATACTGGTTTATCATTGGTAGTACAGGAAATACAGTTATTTAACAGGAAATAGTTCTAAAAGAAATCAGTACGGGTATGTCTGAGGAAGTAAAAATATACCACAGGAAATATGAGCATATCAGAGGATTTCAGAGAGAATACCACAGGAAATACTGAGATACGCCGAGTTGAAGAAAGCAGGTATTTCTTAAAAAATACAGGCTTTTCGTGAGAAATATTGTTATTCTATAGAATTGTATTTCACAGGCAATATTTACATGAAGTCCACGTGTATTCCCTAGGAAGTAAAGATATTTTTTGAAAGTCCAAATATGTTGTTGGTTGACGGTATACAGGTATTTCAAAGATATTCCGCAGGAAATCCGAAACTTATTTTCACTGGTATTCTTAAGGAAATACAGATATACCATTGGAAATACAGGTATTTCATAGGAAATACAGTTATTTTGAAGGAAGTACAGGGGTATTCCAAAAGAAATACAGGAGTATTACAGAAATATTCTGAAAAAAATTTGTGCATATAAACTACAGGTATTTCTTAGGAAGAACAGGTATTCCACAGGAAATACAAACATACCAGAAATACGAGGAAATCCTAAAAAAAAAAACAGGAGTATTAAAAAAGTATTCTAAAATAAATCAGCGGGTATTTCTAAAAAAAGACAAGTATTCCAAAGGAAATACAAACACCCAATTGAAGGTACAGGTATTTCATACTTATTCCACAGGAAGTACAGAAGTATTCCAGAAGAAATACAGGTATATTGCAAAAGTATTTTGAACGAAATCCCAATCTACGGGTATTCCTTGGGAAGTACAGGTATTTCACAAGAAATATGGGTATTCCATAGAGATATATTCCCTAAGAAGTTCAGGTATTCTGTTGGAAGTACAGGTATTCCGCCAGTTGACGAAATTTCAAAGATATTTCGCAGGAAATATCTACATGTTATCCACGGGTATACAAGTTAACCATTGGAAGTACAGGTATTTCATAAAAAATACAACTATTTTACAGGAAATACAGGGGTATTCCAAAAGAAGTAAAAATATTTAAGAAGTATTTGAAAAGAAATCTGTGCATATTATCCACAGAGGAAGTACAGATATTAGTATTCTAAAGGAAGTACAGGTATTTCACGGGAAACACTGAAGTATTTTTCAGAAAATTCAGGCATTCTAAAGTAATACAAATTTTTCATAAGAAAACATGTTATCAAAAAAAATAGAGGTATTCCAGAAGTATTTCAAGTATTTCAGAGTACTTCGCAGGCAATATGTACATGTATTCCTTAAGAAGTTCAGGTATACCGCTAATTGTTGATGGAATACAAGTATTTTAAAGAAATTTCGCAGGAAATAAGTACATGTAGTTCACGATTATTTCTTAGGAAATACAGATATACCATTGGAAGTACAGGTATTCCTGAGGAAGTACAGGTATTCCGCAGGAAATACAGGCATTCCAGAGGACTAATATTTCAGAGGCAAGTCAGATGTTTCACAGAAAATATTGGGGTATATATTACTTATAAAATACAGGTTTTTCGAAGGAAATACAGGTACTGCACAGGAAATACAAACATTTCACAGGAAGTACACGAGTATTTCAAAAGAAATATAGGGGCATTACAAAAGTTATTCAAAAGAAATAGTTTTATATAGTCGATAGACATTCCTGAGGAAGTACAGGTGTTCCACAGAATATATTAATGAAGGTACAAGTATTTTATATAGGAAATACAGTTATCAAACAAGAAGTACAATAGTATTTCAAGAGAAATACAGGAGTATTACAAGAGAATTTCGAAAGAAGTCAATGAATATAATCTATGGGTATTACTGGAGAAGTACAGGCATTTCACAGGAAATAAAGGCATATGTTTTCGTGAAAATCCAGATATTCCGTTGGGAATGCAAGTTGATGAATTACAGGTATTTCAAAGATATTTCGCAGGAATAACATACATGTAATCCACGGATATTTTTCAGGAAGTACAAGTATTTCATAGGAAATACAGTTATTCCATAGGAAGTACAGGGGTATTCTAAAAGAAGTTCAGGTTTCCTGTTGGAAGTGCAGGTATTTTAAAGATATTTTGCAGGAAATACAAATATATTATACAGGTTTACCGTTGGAAGTACAGGTACTTCTTTGGAAATATAGTTATTTCATAGGAAGTACAGAGGTATTTCAAAAGAAGTATTCCAGAAGTATCCGAAAATTAAATAATCCATGGGTATTTCTGCGGAAGTACAGGAAATACCTGTACTTTTGGAGTATTCAAAGGGAAATACAGCCCAATTTGGATAATAAAAGAGATGTGACACTATTTGCAACTTGAAATTTGAACTGATGTTTTCCACAAAGTGTTATTTGAACAACACACGTCTTTTTTTATCAGTCTGATGTGTTAGATATTCTTGAACGTTAAAAATATCTGCACTTCTGTTCACCCACGTAACATCGCTTCCGATGTGTCTTAAAATCACATCATATGATGCGGTGGAAGTCTGCATTGTATGTACGTAGTATCATCAGCACTCGCAGATCGCTTCCGTTCGATAAAATAAAAAACGCGTTAGCTTCGAGACATTTTTCGCTTGGAAACATGATAAAATATTGAAGAGATAGCAGAGACTTCAAATATTATAGGTCAGTATTTTTAATGGTACAAAATATAGTTCTTGCACCAGTTGCTCCGCAGGAAAAGCATTACCTGATGAATAATGCAACGCAATGTAGAAAATGGGGTAGTTTATCCCTTTTTTGGTCACATATTCGATTGATTTTTATTTCTGTTAACGAATTCTGTCATCGTCTATGACATTTATTTTTGCTATCCAACCGGCACGTTTTTACCGCTACCGGTATGTATAATACCGGTACGGCAACTTGCTAAAGGTAACATACGGAATACGAAATATGACAGACGGCAAAACGATTGGAAACTTTGAAATATGGATACGTGGTGGATTTAGCCGGTTTATATAGCAGGTGTTTCATAAATATAAAGCAGCTTGATGCAATAGATTTAGGGGTGAAAGAAAAAGAGAAAAAGATTTTTTTGTTCTTCTACGTCACTCTTCTTGACAAGTAAATCAAGTGACGTCACAACCGCAAACAACTGTCGTTCGTAATACTTTAATGCTCTTCAGGTGCGCAAAAAATGACACGCGACTTGCCAACAAGTTAATATTTAATACCAACCCTAGCAAATTTGTTGCATGTTGGTTTTTTTTCAATACTAGGGTGGATGAATATTTTTAATAATTTATTTGACAGGGTTAGAATATTGTACGTGAAATATGACATAAAACAGATAGTTCCAGTATAAATCATGTTCAATAAAATAATTATGAAACCTGAAGTTCTAAAAAATTCGAAGCAAAATAAAAATAAAATATAACTCTTGATAAAACGAATACATATTCATGAAATTTGTAATTATTTTTATGTTAATAGACTAGTACTTCATGCAGTAGGCCTTTTACACATGGAATACATTAAAAAATGGAGAATTCCAATTTAATTTTACAGCCACATACTTCTAATCTTAAATATGCTAAACATTGTGATTCCTGAACAGGGGACGATGAATGATTTCTTTTATGGTTTTAGATCCCCACAAAATGGCACAATTTTACGACCACTGCTTAATCAATAAATTACAAATAAATTAAATATGACAATAACTGCTGAACAGGTATTGATAAATAATTGATTTTATGACTCATCACACCTTGAACCTTCTTTTAGATCCCCACAAAATGGCATAATTTTCCGACCACTGGTTTATTAATAAATCAATATTTTATCTTACGTGAACATGAATGAATTTAATATGACAATAATTCCTGAGCAAGTATAGATAAATAATTGATTTTATGACTAACTACACCTTAAACCTTCTTTTAGATCCTCACAAAATGGCATACTTTTTTGACCACTAGTTTATTGATAAATCAATATTTTGTCTTGAGCGAGCATGAATGCATTTTAAAGGACAATAATTTCTGAACAGGTTTTGCTGAATAATGAATTTTATAACTAAGTACACCTTTAACCTTCTTTTAGATCCCTACAAAATGGCATACTTCCATGAGCACTGATTTATTAATAAATCGATTTTTCAGCTTATGTGAACATAAATGAATTTGATGTGACAATAATTCCTGAACAGGTATTGATAAATAATTGATTTTATGAATAATTACACCTTAAGCCTTCTTTTAGATCACTACAGAATGGCATACTTTTTTGACAACTGGATTATGGATAAATCAGTATTATGTCTGGAGCAAACACAAATTAATTTGATGTGACAATAATTCCTGAACATGTATTGATAAATAATCACACCTTAGACCTTCCTTTAGATCCTCACAAAATGGTATACTTTTTTAACCACTGGTTCATCAATAAATTGATATTTCGTCTTGAGCGAACACAAATTAATTAGATGTGACAATAATTTCTGACCATATATTGATAAATAATAACACCTTAAACCTTCTTTTAGATCCCCACAAAATGACATACTTTTTCAACCACTGGTTCACGAATAAATCGATATTTAGTCGTGAGTAAGCACAAATGAATTTGATGTAACAATAACTCCTGAACAGGTATTGACAATTAATTGATTTTATGACTAATTACACCTTAAACCTTTTTTTAGATCCCCACAAAATGGCATAATTTTTTAACTACTGGTTTATGAATAAATCGATATTTATTCGTGATTGAGTACAAATGAATTTGATTTGACAATAATTCCTGAACAGGTATTGATAAATAATCACACCTTAGACCTTCTTTCAGATCCCCACAAAATTGTATACTTTTTTGACTACTGGTTCATCAGTACATTGATATTTCGTCTTGAGCGAACACAAATTAATTTGATGTGACAATAATTCCTGAGCATGTATTGATAAATAATCACACCTTAGAACTTCTTTTGAATCCCTACAAAATGGCATACTTTTACGACCACTAGTTTATGATTAAATGGATATTTTGTCTTGAGTGAACACAAATTAATTTGATGTGATAATAACTTCTGAACAGGTATTGATAAATAATTGATTTCATGTCTAATCACACCTTAGACCTTCTTTTAGATCCCTACAAAATGGTATATTTTTTTGACCAATGGTTCATGAATAAATCGGTATTTTATCTCACGTGAACATAAATGAATTTAATCAGACGATAATTCCTCAAAAGGTTCTGCTAAATAATGAATTTTTCAGCTAATTACACCTTAAACCTTCTTTTAGATCCATGCAAAATGGCATACTATTGCAACCACTGAGTTATTGATCAAATTATATTTTAGTTTGCATAAACATAAATAAATTTAATGTGACAATAATTCCTAAACAAGTATTGATGAATAATTGGTTTTATGAATAATTACACCTTGAACCTTCTTTTAGATCACTACAAAATGGCATACTTTTTTGACTACTGGTTTATGGATAAATCGGTATCTTGTCTGGAGCAAACACAAATTAATTTGATGTCACAATAACTTCTGAACAGGTATTGATAAATAATTGATTTTAAGAATAATCACACCTTAAACCTTCTTTTAGACCACTACAAAATGGCATACTTTTTTGACTACTAGTTTATGGATAAATCGGTATCTTGTCTGGAGAATACACAAATTAATTTGATATCACAATAACTTCTGAATAGATAATGATAAATAATTGATTTCATAAATAATCACACCTTAGACCTTCTTTTAGATCCCTACAAAATGGTTTTTTTTTTTGACCACTGGTTCATGAATAAATCGGTATTTTATCTTACGTGAACATAAATTAAATCTGCTAAATAATGAATTTTTCAGCTAATTACACCTTAAACCTTCTTTTAGATCCATGAGAAATGGCATACTGTTGCAACCACTAAGTTATTGATAAAATTATATTTTAGCTTGCATAAATATAAATAAATTTAATGTGACAATAATTCCTAAACAAGTATTAATAAATAATTGGTTTTATGAATAATTACACCTTAAACCTTCTTTTAGATATCTATAAAATGGTATACTTTGACGAACACTGGCTTATCAATAAATCGATATTTTGTCTTACGTGAACATGAATAAATTCAATGTGACAATAATTCCTGAGCATGTTTTGATAAATAATCACACCTTAGACCTTCTTTCAGATCTCCACAAAATGGCATAATTTTTTAACCATTGGTTTACGAGTAAATCAATATTTAGTCGGGAGTGAGCACAAATGAATTTGATGTAACAATAACTCCTGTACAAGTATTGATAAATAATTGATTTTATGAATGATTACACCTTGAACCTTCTTTTAGATCCCCACAAAATGGCATACTTTTACAACCACTAGTTTATTGATAAATTAATATTTTGTCTTGAGCGAGCATGAATGCATTTTATAGGACAATAATTTCTGAGCAGGTTTTGCTAAATAATGAATTTTATAACTGAGCACACCTTAAACCTTCTTTTAGATCCACACAACATGGTATACTTTTTTGACCACTGGTTCATGTACAAATCAATATTTAGTCGTGAGTGAACACAAATGAATTTGATGTGACAATAATTCCTGAGCATGTATTGATAAATAATTGATTTTGTTAATAATACACCTTAGACCTTCTTTTAGATCCCTACTGAATGGCATACTCCCACACAATATATTTTTCAGCTTGTACGAACAGAAATTAATTCAATGTGACAATAAAACCTTAACAGGTTTTGCTAAATAACTAATTTCAGGACTGAGCATATTCGTCAACCTTTTTTAGATCCTCACAAAACGATATACTTTTTTGACAGCTGGTTTATTAATAAATTGATATTTAGTCGTGAGTAAACACAAATAAATTAAGTATGGCAATGATTTCTGAACAAGTATTGATAAATAATTGATTTTACGAGTATTAACACCTTGAACCTTCTTTTAGATCTTCACAAAGTGGCATGCTTTCGCGACCACCGGTTTATGGATGAATCGGTATCTTATCTGGAGCAAACATAAATTTATTTGATGTGACAATTATTCCTGAACAGGAAGTAATAAAAAATTGATTTCAAGAATGATTATACCTTAAACCTTCTTTTAGATCACTACAAAATGGTATACTTTTTTGACCACCGGTTTACGAATAAATCGGTGTTTTATCTGGAGCAAACACAAACTGATTTGATATCACAATAACTCCTGAACGGGTATTGATAAATAATTGATTTTAAAAGTAATCACACCTTGAACCTTTTTTTAGATCCTCACAAAATAGCATAATTTTTTGACCACTGGTTTATCAATAAATTGATATTTCGTCTTGAGCCAACACAAATTAATTTGATGAGACAATAATTCCTGAGCATGTATTGATAAATAATCACACCTTAGACCTTCTTTTAGATCCCCACAAAATGGCATACTTTTGCGGCCACTGCTTCATTGATAAATCGATATTTTATCTTAAATGAATTTGATGTGACAATAATTCTTGAACAGGTATTGATAAATAATTGATTTTAACGAATAATCACACCTTGAACCTTCTCTTAGATCCCCACAAAATGGCATACTTTCACAACAACTGATTTAATAATAAATCGATATTTTGTTTTGAGCGAACACAAATAAATTGAGTATGACAATAATTCCTGAACAGGTATTGATAGATGATTGATTTTATGATTAACCCAACCTTAAACCTTCTTTTAGATCCCCATAAAGTGGCATTTTTTTTCGACCACTAATTTATCAATAAATCGATATTTTGTCTTGAGCGAACACAAATGAATTTGATGTTACAATAATTCCTGAACATGTAAATCAATAATAATTGAATGGGGATCAATAAATGATTGTTTTTATGTTGAATTTATTTAATTCAATTTTGGGAATGAATTAAATGCCCAATCGTTAAATCTAAGTGTTTTAAACTATTTAAAACAGGTGTTTTAAATTGTTTTAAACAGTTGTTTTAAACTGTTTAAAATAGTAGTTTTCAATTAAAACGTAGAAATATCCATCAAATTTCTTCTTCCATGGCAGTGTTTTTTATTGTTTTTTTTTTTTTGTTGAAACACTTACCAATAGTTCAATCGTTGACGTGGTGATTGGAGCGGTGTGTAGAGGGAACAAACTCAGGCAGGGGTAGGTGCCACGTCACGTCACGTCACATCACGCCACGTCACGTCACTTCCAGAGACCTGCACACAGTCAAACATTCCACTTGACTTAAAACATTTAATACCGCGTGATTTTAGATTTTCGAAAAAGTTTCTTTTTTTGAAATGAATGTTATTTACGAGAGTATTGTGAAATGTTTGTCAGTGTGCAGGCTGAAAATTTTATAAACTGTTATTCTGATCTAGTGTCTTCACTTTTCACTGTTCATGTTTTGGTTTTTAGTTGTTGTTGTGTCTTGTTCTTCCTGTTTGTAGTTTTCTATGATGGATGATACTGATTTTTATATGTTCGTTGTTATGTTTCTCTGTAGGTGGTTTCTTCTCAGACAAATCAACCAATTTTTATTTTTGCTCTTCATTAAATACACTTGCAAATTAGTTGAAACATGGATGAGGCACTGTAGTTATTATTAATACTGTGACAATGAAATATTTATATTTAAATAAATGCCAGATAAATTTCAAAACATGACACGATATTAATAATAGTTAAATCCTATGAAATATTAGTGGAAAGTTTCGAATTTAAATGGCATTTGTCCAATTATGAATTATATTAAAATATTTTCAAATGTACTGGATGTAACGAACCACCCAAAATAAATTGAAATTAGGGTGGTTCGTTATACCCAGTATACATTTTATTATTCGCTATGACAATAACTTTCAGTTTAGCGCATGCGTGATCACATATTCATGAACACAGAGTGTGAAGATGAATATTATATGTGTCACGAAGGTGTTGCTCATTCTATAGACGTGTGTGTTTAAGTTAGGGATATAAAGCGCAGCTCTGGAGCTGCGCTGCAGCAGATTGTGTAATAGATTTGGATTTATGCTAGAAAATAGGAATAGATTACCCTTAATGGTATTTTAAAAATATAAAAGATGCTAATGTTTAAATAAATGTCATCTACATATCTTTCATCACCAATAGTCTTGCAGTATCATATCGCGTTTCGAATCTCGGAAATTGCCTCAATATCCGGATGGAAAAATCAAAGTACCCCCTTTCTGTATTCAGGTTTAGGGTTGATCAAAATGTCTTCCACATATCCAATATTTCCATAAAATGACAAACTTTGATAATAAATTTGAAGGTTCGTAGATTATCCTCATGTGTAAGTTCCGTTTCCGCGATTTCAAGATCTTAAGCTTATGAGTTTTGGTGGTAAATTAGGGTAATTAGTAAATTTCTAATCAAGCAACCAAATGCTTTTCAGAGAAATTACTTACAAGTATGTTTGTTAAATTACAGGTATGTTGAGGAAATTGGGTACTTAATATCAGAAGACAGCTACAAATTATTTAAATTTGAGACAAAATAGGCTTGCTGCCGAATAATAATACCTTTTAATATTGTTATTTTTAAAAAAATAGTGTGTGCCGTAAAATATTCAGCTTAATTTAATTTAAAGTCCATATAAATTCTTCCTGAAATTCTTGTCATCATTTATCTTGTGATGTTGTGATGAGGACAAGGCTTTTATGAAAATAACATCGTGTAATGAGTGATGTTACATTAATTATTTCGGATAATCCCTCAGACGCCATATTAAGGGAGTACTGCAGGAATTATCAACTAAATTTTTTAGGAACAAACTATGAAGGCAATTATTGATTAAATCCATGATCTAATTAAATGTATGAGTAAATAACATGAAAAAGTTATTGACAACTGTTCATAAAATTGTGCGACGGTCGTTTCGTCAATGTATAATTACACACCTGGGACCACAGAACAGTCCATACATTGGTTTGCAAGCAAAGAATTGGCATTAGAATAAGCGAAGCCTTTTTCTCCTCTTTCTTCAGTTGGGAAGGATATGACGACTGTCTTTTGGGGTAATAAATGATTCCAGTCGATTATTTGGAAAAGGGTGCATATTGGGCTTCATTATTCAACTGTTTTAAAACTAATTTGCAAGGGAAACGTTAATAATCGGTCCACAAAAAAGGTACAACACTTTTCTGGAATTGTGGTCGCGAATTTGGTGCTTTAGACACCATTTCGTCAATTTAGACGAAATATGGATGTATCATCATAGTCCCAAGACCAAAGAACAGTTCAAATATTAGTTTGCAGGCAGAAACATGGAAACAAAAAAAGCGAAGACTTTCCTTCAACCTGAGAGGTTATGACGAATGTCTTTTGGGGTAAAGAAGTCATTCCTGTCGATTATTTGTAGAAGGGTGCATATTGGGCTTCATTATTGGACTGCTTTTAAACCGATTCGCAAGAAAAACGTCCATAATCAGTGTACAAAAAAGATACAACATAACAGCTAACTTTTCTGGAATTAAGGTCGAGAAATTGGTTGATGTAGGTAACGTACAGATTTTCAGGCACCGTTTCGTCAATTTAGACGAAACATGGGTGTATTACCACAGTCCTAAAACCAAAGAACAGTCCAAATATTGGCTTGCAAGCAAAGAATCGACCTCAAAAAAAGCGAAGATTCTTTTTCAACCTGAGAGGTTATGACAACTGTTTTTTGGGATGAAGAATTATTTTCGTCGATTATTTGGACAAGGGAGCATATTGTGCTTCATTATTGGACTGTTTTTCAACTAACTTGCAAGGAAAACTTTAATAATTGACCCACAAAAAAGGCACAACGTATCAACAGACTTATCTGAAACTGTTGTAGCGAAATTGATGGAAGTAGGTAATGTATAGAGCTTCAGGCACCGTTTCGTCAATTTAGACGAAACATGGATGCATTATCCCAGGCTTAAAGCCAAAGAACAGTTCAAATATTGGATTGTAGGCAAAGAATCAGCACTAAAAAAGGCGAAGACTCTTCTTCAAATTGGAAAAGATATGACGATTGTCTTTCGGGGCAATGAATCATTTTCGTTGACTATTTGAAAAAGGATGCATATAAGGCTTCATTATTGGACTGTAATTGTAAAAAAAAAACGTTTATGTTAAGCCCACAAAAAAAGTAAACATAATCGCAGACATATCTGAAATCGCAGTCGCGAAATTGGTGAAGGCAGGAAATGTACAAGGCTTTAGGCCCCGTTTCGTCAATTTAGACGAAATATGGATGTATTATCTCAGGCCTAAGACCAAAAAACAATCCAAATATCAGCTTGCAAACAAAGAATCGGCCTCAAAAGAGGCGAAGACTCTCCTTCAACCTGAGAGGTTATGACGACTGTTTTCTGGGGTAAAGAAATCATTCCCGTCGATTATTTGGAAAAAGGTGCATATTGTGCTTCATTATTGGACTGTTTGTAAACCAATTTGCAAGAAAAATGTTGATAATTGGTCCACAAAAAATGAACAAGACATTTCTGGAATTGTAATCGCGAATTTGATGGAGGTAGGGCATGTACAAAGCTTTAGGCATCGTTTCGTCAATTTAGACGGAACGTGGATGTATTATCACAGGCTTGAAACCAAAGAATAGTCCAAATATTGACTTGTGAGCAAGCAATCGGCCTCGAAAGAGGCGAAGACTCCCTTTCAACATGAGAGGTTATGACGACTGTCTTTAGGGGTGAAGAAATCATTCCCGTCGACTATTTGGAAAAGGGTGCATATTGGGTATTTGACTGTTTGTGGATTAATTTGCAAGAAAAGCGTCCATGATAAGCCCATAAAAAAGGCACAGCATATCTGAAATTGTAGTCGCGAAATTGGTGGAATTAAAGAATGTACAATGCTTTGGGCATGATTTCGTCAATTTAGACGAAATATGGAAGTATTATTTCAGGCCTAGAGCCAGAGAAAAGTCCAAATATTAGCTTGCAGGCAAATAATCGGCACCAAAAAAGACGAAGACTTTCCTTTGACCGAGAAAGGTAAGATGACTGTCTTTTAGGAAAAGGAATTATTGCTGTCGATTATTTGGAAAAGGGTGCATATTGGGCTTTATCATTGGGTCTGTTTTTAAATTGATTTGCAAAAAAACGTCCATGGTCGGCCCACAACAACTCATCTGAAATTGTAGTCGCGAAATTGATGGAGGTAGGGAATTTACAAGGCTTTGGGCACCGTTTCGTCAATTTAGACGAAACATGGATGTATTATCACAGGCCTGAAGTTAAAAAGCAATCCAAACATTAGCTTGCAAGCGAAAAATTGGCCTCAAAAAAGGCGAAAACTTTCTTTCAACCTGAGAGGTTATAACGATTGTCTTTTGGGGTAAAGAAGTCATTCCCGTCAACTATTTGAAAAAAGGTGCATATTAGGCATAATTATTGAACTGTTTTAAAACCAATTTGCAAGGAAAACGTTAATAATCGGTCCACAAAAAAGGTACAACACATTTCTAGAATTGTGGTCGCGTATTTGGTGCTTTAGACACCGTTTCGTCAGTTTAGACGAAACATGGATGTATTATCACAGGCCTAGAATCAAAAAACAGTCCAAATATTGGATTGCAAGCAAAGAATCGGCTTTCAAAGAGACAAAGACTTTTCTTCAACCTGAGAGGTTATGACAACTATTCTTTGAGGTGAAGAATAATTTCCGTCGATTATTTGAACAAAAATGTATACTGTGCTTCATTATTGGACTGTTCGTGAACCGATTTGCAAGGAAAATGTTGATAATTGTTCCACAAAAACGAACAAGACTTTTCTGGATATGTGGTCGCGAATTTGGTGAAGGTAGAGAATGTACAAGGCTTTAGGCACCATTTCGTCAATTCAGACGAAACATGGATGTATCATCACAGACCTAAAGCCAAAAAACAATCCAAACATCAACTTGCAAGCAAAGAATCGGCTTCAAAAGAGGCGAAGACTTTCCTTCAACCTGAGAAGTTATAACGATTGTCTTTTTAAGTAAAGAAGTCATTTCCGTCAACTATTTGGAAAAGGGTGCATATTGGGTTCAAGTATTGGACTGTTTGTGAATTAATTTGCAAGAAAAACGTCTATGATAAGCCCACAAAAAAGGCACAACATATCTGAAATTGTGGTCGCGAAATTGGCGGAATTAAAGAATGTAAAAGGCTTTGGTTATGATTTCGTCAATTTAGACGAAATATGGATGTATTATCCCGGGCCTAAAGCCAAAGAAAAGTCCAAATTTTAGCTTGTAAGCATAGTATTCGCCTCAAAATACAGGAAGACTTTCCTTTAACCGGGAAGGGTAAGATGATTGTCTTTTAGGGCAAGGAATCATTGCTTTTGATTATTTGGAAAAGGGGGCATATTGTGCTTCATTATTAAACTATTTTTCAAATGATTTGCAAGAAAAACGTCCACGTTCGGCCCACAAAAACTTATCTGAAATTGTAGTCGCGAAAATGGTGGAGGTAGGAAATGTACAAAGCTTTAGGCACCGTTTCGTCAATTTGGACGAAACATGAATGTATTATCACAGGCCTAAAGCCAAAAAACAATCCAAACATTAACTTGCAAGCAAAGAATCGGCCTCAAAAGAGGCGAAGACTTTCCTTTAACCTGAGAGGTTATAATGATTGTCTTTTGGGGTAAAGAAGTCATTCCGGTCGACTATTTGGAAAAGGGTGCATATTGGGCTCAAATATTGGACTGTTTGTGAATTACTTCACGAGAAAAACATTCATGATAAGCCCACAAAAAAGGCACAGCATATTTAAAATTGTGGTCGGGAAATTGGTGGAATTAAAGAGTGTACAAGACTTTGGGCATAATTTCGTCCATTTATCACAGGCCTCAAATCAGTCACAAAAAAAGCGAATACTTTTCTTCAACAGGGACTTTTCTGGAATTGTGGTCGCGAATTTGATAGAGGTAGGAAATGTACAAGGCTTTAGGCATGGTTTCGTCAATTTAGACGAAACATGGATGTATTATCACAGACTTAAAACCAAAGAACAGTCCAAATATTAATTTGCAAGCAAAGAATCGGCCTCACAAAAGGCGAAGACTTTCCTGCAACCTGAAAAGTTATGACGACTGTTTTTGGGGTAAAGAATCATTCCAGTCGATTATTTGGAAATAGGTGCATATTAGGCTTAATCATTGAACTATTTATGAACCAATTTGCAGAGGAAACTTTAATAATTGATCCACAACAAAGGCACAACGTACCAACAGACTTATATGAAACTGTTGCAAAATTGAAGGATGTAGGAAATGTATAGGGCTTTAGGCAAGTTTCGTCAATCTAGACGAAATTTGGATGCGTTATCACCAGAACAAATAATAGTCCCAATATTGGCTTGCAAGCAAAGAATTAGTACTAAAAGAGACGAAAACTTTTCTTCAATTGGGAAAAATATGATGACTGTATTTTGAGGCAAGGAATACTTCCAGTCGACTATTTGAGAAGGGGTGCAACTGATTTCAAACTAATTTGCAACCAAAACATTGATAAAATCGGTTCACAAAAAATATACAAGCCTCTTCTAGTTTTGTGGTCGCGAATTTGGTGGAGGTAGGAAATGTACAGAGCTGTAGGCACCCTTTCGTCAATTTAGACGAAACATGGACACATATCACAGGCCTAAGCCAAAGAACAGTCCAAATATTGGCTTGCAAGCAAAGAATCAGCCTCGGAAGAGGCGAAGACTTACCTTCAACAGGGAAGGATGAGACGACTGTCTTTTGGCGCAACGAATCATTCTATTATATGAAAAAAGGTGCATATTGGGCTTTATTATTGGACTGTATTTGTAAGAAAAACGTTCATGATGAGCCCGCAAAACAAGTAAACTTATTTGGAATTGTGGTCGCGAAATTGGCGGCGGTAGAAAATGTGCAGAGCTTTAGGCCTGGGTTCGTCAATTTAGACGAAACATAGGTGTATTACTTCAGGCCTAAAACCAAAGAACAGTCCAAATATTGGCTTGCAGACAAGAAATCGGCACCAGAAAAACAATAACAGACCACAGTTTTGGAATTTGGTCGAGTAATTAATGGAATTAAGGTACTCTTTATCCAGAATGTTCGATGTAATCATATTCAAATTCAAATTGAAACAGTTATAGATGGACTACTCGTAATATCAAATTTATCTACACAGTTGTATAATTCATATTACATGTTCAATAGTTATTAATCGATATATCTGATATTGGAAGTTTGAAGGCTTCAGGACCTGAACAAGGAATACATTGACTGCAGGCAATATTTGATATATTTGTTGCGTGATAACTTTGATATTGAACCAAATGTTCTGGAAGATAATTCTGTAATAATTATTTGAAACCCGCCCCCAATATTTCAATGCAAATCAACATAATATATGATTGAACTTAATTAAATTCTAGAATATATAAATATTAGTCAGCTCACTATACATTTGTGGCTCTTGCACTAGTTTTGTTACCAAATACCGAAGTGTGGAAAGAGAAGAAGCAAGAATGCGCATCGTGTTTCTGCCTTTGTTCTCGCCAACAAAAGATATAAAGCGAAACGGGATGTCACATGATGTTCTAAAGCAAAGTGTTAAGAGGAATGATAATATTTGGAAGCTACATTTTTTTTATTTCCAATACATTAAATGTCAAATTCAATTGTATACAAGTTTAATTATAAGTCATTTCAGTTGGGGATGTCTGCATTGGATCGTTTTCTCCCATGGTGTAATCGTTGATGTAATTTGCTCCAGATAAAACCACTCAACCATAATGTCCATTTCCATCCAAGATAGAACTATTCAATATTGATTTTCTCTTTGATAACGATTCTCACTTTAAATCCCAACAGGCATCATCATCATTACCATCAACAAAACAATCTTAATAACAGTGAACAAGACTACAACGTAACGTAGTATAAGAGTAAAAAGGCCTATAAACAGCCTTCCTAAGCCGGCCCTGATAACGGAACTAGAAGAGAATGGCGCATTTAACGCATTTATGTTGGGGAAACAAACTTTAGGCGCTATCTCACAAGGGTTAATATTTGATAGGTTGGAGACTTGTGCGAGGACTGTTCGGAGAGTATCCAACTTTAATATCTTCCAATATTCCTTCTACTTTTGGATCTCAAAAAGACAATATGAATATCTCAAGGATTTACAGGACATACCTAAACACAAAACTTTGATTCTTACTCAGAATAATGTCGAAAATTGTAGCTTAATATCTCATGTAGTTCCGGAGATATTGGTAGGAACAGTTTACACCCAGAAACGGGTAGCGCAGCCCTATTTTGAGGCTCAAAATTGGATTAATAATTTCTGTATTCATATATTTGAGCCTGTAGTTTGATAAAATAAAATTGTTACGTATTGTTCGGCCAGTATGAGTTTTTCACCCAGAAATGGGTATAGTTATCCTAAAATTAGGGACATGGATATATTCCCTAATTTTTTCTATACATACTCACAAATTTTCAAAACTTTCTTGTGTTTAATAATAGAGATATTAGCTAATTACTAAACTACCCCCTGAAAAGTAAAACCAGTATAAATTTATTTAATATTGTACCCAGAAATGGGTAGAGCTACCCTAAATTAACGACAAGTTTAGTTTAGTATCGAAAATAGCAACTTGATATCTCATATACTAACAGAGATATTGGTATAGACAATTTACACCCAAAAATGGGTAATACAAATACATTTTGAGACTCAAAGCTGAATTATTTGATTCTGTTTGGATATACCCAAGTTTATAACTTAATTTGAAAGGATTGTTACGTGTCATCCAGTCAGAATAAATTTTTCAAAGTTTAATTAACGTTGTACCCAAAAATGGGTGGAGCTACCCTAAAATTAAGGATATGGGTACACTCATTTATGTTTCTTATAAATACCCACAAATTTTCAAAATTATCTTATCTTTAATAATAGAGATATTGGCTAATTACTAAACTGCCCCCTAAAAATTCCTGAAATTCTGAAATTACAACAAAATTCATAAATATTATGGAAACTAGTGAAATTTTGGGCAATTCACAACCCAATCTCACTTTTATGTTAATATCCAAGTCTGTATTCAATAATTGAAAATTGTTACGTTTTATTCTAAGTTTAATTGATTCTTTACCCAGAAATGGGTGGAGCTACCCTAAAATCAAGGACTTGAGTAGACTCCCCAATCATTTCCTAATATACCCACAAATTTTCATAATTATCTTATGTCTAATAATGGAGATATTGGCTAATTACTAAACTGCCCCCTGAAAAATTCCTAAAATACTGAAATAACAGATAATGACTGACGGGAAGTCATGTGCTAGCTATATTTAATACCTTAATATGAGACTTTAATTATTTCTGAGAGTAATACCGGAAATTGTAGCTCAATATCTCATGTAGTTCCAGAAATATTAATACAGACAGTTTACACCCAAAAACGGGTAGTATAACCCCATTTTGAGGCTCAGAACTCAATTATTTGATTCTGTTTGGATATACCCAAGTTAATTTGAGAAAATTGTCACTTGTCAGCTAGTCGGAATTAATTTTTTAAAGTTTGATTAACGTTGTACCCAGAAATGGGTCGAACTACCCTAAAATTAGGGACATAGGTAGACTCCTGTATGTTTTCTATAAATAACCACAAATTTTCAAAATTTTTTTATCTTTAATAATAGAGATATTGGCTAATTACTAAACTGCCCCCTAAAAATTCCTGAAATCCTGAAATTACAACAAAATTTTATAAACATTATAAAGTCTCCTGAAATTTTGGCCAATTCACAACCTAATTTCACTTTTATATTTATATCTAAGTCTGTATTCAATAATAAAAAATTGTTACGTTCTACTCGAAGTTTAATTCATTTTTTACCCAGAAATGGGTGGAGCTATCCTAAAATCAAGGACTTGAGTAAGCTCCCTATTCTTTCCTTTATATACCTACAAATTTTCAGAATTTTCTTATGCCTAATAATAGAGATATAAGCTAATTACTAAACTGCTCCCTGAAAATACCTGAAATCCTGTAATTAAAACAAAATTTCATGAATATTATAAAAACTTCTGAAATTTTGTCCAATTCACAACATAATTTCAATTTCATGTTTACATTCAAGTCTGTATTCAATAATAAAAATTGTTACGTTTTATTTAGAATTTAATTAATTTTTTACCCAAAAATGGGTGGAGCTACCCTAAAATCAAGTACTTGAGTGGACTCCCCAATCTTTCCTTTATATACCCACAAATTTTCAAAATTTTCTTATGCCTAATAATAGAGATATTAGCTAATTACTAAACTGCCCCCTGAAAATACTGAAATCCTGAAATTTCAGCAAAATTTGATAAATATTGAAAAATCTTCCGAAATTTTGACCAATTCACAACCTAATCTTACTTTTATTTCAAAATAAGTTATTTTGATTGGAAAAATTGTTTTCACCCCTATTTTATAGAAAAATACCCTTTGTTTGCTGAAGCCTGCCTGAAGGGGCTGAAAAAATACCTAAAATTTGCATTTTCACTTATTTTATAAAAATGTCTTGTAATATTTTACAATTTAAATGAATAAGAGTACAATGTTATATGGGGTATCAACCCTTCAGCGGTACACAAAACAAGGGATGAATTAATTAATAAGTCCATTTTTAATCGTAGAATGACGGGAAAAAAAGGTGGACCGGGGTAAAATTTTCTCAGGAATCTATTTATGAAGTCAAAAATATTATTTGATCACTAGGGCACCTCGTTTATAACGAATTTTTGGTTTTTAATGGTAGAAAATTGAGAAAAAATTATCTGGGGTAATTTCTTGATTTTGGGAGCTGTATGGCAGTAGTTAAGACGTCTATTACCTCCACATAATTAAATTTCACGCAACATAAATTCTTGTAATTACACTGCGTAATTACTCGGAGATTCGTAGCTGTTTTCACGCTCACTGAAAACAAAATCGAGTGCACACTACCCCTTTTGGATTATTCTAGTAAGTAATTTTTCATTTGTAATTATTGCAAATTCTCTTCTACGTGCCTCAAATTGAAATCAATTCTTAAGTTAGTGAAACTGCGCAACAAATAACAACATTAATCTGCATAAAAGTCAGTAAATTATTCACAAACATATTTAAAGCTCATCCAGTGGGGCTAATCCTGCTAGTAAGCTTAATCAACATTAAGATTAAGATTGAGAAACGGGGAATCCAATTCAGCCTTCCCAAATTTGCATTTAGGTCACCTGAAATACTTCTATAAAGAGTTAGAATCAAAGTTGTTTCTTCTGGCGACTGAAAAGCCTTAAATCATAATTTTCTGTTAAATGTTGAAATTATCGCAGATAGGACTAATTGAGTTATTAATGGCAGCCATTTTAGGGCTGATAAGAAGCGTGAACATTTTTGTAGATTATATGATAAGAAAAATTGTAGGGGTAAATTAACAGGTATCTTGATAAGCTCCCCTATTCTGTATATTATTGGTGTTGAGTATTTTGTAGGATTAGGGTTGTACGAAATCAGACAAAAGGAACCGCAATGATTGAAACAGATCCCAAAGAAGTATTATCTGGATTAGCTGAGGAAATACAGTATTTTGCTTGCTTGCTTGCTTGCAATATGACGTGAAACAGGTTCTTGTAATACGCTTGAGAAGAGAATGTTGCTTGAAATTTTCTGTTATTAAAGTTTCCATACCCCTATTCTGTGAGATTTAGCAATAAAGCTTTCAGCAGGCAAACTGTTTTCAAAACAACATCAAAAGATTCATTTCCGAACCTATCAACCTACATAACTTATGAGTACGCTTATTTAATAGGAAAAATAGACATTCCTGAAAAAATACAGCAGGAATTTCAAGGATATTCCGCAGGAAATACGTACGAACATTTTACAGGTAGGATTTTCGAAATTAACAATCATACTGGAAATACAAGGCATTTCGCAGGAAATACTTCAAGAAGTACATGTATTTCATAGGAAATACTTCGTTAGTAATAAATAATTGAGCCTGTAGTCTTCGGTATATCAAAATAAATTTCCTATTACATTACCGGCTAGAGTAATTTCCGGTAGGAAATAGGTCAAACAAACAAATAATGTTTTAACTGAAAACATCGAAACATTTTACATATTGTAACGCGCCAAAAGCTACAAAAAATGCATTATCATTAAAAATAACATCAAAAAAGATTAGTTGACGAGTTCATTTGAATATTAATTCATTGTCACTCAGAAAATCAATATGCTGGAGGTTGGTTTTTCTTTTGCAGTGTGAAACTGACGCAAATAATATTAGTTGTTTGTACATTGCGGCGGTGTTTTTACTAGAGCAAACAAATAAAATTGTGCTGCAAAAATACAACTGTCAGAATAAAAAGAAGTATTGAAATGACTCCAATACTTTCATAATTATATTTATACTTAGTAAATAAATGATAGCAGTGCTTAGTGTGTAACTAGTTAAGTGCAACTGACCACAAAAACCGTATGAGCTTTTGCGGACAAACTTCGCCGTCAAACCCACATTCACAAATTTCGACTTTAAGCTCTGTAATAAAGTGCCAGTTATTTTTAAAAGCCCAATTAATAAACAACAACTAAGATTGATAAGAATGTTGCTGCAAATAATTTATTCCAAGTCTTCAAACGAATTTTTAGAACGCCGTTTATAAAAAGACAAATAAATAAGTCTAGTCGAACTAAGATAGAAAATCATTTAGTATTTATAACTTTGACATAATAGAGACATTCAACTCTGCGAATTCCTCACACTTTAAACAATACTAATCTGTAAAATCCAATAATGACTTCATGCTTTCCTGAATACATTTCAAACTTCCTACATTTTGATATCGAGTGGTGTAAAGTAAATAAGGATACAGAAAATTCGATTCAGTTCCTGATTGAAATCGCTAATCTATTTTTCAATTTCCTTCAGCTAGTACTCCAGTGAACATCAAACAACGTTATTTAACATTAAAAATTTGAATTTCTCGTCAACTATTACCTCAGATAATTTTTTCCTAGTTTTCTACCATTAAAAATTAAATTGTACTGTTTATAACAAATATTCGTTATAAACAGGGTTCAGGAATACATTCCTGACAAATTTCGGCTAATTATTTTGAATTTTCCTGGCTTATAAAAAAAATTTATTCCTGAATAAACTATATTATCACACAATGGCAAAAATTCGTTATAAACTAGGTACCCCAATGAGCAAATAATATTTTTGACTTCATAAATAGATTCTTGAGAAAATTTTACCCCGGTCCACCTTTTTTTCCCGTCATTCTACGATTAAAAATGGACCTATTAATTAATTCACCCCTTGTTTTGTGTACCGCTGAAGGGTTGAAATCTCATATAACATTGTACTCTTATTCATTTAAATTGTAAAATACTACAAGACATTTTGATAAAATAAGTAAAAATGCAAATTTTGGGTATTTTTTCAGCCCTTTTAGGCAGACTTCAGCAAACAAAGGGTTTTTTTTTTTTATAAAATAGGGGTGAAGACAATTTTTTCAATCAAAATAACTTATTCTAAAATAGAAGTAGAATTGGGTTGTGAATTGTTCAAAATTTCTATTAAATTTTTCTGAAATATCAGGATTTCAGGAGTTTAGGGGGCAGTTTAGTAATTAACCAATATCTCCATTATTAGACATTGGAAAATTTTGAAGATTTGTGGGTATATAAAGAAAAGATTGGGGAGTCTACTCAAGTCTTTGATTTTAGGGTAGATCCACCCATTTCTGGGTAAAAAATTAATTAAACTTTGAATAAAACGTAACAATTTTCTATTGCTTGGATATAAACATAATAGTGAAATTGTATTGTGAATTGGCCAAAATTTCAGGAGATTTTATAATTTTTATGAACTTTTGTTGTTATTTCAGGACTTCAGGAATTTTTAGGGGGCAGTTTAGTAATTAGCTAATATCTCTATTATTAGACATAAGAAAGTTTAGAAAATTTGTGGGTATATTAAGGAAGGGTTGGGGAAACTACTCAAATCCTTGATTTCAGGGTAGCTCCACCCATTTCTAGGTAAACAATTAATTAAACTTTGAATTAAGCGTAACAATTTTTTATTATTGAATACAGATTTATATATAAACATAAAAGCGAGATTAGGTTGTAAGTTGGCCGAAAGTTTAGGTAATTTCACAATATTCATGAAATTTTGTTTTAGAGATTCAGGATTTCAGAAGTTTTTAGGGGGCAGTTTAGTAATCAAACAATATCTCTATTATTAGGCATGAGAAAATTCTGAAAATTTGTGAATATATAGAGGAAAGATTGAGAAATCTATCCATGTCCTTAATTTTGAGATAACCCCACCCATTTCTGGGTAAAAAGTTTAATTAAACTTTGAATAAAGCAACAATTTTGTATTATTGAATACAGGCTTAGATATAAACATAAAAGTAAGATTGGGTTGTAAATTGGCAAGAATTTCAGGTGATTTTATAATATTTATGAAATTTTGTTGTAATTTCAGGATTTCAGGAGTTTTTAGGGGGCAGTTTAGTAATTAGCCTATATTTCTATTATTGAACATGAGAAAATTTTGAAAATTTGTGGGTATATTAAGGAAGTGTTGAGGAAACTACTCAAATCCTTGATTTCAGGGTAGTTCCACCCATTTTTGGGTAAAAAATTAATTAAAATTTGAATAAAACATAACAATTTTTTATTATTGAATACAGACTTGAATATGAACATAAAAGTGAGGTTTGGTTGCGAATTGGTCAAAATTTCAGGATATTTTATAATATTCATGAAATTTTATTGTAATTTCAGGATTTCAGGAATTTTTAGAGGGCAGTTTAGTAATTAGCTAATATCTCTATTATTAGGCATAAGAAAATTTTGAAAATTTGTGGGTATATAAACGAGAGATTGGGAAGTCTACTCAAATCCTTGATTTAAGGGTAGCTCCACCCATTTCTACGTAAACAATTAAATAAACTTTGAATTAAACGTAACAATTTTTTATTATTGAATACAGACTTATATATAAACATGAAAGCAAGATTAGGTTGTAAATTGGCCGAAATTTTAGGGATTTTGATTATATTTATGAAATTTTGTTTTAATTTCAGGATTTCAGGAGTTTTTAGGGGGCAGTTTAGTAATTAGCCTATATCTCTATTATTGGACATAAGAAAATTTTGAAAATTTGTGGGTATATTAAGAAAGGGCTGGGGAAATTACTCAAATCCTTGATTTCAGGGTAGTTCCACCCATTTTTGGGTAAAAAATTGATTAAACTTTGACCTAAACGTAACAATTTTTTATTATTGAATGCAGACTTGGTTATAAACACAAAAGTGAGATTAGGCTGTGAATTGGCCAAAACTTCAGGAGATTTTATAATATTCATGAAATTTTGTTGTAATTTCAGGATTGTAGGAATTTTTAGGGGGCAGTTTAGTAATTAGCTAATATCTCTATTATTACACATAAGAAATTTTTGAAAATTTGTGGGTACATGAAAAAATGATTGAGGAGTCTACCCATGTTTTTAATTTTAGGATGGCTCCACCCATTTCTGGGTACAACATTACTTAAACTTTGAAAAATTTATTCTGATTGGATGACATGTAACAATTTTTTCAAATTAAGTTATAAACTTGGGTATATCCAAACAGAATGAAATAATTCAGTTTAAAGCCTCAAAATGGGGCTGTACTACCTGTTTTTGGGTGTAAACTGTCTATACCAATATCTTCGGAGCTACGTGAGATATTGAGCTGCAATTTTCGATATTATTTTGAGTAAAAATCAAAGTTTTGTGCTCAGGTATTAAATATAGCTAGCACATGACTTCCCGCCAGTCGCCATCCGTTATTTCAGAATTTCAGATATTTTCCAGGGGGCAGTTCATTGATTAAATAATATCTCTGTTATGAGACATGAAAGAAATTAAAAAAATTATGGGTGTATATAGGAAAGAATGGAGAGTCTACCCATGTCCTTGATTTTAAGGCAACTCCACCCATTTCTGGGTATATAATTATTTGAACCTTGAAAAAATATTCTTAAATTTAATTACAGATTTGAGTATATGGAAACGGAATTGAATGAGTTTGGATCATGAAAATGAGGTTATGCTATCCATTTTTGGGTGTAAATTATTTATGGCAATATCTCTAGAACTACATAAGGTATTGACATGCAGTTTTTGATATTATTCTAAGTAAAGATCCAATTTTCATATTTTGGAATCAAATATGGCTAGCACATGACTGCCCATCATGAATTTCAGGATTTCAGAAGTTTTTTCTGGGACAGTCTAGTTTAATTAATATCTCTATAATAAGACATGGGAAAATTTCAAAAATTTGTGGTTGTATAGAAGAATCACTGGATAGTCTACCCATGTCCTGGATTTTGAGGTAAATACACCCATTTTTGGGTAAAAAAAATCATTCTCACTAGATTGAATGTAAATTTTTTTACTGAAATACGTACTTGAATATATGAAAACAAAATTTAATTATCTAGTTATGAATTTCAGAATGAGGTTGTGCTACACGTTTTTGGGTGCAAGCTGTTTAAATCAATATCTCTGGAACTACATGAGATATTGAGCTGCTATTTTCGATATTTTTTCAGTAAGAATCAAAGCTTTATATTTAATATGTACATGACTTCCCGTCAGTCATTATTCTAACATAGATTAAATAACCAATTATGGGTTTTTTTTCGAATTCTTAGTGTTACTCTGAAAGGATTTGTTTGGGCACTGCTGATTTTAATGCACGAATCAAGGCGAAACTGTCACGATTTTTCTTGATAGTAGTTCCATCTTGAGAAATACTTGACATTTGGAGTGCAAAATTACTCTCGTGTGACTTTTACTTAACGTCTTTATTCCAAAAACGATTGAGTATCTTTAACCTAACTGCTACACTGTTATTATTATTCATGTAGTCTTTTTTGGTAATTAATCTTGTTGACATGAATGCCAAATACATATTCTGTATACGAAATGCAATTCTGATTAGTCTGACAATCAATTTGGGGTTGAATCTAGCCACCTGTAACATCTATAAATCATTTTAAATGGTTGTGTATTATTTAGAGTTGACAGTTCGTGCAAAACTTTTCAAGTTTTCCCTGCTGAAAATCTCTTCATAATAACTAAAAACTACAACACTTCACCTGTAAACTTTCTAATTACTTCTATATAATCACCACTCCCTCACACGTGCTTCCAACCTTCTTTCCATCCCTTTCTTAGGTTAGTTTTATCATTGCTTATACGTGTCACCTAAATTAAACTCCATAATTCACCCCCTAAATGTAATTTGTATTCGGGAGAGGACATTTTTACTTAAGGGTTCATTTTAAATTTAATTTCGTAGTGCGTGGTCAGACAATTCAAATTTTTTAAATACTGAAATTAATCTTTCAACTTTAACCCCTCATAAATGCTTATCGGTTCCTTGGATCGTTCAACAAGTATTAAATGTCCTCTCAACAGGATGACGGCGAGATAAAATATATAGAGTGCTTGGTAAATTATAAATTTTAATTAGATGTCAGTTTTGTGAAACGCGGAGGTTATCTTTTAGTGAAAAATGTCCCGCTATTTTAATACATAAAATGTCCGAAGAATAATTAATGTTGAAATGTAATTCTTCATGAGGATTTGGTGGTTGTTTTCTCGTCATTTATGCATTCTGCTTCACTGCAAATTTATTTGAAAGGGGAAAAGATATCTTATGAAAAAGGTAAAAGTGGAAACCAAAAGCACGTAAAATATATCAGTCTATTGGCTATACGAAAGATTCTTTTGGAAATTTAAGATTGCTTCCTGAATATTGATATTATGTTACTGAAGATAAAATCGCTGAATTATATCGATGGACGAGAAATGGAGCGAAAAAACCACTCAAAATACAATCTTATATTGAGAAATATTTTCTTTAAAGAGTCTTGAATTTGTCATCCCATTTACATAAACAAGAGTCCATAGTAGTATACGAGGGGTCTTGACCTGACAAAGGGGAGACAGTAATACGGGAAGTCATGTGCTAGCTATATTTAAAACCTTTAAAAATTTTTACTTAAAATAATATCGAAAATTGCAGATCAATATCTCATGTAGTTCCTGAGATATTGGTATGCACAGTTTACACCCAAAAACGGGTAGCACAATTCATTTTGAAGTTCAAAACTGAATTAATAAATTTTGTACCCATAGACTCAAGTCTGTAGTTCAATGAAATAAAATTTTTACGTGTTGTTCAGCCCGTATATTTTTTTACCCAGAAATAGGTGTAGTATCCCAAAATTAGATACATAGATGAATTACTCAATATTTCGTATACATACCCACAAATATTTAAATTTTTACTGTGTCAAACAATAGAGATATTAGCTAATTAATAAACTACCCCCTGAAAAATTTCTTAAGTCCTGAAATTACAGTTGATAACTAACGAGAAGTCTTGTACTAACTTTATATGAATATGAGACTTTGATTCCTACTCAAGATAATATCGAAAATTGTAGATCAATATCTCATTCAGTTCCTGAAATATTAGAAGGAACAGTTTACACCCAGAAACGGGTATCATAACCTTATTTCAAGGTTCAAAATTGAATTAATAAATTCTGTACCCCTATACTCAAGTCTGTAGTTCAATAAAATGAAATTGTTATGTGTTGTTCAGCCAGTATGAACTTTTTACCCAGAAATGGGTGTAGTTATCCCAAAATTAGAGACATAGGTAGACTCCGTAATCTTTTCTATATATAGCCACAAATTTTCAAAACTTTCTTGTGTTTAATAATAGAGATATTAGCTAATTACTAAACTACCCCCTAAAAAGTATAACTAATATAAATTTATTCAATATTTTACCCAGAAATGGGTGAAGCTACCCTAAATTAAAAACATGTTTAGTTTAGTATCGAAAATTGCAGCTTGATGTCTCATATACTTACAGAGATATTAGTATAGACAGTTTACACCCGAAAACGGGTAATACAGCCCCATTTTGAGGCTCAAAACTGAATTATTTGTTTCTGTTTGGATATACCCAAGTTTATAACTTAATTTGAAAAATTGTTACGTGTCAGCCAGTCAGAATAAATTTTTCAAAATTTAACTAGCGTTGTACCCAGAAATGGGTAGAGCTACCCTTAAATTAGGATCATGGGTAGACTCCTCTATGTTTCTTATAAATACTCACAAATTTTCAAAATTTTCTCATCTTTAATAATAGAGATATTAGCTAATTACTAAACTGCCCCCTGAAAATTCCTGAAATCCTGAAATTACAACAAAATTTCATAAAAATCATAAATTCTCCTAAAATTTTGCCCAATTCACAATCTAATTTCACTTTTATGTCTATATACAAATCTGTATTCAATAATAAAAAATTGTTACGTTTAATTCAAAGTTTAATAATTTTTTACCCAGAAATGGGTGGAGCTACCGTAAAATCAAGGACTTGAGTAGATTCCCCAATCTTTCCTTAATATATCCACAAATTTTCAGAATTTTCTCATGCCTAATAGAAGAGATATTGGCTAATTACTAAACTATCCCCTTTAAAGTATAACCAGTATAAATTTATTTAATTTTGTACCCAGAAATGGGTGGAGCTACCCTAAATTAAGGACATGTTTAGTTAAGTATCGAAAATTGCAGCTTGATATCTCATATACTTACAGAGATATTGGTATGGACAGTTTACACCCAAAAACGGGTAGTACAACCCCATTTTGAGGCTCAAAGCTGAATTATTTGATTCTGTTTGGATATACCCAATTTTATAACTTAATTTAAAAAAATTGTTACATGCCAGCCAGTCAGAATAAATTTTTCAAAGTTTAATTAACGTTGTACCCAGAAATGGGTGGAGCTACCCTATATTTAAGAACATGGATAGACTCCTCTATGTTTCTTTTATATACCCACAAATTTTCAGAATTTTTTTATGCCTTATAATAAAGATATTGGCTAATTACTAAACTGCCCCCTGAAAATTCCTGAAATAACAACAACAATTTCATAAATATTATAAAACCTCCTAAAATTCTGGCCAATTCACCACCTAATCTCACTTTTATGTTTATATCTAAGCCTGTATTCAGTAATAAAGAATTGTTACGTTTTATTTAAAGTTTAATTAATTTTTTACCCAGAAATGGGTGGAGCTACCCTAAAATCAAGGACTTGAGTAGACTCCCCAATCTTCCTTTTATATACCCACAAATTTTTAAAATTTTCTTATGTCTAATAAAAGAGATATTGGCTAATTACTAAACTGCCCCCTGAAAAATTCCTGAAATCCTGAAATTACAGCAAAACTGAATAAATATTATAAAATCTCCTGAAATTCAGACCAATTCACAACCTAATCTTACTTTTATTTCAAATTAAACTATTTTGATTAAAAAAATTGTTTTGAACCCTTATTTTATAAAAAATATCCCTTTGTTTGCTGAAGCCTGCCTGAAGGGGCTGAAAAAATACCAAAAATTTGCATTTTCACTTATTTTATAAAAATGTCTTGTAGTATTTCACAATTTAAATGAATAAGAGTACAATGTTAAATGGGGTTTCAACCCTTCAGCGGTACACAAAACAAGGGGTGAATTAATTAATAAGTCCATTTGTAATCGTAGAACGACGGGAAAAAAAGGTGGACCGGGGTAAAATTTTCTCAGGAATCTATTTATAAAGTCAAAAATATTATTTGCTCACTAGGACACCTTGTTTAGAATAATAAGCTGAAATTTGTCAGGAATGTATTCCTGAATCCTTTTTATAACGAATATTGGTTGAAGGGACAATATTTTCACATTTCAATCTCATTTCTTGTCACCCGAGAACTCCATCCCCATTATTTATTCAACTTGGGTTGCTTAAAACTTTTTTCCATTACATATCCAACTTTCTAACCCTTCAAAAGCTACCCTAATGTTTTTGTCTCTTTCCGCATGCGCGAAAGGATTTGCAAGAATAAGAAAACTTTTCCTGCTTGATGGTATGAAGTCTCTAAGCACATATATATATATCTTTGGAAGGGTCGTATTTTTATTTATATTTGACGTATAGCACCCCGGAAGATTTATGTTGAAACAATGGTAAATTGGTACTGAAACAAGTGGTATTCTATTTAAACCCGCAATTGAATTTCTCGTTCATTTGTTTTGTTCTAACGCACGGAACTTGGGTTAAAATAATAAAGTGAACAGTTGAACAAGGTACTGCGAAATTAAGTTACGGTTTGTCTTTCGTGAACCGAGAAAAAGAAAGAATTGATGAAGGATGGAGCTTTGAACCGGAGCAGATGTCCTGCAGGGCAGGAACGAAAAAATATCACAGGGATTTTTGTGAAGCTTGAGAATCGTCAATTATTCTATTATTATTTGAACTGGGAAAAAAATTATTATTTACAGTCTGCGAACAATACAAATGAGGATTTGGGCTCATGAAAATGAATGGACAAAGTTGCAGACGTTTACGATGTGCATTTGTCGTACCATATTTAAATGATATGGTAATAATAGACGTCTGTAACTCATTTTTCAGGTTTTAAATGAGCCAAATAGTCATTTGTGTTGTTTGCAGACGGTAAGTGATAATTTTTTTTCGCCATACATAAATACAATTAAAGGAGTTTTTTGTGGAAGTACCATTATATCACAAAATTTAGTGTAATAAATGTTGGTTTTTACTTACAATGAATTTAATTTGAATTGTAGAAAGATGAGGACACTTACCTGAAACAAAATAAAATCAAATTAATATCTATCGCTATCGCTGTTCACGAAAATGTAAATATTTACTAAATCGTAAAAAACTGGCTCGTTTGTTATGCACAAATTTTGTTTGTTATTGCAATCTAGTCACACTACATGTTATTGAAAAAGTAACTTGAAGAGAAATAAAATGTGACTCATATTGAGAACCTCAATACAATCTAAAATTTTGGATGAGGTCCAACCGCGACCCGCTTTTAAATAATTTGAAATTTCATTATGTTGGACACCTCATGACATTAACAAACTTTCTTGGTCGCACTGTGCCTTGAAACTCACTCCAATTTCCGGTTTGAGAATTTTTTTTGCTATCATTTATTCGAGAATTTAATGTTTGACACTTGACATTACTTTTACAAAAGAATCACACATAAAATATTGCATTTATGGAAATATGGACAGCATTCTTGTACGCAGCATCGTCAATCTAAACCTCAGATAGCACACTGAGAAGGTGACACATGGTTTGCATCCCTTATCATAAGACAGAAACATGAATTATCGTATTTTGAGCTTGATTCAGGCCAATACAACCCTTTAATTTCTAATATTTGAGAAAACAGTTTTTTAGTTATATTTGTTGTTGGGCAGTTGGTAAAAAAGAAGTTACCACCCTTAATAGTAATATTCCATTACTTTTTTCACCCCTACAAGTCATCCCAACCAAAAAAATTATATGTTAATAAGGAGGATAATATTTGGAACAGCATTCTTGTACGCAGCATCGGCAAACTAAACCTCAGACAGCACACTCAGAGGGTGACACATGGTTTGCATCCCTTATTATAGGACGAAAACATGAATTATCGTATTTTGAGCTTTATTCAGGACAACTGAACCCTTTAAAATATTTTTTTAATGAAGGAGATCAACCAAAATGTTTAATATTCTAAAAAACAATTTTCTAGTTTCATTTGTTGTTGGGAACTTGATAAAAATTGAGCTACTACCCTTGAAAGTGATATTCCATCCTTTTTTCCACCCTTACAAGCCATGCTAATAAAAAAATTATATGTTGATAATGAGGATAATATTCAAAGCAGCATTCTTGTACGCAGCATCGTAAATCTGAACCTCAAACAGCACATTCAGAGGGTGACACATGGTTTGCATCCCTTATTATAACAGCGAAACATGAATTATCGTATTTTGAACTTGATTCAGGACAATTGAACTCTTAAAAACATTTTTTTAATGAAGGAAAACAACCAAAAGTTTATAATATTCTAGAAAACAATTTTTTAGTTTTATTTGTTGTTGGGAACTCGGTAAAAATGAAGCTACCGCCCTTAAAAGTGATGTTCCATCCTTATTTCCACCCTTACAAGCCATTCCAACCAAAAAAATTATATGTTCATAATGAGGATAATTTTTAGAACAGTATTCTTGTACGCAGCATCGTAAATCTAAATCTCAGACAGCACACTCAGAAGGTGACACAAGGTTTGCACCCCTTATCCTAACTGAAAAACATGAATTGTCATATTTTGAGCTTGATTCAGGCCAATACAACCCTTGAAAACCTATTTTTAATGTGAAAAATTTGCAATATCTGTGAATTCTATGCATTTCAGTTTTATTTTTGCTGCGACAGTTGGTAGAATTGTAGTTACCACCCTTAAAAGTAATGTTTAGTCATTTTTTCCACCATTACAAGCCATTCCAATCAAAAAAATTATGTGTTAATAATGAGGATAATATTCAGAACAGCATTCTTGTACGCAGCATCGTCAATCTAAACCTCAGACAGCACACTGAGAAGGTGACACATGGTTTGCATCCCTTATTATAAGACAGAAACATGAATTATCGTATTTCGAGCTTGATTCAAGACAATACAACCCTTGAAAACCCATTTTTAATAAGAAAAATTTGCAATATCTGCAAATTCTATGCTTTTTAGTTTAATTTGTTACTGGGCAGTTGGTAAAATTGAAGCTAGAACCCTTAAAAGTGATGTTCCATAAATTTTTCCACCCTTACAAGCCATTCAAACCAAAAAATTTATATGTTAATAATGAGAATAATATTTAGATTAGCATTCTTGTACGCAGCATCGTCAATCTAAACCTCAAACAGCACAATCAGAAGGTGACATATGGTTTGCATCCCTTATTATAGGACGAAAACATGAATTATCGTATTTTGAGCTTGATTTAGGATAATTGAACCCATTAAAACATTTTTTTAATGAAGGAAAACAACCAAAAGTTTGTAATATTCTAGAAAACCATTTTTTAGTTTTGTTTGTGGTTGGGAATTGGGTAAAAATGAAGCTACCATCCTTGAAAGTAATGTATCATAATTTTTTCAACCTTTATAAGTCATGCCGACCAAAAAAATTATATGTTATCAATAAGAATAATATTTAGAACAGCATTCTTGTACGCAGCATCGGCAATCTGAACCTCAGACAGCATACTCAGGAGGTGACACCTAGTTTGCATCCCTTATTATAAGACAAAAACATGAATTATCGTATTTCGAGCTTGATTCAAGTCAATACAACCCTTTAAAACACAATTTTTAATATTTAAAAAAAATTTTTCAGTTTTATTTGTTGTTGAGAAGTTGGTAAAAATGAAGCTACCGCCCTTAAAAGTGATGATCCTTCCTTATTTCCACCCTTACAAGCCATTCCAACCAAAAAAATTATGTGTTAATAATGAGGATATGATTCAGAACAGCATTCTTGTACGCAGCATCGTCAATCTAAACCTCAGACCGCACACTCAGAGGGTGATACATAGTTTGCATCCCTTATTGTAGGACGAAAACATGAATTATCGTATTTTAAGCTTGATTCAGGACAATTGAACCTTTTAAAATATTTTTTTTAATAAGGAGGATTACAGAATTTTATATTGTTATCTTTAAGGGTTGTTAAGGATGTAAAGAAAGTGTTACATAATTTTTTCAACCCTTACAAGACGTACCAATGAAAAAATTATATTGTAACGTGCAAAAATAGAATAATTGTCTGGGCGGAGCCTTTCGTCCTCGTTGTATCGCACCGCACCGCACCACTCTGTCCCTCACGGTGAAAAAACTATATTAAATCTAGAATATTTCGAGACAGGTTTCTGTATATAAGGCAAACGAACTGACGAGAACAGTAAAACCATGAACAATAAAACAGTGAAATAGTGTAATAAATAAATGTAATAAGGAGTTTGGACAGCACAACTGATTGATGTGTCAAGGACAGGTGACGGAAATATATTGAAGAATCGAATGACGTAGTTATTATTACGTTAATTTCTAATTTGGGAATGTGAGACGTTTTAATTTTTTATCAAAACAACAGATGTGGTATTTACGCGCGATTTCCAAGCAAGTATGTTGTATGTGTAAAGATATTAGGATGGGAAAGAAGATGAATGTTTGGCGGAATGAAGGAGCGATGTCTGATACTGAAATAGAAGCAAGACATTTGGCTTGGGAGACTGTGATTGAGCTATTAATACTGAAACAGAATAACAACTAGTTACATTACATTTTTTCCCTGATTTCTAATTTCTGCAGCACGTGCTACACTTAATAACAACTAAGAAACTTAAACATTTTTTTATTTATTGGTAGTTAATCATTCTGAACTCAAAAAAGATTAATTTGTTTGTAGGATTGGCTTAAATTTGTGATATGTTAAGCTAAATACATAAATACTAATGTGTCAAGGGAGTGAGGAATCAGAAGAAATGGGAGCGCGTAGAAGTAATAAGATTGTAGGAGGGGACGGAGCTGAAAAGAGAGCTGTAAATGTAGTAATATAGCTTCGGAAACAATCATTAATCATGCGACACGAACAACCAGTTGCTTCCGTCTAAAAATAATATTTCGTAATCATGTTGGAGGTTCACGATTGTTAAATTTGTGTTGAAAATGTTAGTATGTTTTTAATTAATGGTGGCGACCGTGCGACGATAAATCCACAGTCGCGTATATGCATAAATGATTTATTAATAAATTTTATGTGCGCGCCAGAAGAATGGAAGACTAAAAGGAAACGCGCATTTGCATACAGGACGAAATTAATTTCGATGCTGCACTAGTTAACAAGATAAGAAAATTGAAAATTCTGCGAGGATAGTTAGCATACGACGCAAAGGAGGTGGAAAATACACTGCGAGGATCTTAATTAATCATGGATGAGAAAAACTTGAACAGAAAGCGTTCTACAGTCTGAATTATACATTATTCAATGCAACTAATATGTGTCAAGGACATTTTTGGTAATGTCTTCAGCATTCAAACATCAAAACTCCCTTTTCGAGTGCCGGCAGATGAAAACCGATCGAAAGATTTGTATGTGGTGATAAAAATGATTGTTCTTTGTTCTTCCGTTCTTGTGGCTCTCAAGAACAGCGAAATGATCACGGAAAAGAGTTTGAGGGGACGATTAAGTGCTGATATTAGGTCAGCAGTTTCTGAGAGACACTTTTGCGTTGTAAAGATAATATCTATTTTTTTCAACATTTTAGTGGTTCAATTTTGAAGCCACTTTATACACACCCTGTATAATATTCATGAAAATTATTTCATTGTGAGCACGTATGCATAAAATTAAATTTTTTCAACGACGTGAGTTCGAGATGTTCCTTTTTTTAGTAAAAAATTTAAAAATTCCATATAAAATAAGAAATTTGATGACGACTTCCGGTACAACCGGAAGTGCCACCATTTTGAAAATATTTAAAAAAAAACTCTGCTTTAACATTAAGACCTATATGCAAAGTTTTAGATTTCTAACTGTATCAGTTATTCCGCAATAAGTTTTAAAGTTTTAAGAAAAGATACTGCCACCACTTTTGACGCTAGTTTCCAATCCTAACTTTAATAAGCGTTTGAAATGGCAAAATCTATATTGGCACAACAGAGAGACAAATCAATGCAACGCTGGAAATTGGCATTTCAATTAAAAATAGGTCTAATTCAAGGAATAAATAAATAAATAACACCGTCTGCTATCAATTCCCACTGCTCCTTTATTCATTTCCACTGCTTTATTCATTTGTTTCTACTTTTGCGCGCTCCGTATCCGAACTACTGACAATTATTCTTCCACTTGATTTAGTCTCAAGTTTCTCGAAGCTTTCAGAATATGAGGAAGTCATTTTCTTAATGATGAGCGACTGAAATGGCAAAAACTACATTGGCACAACAGGTAGACTAATCAGTAAAAGGCTGGAAATTGGCATTTGAAAAATGAATTCAGTTTCAGTACGACTTTGAAACTTCAAAAACTTAGAGAATACCTGTGAATTACATGTATATATTTCCTGCAAAATTCCTTTGGAATGCCTGTATTTTCTTCAAAATACTTGATTTCTTCGAATACCTGTATTTCCAAAAGAAGGCCGTCATAATAAATCAAGTATTTTGAAGAAATACATGCATCCTAGCATTATTTTGCAGAGTATATGTCATTAAATTGAAAGGCATTCCCTAAAATGTATAAAAATTTCATGGGAAGTTCAGGCATCCTTCAGGAAGTACAGGTATTTTATAGGAAGTACAGGTTTTTTACAGGAAGTACTATTATCATACAGGAAATACAAGTACTTCACAAAGATATTTCACAGGAAATGATTATTATCAAGATATTTCACGGAGAATAAAGACCTTCCACAGCAAATACAGATATTTCACAGGAAATCAAGTATTCTAGATGAAATATAGGCATTCTAGAAGGCTATAAACATTTCAAATCAAGCGTAGATATTCCAGGATTATTCAAAGGAGAGTTTGAGCACTCAAAAATTATTTTGCAGGAAGTACATACATGTTATTCAATGGTATTTTTTAGGAAGCACAGGTATTCCACAGAAAGTTCAGGCATTTTTTAATAAATACAGAAATTCTACAGGAAGTACGAGTATTCCACAGAAAATACGAATATTTTATGAAGAAGTTATCGTCAAGTTCATGAAATTCTACAGGAAATACAGATATATTTCATAGGAAGTTCAGGCATTTCTCAGGAAGTACAGGTATTTCACAGGAAGTACTGTTATTTCACAGGAAATACAAGTATTCTCATGATATTTCACGGAAAATGAAGTCTTTCCACGGGAAATACATATACCTCACAGGAAATCAAGTATTCTAGATGAAATATGGGCATACCAGAAATATTTCGCAGGAAATACGTACATGTAAGCCAAAGATATTCTCTGGGAAGTCCAAGAGTTTATAGGAAGCACAGGTATTTGATGGAAGTACAAATATACCCATTTGCAAGTATATTATAATTATGCCAAAGGAAGTACAGGTATTCCAAAGTATAAGTATGCCAAAAAGAGAACAGATATTCCAAAGAAAGTATAGGTATTCCAAAGTACATGTATGCCAAAGAAAGTACAAGTATTGCAAAGTGAAAGTATGCCGAAAGAAAGTACAAATATTCCAAAGTAAAAGTGAGCCAAAGGAAGAAGAAATATTCCTAAGTAAAAGTATGGCAAAGAAAGTACAGGTATTCCAAAGTACAAGTATGCCAAAGGAAGTACAAGTATTCCAAAGTACAATGTGCCAGAGGAGGTACAGATATTCTAAAGTACAAATATTCCAAAGTACAAATATACCAAAGGAAGTACAAATATTCCAAAGTACAAGTATGTAATAAGAAGTACAAAACATCCAAAGTACAAGTATGCCAAAGGAAGTACAGGTATTCCAAAGTACAAGTATGCCAAAGAGAGAACAGGTATTCCAAAGAAAGTATGGGTATTCAAAGTATAATTATGCCAAAGTACAGATATTCCAAAGTACAAGTATGCCAAAGGAAGTACAGGTATTTCAAAGTACAAGTATGTCAAAGCAAGTGCAGGTATTCCAAAGCACAAGTATGTCAAGAGAAGTAATTCCAAAGTACATGTATGCCAAAAAAAGTACAGGTATTCCAAAGTACAAGTATGCCAAAGGGAAAACAGGTATTCCAAAGAAAATATAGGTATTCAAAAGTATAATTTTGTCAAAGTAAGTACAGGTATTCCAGAGTACAAGTATGCCAAAAGAAGTACAAGCATTCCAAAGTACATGTATGCCAAAAAAGTACAGTTATTCCAAAGTACAAGTATGTCAAAGGAAGTACGAGTATTCCGAAGTACAATGTGCCAGAGGAGGTACAGATTTTCCCAAGTACAAATATGCCAAAGGAAGTACAAATATTCCAAAGTACAAATATGCCAAAGGAAGTACAAATATTCTAAAGTACAAGTATGTAATAGGAAGTACAAAAAATCCAAAGTACAAGTATACCAAAGAAAGTACAAGTATGCCAAAGAGAGAACAGGTATTCCAAAGAAAGTATAGGTATTCCAAAGTATAATTATGCCAAAGTAAGTATAGGTATTCCAAAGTACATGAATGCCAAAGGAAGTACATATATTCCAAAGTACAAGTATGCCAAAGAAAGTGCAGGTATTCCAACGTACAATATGTCAGAGGAAAAACAGGTATTCCAAAGTACAAGTATGCCAAAGGAAGTACAAATATTCCAAAGTACAAGTATGTAATAGGACGTACAAAAGACCAAAGTACAAGTATGCCAAAGAAAGTACAGGTATTCCAAAGTACAAGTATGTCAAAGGAAGAACAGATATTCCAAAGTACAATTATGCCGGAGGAAGTACAGGTATTCCAAAGTACAAGTATGCAAGGAAGTACAAATATTCCAATGTACAAGTATGTCATAAGAAGAACAGAAAATCTAAAGTACAAGTATGCCAAATGAAGTACAAATATTTCAAAGTACAAGTTCACGAGATTCTACAGGGAATACAGATATATTTCATAGGAAGTTCAGGCATTTTTCAAGAAGTTCAGGCATTTTTCAAGAAGTACAGGTATTTCGCAGGAAATACAAGTATTTCGCAAAGATATTTCACAGGAAATACAGTTATCCTCATGATATTTCATTGAAAATAAAGACCTTCCACAGGAAATACAGATGATTCACAGGAAATCAAGTATTCTAAATAAAATATAGGCATACCAGAGATATTTCGTAGGAAATACATACAAGTTTAATGTTTCCCTCCTCCCCTCCGAACAAGGGGAGGGGTAGTCGCTTTGAAATCTTGAATAGGAACCACTATTCAATTATTTTCTTGTCGTATTCATTAAAAAAAGCAATGTTTTGAATATAAATATATGTGTGAAACATGTAGATAACATTTCAGTATTTGTGATATATCTGCACATATGTTCTGTTCTCATATATGTAGAAGGTAACATGCTTAAAATTTGAATGATACAATGTATTATTCATGCATGCAACCATATATCATTTGCACATACTGGGAGATATGTATAGATACACGCAACTTGAACTACAACGAAGTAGGAAGGAAGGTAAATATATTCTTCAGTAAAATTCATATGAATTCACAGTAAACATAAACAGCAAAATAATTTCAAAGAGTTTATTTTAAATTTTCAGCCTTGTTTTGATTAGTCTACCTGTTGTGCCAATGTAGTTTTTGCCATTTCAGAAGCTTATCACAGTTTAGTTAATAAGAAAGTGATTCAATGATGTTGAGGAAGCTGGCTAGGATAGGAAACTAGTGTCAACAGTGGTGGCGGTATCTATTAATATTAAACGATTTTAGGAGCTTCGTGAATTACTTTCTGCAGTATTTTAGTACGTTATTAATGTAATAAAATTGCAACAAAGTATTAAAAAGTAATTGATAATGAACCAGTTATTTTTAACGAAGTCAATTTGAAATGTTATAAAACTGGAATGAAATATGAAACGAGGATAATTTGCTACACTATTAAATGTCACACTGTGCGAAGCTGGATTTTCAATTGACGATAACAAGATTCTCAATCTTGTTTTGCTATTTGTAGTTATGATTTATTCTTGCAATTAATGTACGTTTTATTGCTGTCTATTTATGAAACATCCTGTCTCATTTTTCAAAACGAATCACCCGGTATAAATGTAAGCTACACAAAAATCTATTATTGAATTGGATTGTGTAAGGGCAGCATTTTAAATGATTGTTTTATTCGGTTTAAATGACAAAATTTATGATATTATAAATTTGTAATAGATGCATAAAAATGTCATGAGGTAGTCTTTAAATTTACGATCATCATATGTGAATTTCAATAAAAGACATACTAAACTGTAATAAAATTTCTTTCAAGTACAAAATTTATTCGTGTTCTATTTATTTAAAATTATTAACTATAATAGAGCCATAAATTAATTGTTGACTTTATTTAGTGGTCTGCAACATTTGGCATCATAATTTCTTCAGTAAAAATTGGACAAATTTTGTGATTTATTTTAAATCCTCATTACCATAATCAAGTCATCTGAGTGTTACACAAAAACAAATTCGCATCATTGTAAACATATTATTCACTTGTTAAATAAACTGTGGGTTGCAAATAATTAATTAAGAAATTTTTCCCGTCAGTTGCACAAACAATACACCGTCTTACGAGTAAAATTAACTCTCGATATTTGCCAATTACATTCCTTGAAGACATTAGACTGTGACAGAGATGAATTGCAATGGAAGCTGTATGGTGAATCCCAAAGAAAGATTGGGAAATTATGTATGTATAAATAAATGTTTGGCATTTTAATTGCTTTACTTTTTGAATGGTACAATTTAAATTGCCCATTGCATCATGGAATCTACTGACGGTTATTAATAATTAATTTCATTCAAAAATATTACACAAGCCAAATTATTATTTTTTAAATGAAACCATGAAAAGATGATTCCCACAAACAGAATTCACAAGGGTTAAACCACCCCAAATACAGACATATAAACTTTATTAGGTCTCGAGTTGGGACGAACCCAATTTGCGAATGTCATCCCCTTTTCCGCCCTCTTTTGAAATACTTCGCATTTTTTACTGTATCAACACGCAATGAGGTCAAAAATACTTTTTTAGGGAATTTCTATGATATAGTTAACTCAATAATTCATCTGAACGAAATTTACATTCCTAGCAATGTGACTTTTAAGGTTAGGATAGTTATTTTACCCAGTTCCTGTTATGTGAGGAAGTCCATAAATATCAAGAGAGTACAAGAATTTACAAGGTATTCCACACGAGGTATAAAGGAAGTACAGGCATTCAAAAGGGAATACAGGTATTCCAAAGGAAATGCAAGTATTCCAAACGGAATACAGATATTCCTAACTACAAGTATGCCAAAGGAAGTACAAATATTAACAAAGTACAAGTATACCAAAGGAAGTGCAAATATTCCATAGTACAAGTATTCCAAAACAAGTATAAATATTGCAAAGCACAAAAATGCCAAATGAAATACAGGTATTCCAAAGTAAAATTCTACCAAAGAAAGTACAGATATTTCAAAGTACAAGTATGCCAGAGGAGGTACAGGTATTCCAAAGTACAAGTATGCCAAAGAAAGTACAGGTGTTCCAAAATAAAAGTATGCAGAAGGTACAGGTATTCCAAAGTGCAAGAATGTCAAAGGAAGTACAGATATTCCAATGTACAAGTTTACCAAAGGAAGTACAGGTATTTAAAAGGAAGTACGAATATTCCAAAGGAAGAACAAGTCTTCAAGAGGATGTACAGATATTCAAAAGAAAGAACAAGTATCTGAACGGAAATACTAGTATTCAAAAGGAAGTACAGGTTTTCAAAAGAAAATACAAATATTCCAAAGGCAATGCAAGTATTCCAAACGGAGTACAGGTGTTCCAGAGTACAAGTATGCTAAAGGAAGTACAGATATTCCAAAGAAAAAGTATGGCAAAGAAAGTACAGGTATTCCAAAGTACAAGTATGACAAAGGAAGTAAAGGTACTCCAAAGTACAAGTATGCTAAAGAAATTCCAAAGTACAAATATCCAAAGGAATAACAGGTATTCCGGAGTACAAGTATGCCAAAGGTGGTAATGATATTTCAAAGTACAAATATCAAAAGGAATAACAGGTATTCCAAAGTACAAGTATGCTAAAGGAGATACAGATATTCCAAAGTACAAGTGGGCTAGAGAACTAACAGGTATTTCAAAGTACAAGTATACCAAAGGAAGCACAATTATTCAAAAATACAAGTATGCCAAATTAAGTACAGATATTCCAAAGTACAAGTATGCCAAAGGAAGTACAGACATTCCAAAGTACAAATATGGCAAGGGAAGTACAGGTATTCCAAAATACAAATATGCCAAAGGAAGTACAGATATGCCAAAGGAAGTACAGGTGTTCCAAAGTACAAGTATATCAAAGAAAGTACCGTAATTCCAAAGTACTAGTATGCCAAAGAAAGTACAGGTATTTCAAAGTAGAAGTATGCCAAAGAAAGTACAGGTATTTCAAAGTAGAAGTATGCCAAAGGAAGTTTAGGTATTCCAAAGCAAATATAAGTATCCCAGAGTACAAGTATGCCAGGAGCAGTGCAGGTATTCCAAAGTACAAGTCTGTCAAAGAAAGTATGGGTATTCCAAAATAAAAGTATGCCAAAATAAGTACAAATACTCCAAAGTACAAATATGATAAGGAAAATACAAGAATTCCGAAGTACAAGTATGCCAAAATAAGTACAGATATTCCAAAGAAAGTACAGGTATTCCAAAGTACAAGCATACCAAAGAAAGTACAATTATTCCAAAGTACTAGTATGTCAAAGTACAAGTATGCCAGGAAGAGTTTAGATATTCCAAATTACAAGTAGGCCAAAGTAAGTACAAATATTCCAAAGTACAAGTATGCCAAAGAAAGTACAAATATTCCAAAGTACAAATATGGCAAGGAAAGTACAAGCATTCCAAAGTACAAGTGTGCCAAAGGAAGTACAGATATTCCAAAGCAAGTACAGGTATTCCAAAGTACAAGTATACCAAAGAAAGTACAATTATTCCAAAGTACTAGTATGTCAAAGTACAAGTATGCCAGGAAGAGTTTAGATATTCCAAATTACAAGTAGGCCAAAGTAAGTACAAATATTCCAAAGTACAAGTATGCCAAAGAAAGTACAAATATTCCAAAGTACAAATATGGCAAAGAAAGTGCAAGCATTCCAAAGTACAAGTGTGCCAAAGGAAGTACAGATATTCCATAGCAAGTACAGGTATTCCAAAGTGCAAGTATACCAAAATAAGAACAATAATTCTAAAGTACTAGTATGCCAAAGAAAGTACAGGTATTTCAAAGTACAAGTATGCCAAAGAAAGTTTAGGTAATCAAAAGCAAATACAAGTATTCTAAAGTACAAGTATTCCAGAGGAAGTACAGGTATTCCAAAGTACAAGTATGTCAAAGAAATTATGGGTATTCCAAAATACAAGTATGCCAAAGGAAGTACAAATATTTCAAAGTACAAATATGGCAAGGGAAATACAGGAATTCCAAAGTCCAAGTATGCCAAAGGAAGTACAGATATTCCAAAGAAAGTACAGGTGTTCCAAAGTACAAGTATATCAAAGAAAGTACAGTCATTTCAAAGTACTAATATGCCAAGGTACAAGTATGTCAGGGGAAGTATGGGTATTCCAAAGTACAAGTCTGCCAAAGAAAGTATAGATATTCCAATGTACAAGCATGCCAAAGTACAAATATTTCAAAGTTCAAATATGACAAGGAAAGTACAGGAATTCCAAAGTATAAGTATGCCAAAGGAAGTACAGATATTCCAAAGAAAATACAGGTATTCCAAACTACAAGCATACCAAAGAAAGTACAGTTATTTCAAAGTACCAGTATGTCAAAGTACAATTATGCCAGGTAAAGTACAGGTATTCCAAAGTACAAGTTTGCCAAAGAAAGTATAGGTATTCCAAAGTACTAGTACGCCAAAGGAAGTACAAATATTCCAAAGTACAAATATGGCAAGGAAAGTACAAATATTCCAAATGAAGTACAAATATATCATAGGCAGTACAAGTATTTAAAAGGAAGTACAGATTCGAAAAGAAATATAAGTACTTCAAAAGAAATGCAGATATATCAAAGGAAGTACAGATACAGATATTCCAAAGGGAGTACAGATATTTCTGAGGTATCTTGGAGGAGATAACAGCAATACAAAAAAAGGATAAGTAATTCAAAGATATTTCGAAGGAAATACGTAAATTTAATCCACTGATATTCCTTAGGGAGTAGAGGTATTTCAAGAAAGTATAAATCTTCCCCATATATTTCACAAGAGACACAAGTATTCCTGAAATATTCCAAAAGAAGTACAAGAGTTCCAGAGATATTTCGCAAGCACTACTTCCACGTAATCCACTGGTATTGTTTAGAAAGTACAGAAATTTCAAAAAAGTACTAGAATACCTTGAGTGTTCCAAAGAGAATACAGAAATATTCTAAAGGTATACCAAAGGAAGTACAGGTATTCCAAAGGAAGTACAGGTATTCTCGTGGTATTGTCAAGGAAATATAGGTAGTCCTTAAGAGTACAAGAATTTTACAAGGGGTGCAAGTATTCCAAAGGAAGTACAGATTTTCCAGAGATATTTTTCAGGAAATACCTGCATGTATTTTTTTAGAAAGTGCGGGTATCCTAAGTATAGAAATTCCCAGAGTATTTCATAGGAGATATTAAGGAACTACTAATATTCCAAAGATATTTTACAGGAAATACGTACATATAATATACTGATATTCCTTAGGAAGTACAGATATTTCAAAAGAGTACAAAAATTCCCAATGTATTCCACAAGAAGCACAAGTATTCCTCAAGTATTCAAAGGAAATTCAGGTATTTTGGAGTTATTTTGCAGGAAGTACATGCAATCTATTGATATTTCTTAGGAAATACACGTATTTCAAGAAAGTAAAAGAATTCTATAGTCACAGAGGATACAAATATATCAAAGGAAGTATATTTTGCAGGAAATACTTGTATGTAGTATTCTCGCACTCTTCAGGAAATACAGATAAGTACAAAAATTGCCCAAGCATTTTACAAAAAATACCGATATTCCAAAGGAAGTACAGATATTCTTGAAGTATTCCAAAGGGAGTACAGGTATTCTAGAGGAAGTATAAATATTTTTATCGTATTTCAAAGGAAGTTCAGGTATTCTAAAGGAAGTATGAATATTTTTGAGTTGTTCCACAGGAAGGCAATGTATTTTTAAGGTATTCCAAAGGAAGTACAGGTATTTCTAAAGTATTCCAAAGGAAGAACAGGTATTCCAAAGGAATTATAAGTATTATTGAGATATTCTAAAGGAAGTACAGGTATTCCTGAGATATTCCAAACAAAGTACAAGTATTCCTGAAGTATTCCAAAGACAGTACAAGTATTCTAAAGGAATTATAAGTACTTTTGAGGCATTCCAAACGAAGTACAGGTATTTCTGAGGTATTTCAAAGGAAGTACAGGTATTCCTGAAGTATTCCAAAGGAAGTACATGTACTTTAAAGGAATTATAAATATTTTTGAGGTATTCCAAAGAAAGTGCAGGTATTCCTGAAGTATTCCAAAGGAAATTCAGATATTCCTGAGGTATTCCAAAGGAAGTACAGATATTCTAAAGAAAGTATGAATATTTTTGTGGTATTCTAAAGGAAGTACAGGTATTTTTGAAGTATTTCAAAGAAAGTACAATTATTCTAAAGGAAGTATAAATATTTTTGTGGTATGCCACAGGAAGTACAGGTATTCCTGAGGTATTGTCCAGGAAGTACAAGTATTCCAAGAGAATAAAGAGTATTTTGAATGAAATATAGATGTTTTATGTACGGGGATTCCTGTTGCGATACTCAACTGCTGCGTATTAATATTGTAACGAATTTGCTTTATTTGAGTGTGGAATAATTCTATCTGTTGAAGGATAGAATTAATTATAGTGAGTGGGACAGTAGGCAATATATACAAAGTTGTCATACAAAAAATATTTACATTGTCAAATTTCTATAGATGATTAATTCAGCAGGGTGTTTCACAATACAAATTAGTTGAAAGTTCTCTCGCAAAACTGTTGATGGATCCAACAAAACAAATCTAGTTACAAATCTAGTTATTAATTCCATTACACCCAATCTCCATTTACAATTCCACACGCTGAAACTCCAGATGATAAATTAACAACCATGGTATTGAAGTAATTCGTTACATCCGCTAAATGAGCTCATTCAAAGAGGGACTTTAGTTTGAGAAAGGAGTTGTTTCGTTTATCATTATTTATTGAGTAATATATAAACAAAGTCCCCTTTATTTACCTATAACTAAAACATCAAAACATTTGCTATCTAGCAAAGCCTGAGCGACCTAGATTTAGTTATCGCTACCTTCAATAAATCCTCTTTGAAAGCCTTTTGAAATGTGAGTGATTAGTTTTTATATTCCATTAAAGTGTGACAATTGTGCCTTTTTGTGGCAAACAGAGAAAAGTACATGTCTTTTTGAATTTAAAATCCCACAAATCTTCATTATCTTGAGCTCTGCAAAGTGGATATCTTTACAGTTTCCACAAATATAACATCTTTACGTGACGTCACGTGTCACTTCACATGTAAGAACATGTCAGTGTAAATAACATGAACATACTCTCTAGTGATTTATAGGTCTTTGTAAGTCACCAGGTCACATCTGTATTTCAACGCTTCATTCATTTTTATTATTTTTCTGAAGCTCATGAATCTTACATTACGCACTTGTTTTCAAGGTTTTGTTTCAATTTGAACCCTAAAATCATGACACTATCAATTTTTTATAATCTTTGAGCTGTTGGTGGAGGAATGTTTGCATTTCTAAATGGTTTATTGTAAGTCTCCTCTCGTGCAGACCTGGATTACGTTACTCAACCCTCGGGATTTTTTCCGGGCTGTAGTTCCGGACTCCGGTCGAACGAAGCACGTGTGTTAGCCGTTAAATTACCACATCGACCGACATAGACGTTACGATGGCTTTTGAGATTTAAATATAAACTTTAGAGAGCTTAGACGATCTACAAGATATTTGGACTCAGAAAAAAAAAATATTACAGCGCAGGCATTAGTTGATTTTTGTTTTTCTTTGCTTGGTGCATTTGTTCCGCCCTATTAAATTTAACTAGGATCTAAAACGAACAATTTTGCTGTAAGTGTGTCTGAATGGTTACTATTTTTATTACATTGTGAATTTTACAGCCCCAGTACTCGTTAAATATTAATTAGAAAAAGTTTATTGGGTACTCACGTCTTTTGGTGGAGGCGCCCAACTAATTAACCAACTAAGAGAACTAATTTTAATGATTAAATTTTTCTATTAATTAATTCAAGATTTATGTTTGAATTATCAAATAATCCTAATAAACACTTAGTATCAAATTAGAGAAACAGCTTCAGATTCCATAAAACTGTTAACGTTTGCTACCTCTAGTATTTATCCACTAACACGCTTAAGATCAAAGTAACCGCTGAGAACAAAAATAAACCAATGCCAATATGGTGGATGCTACACATGTTGGAAGTTATATTTATGTGTGTGCATAAGCAAATAAAAATTAAAAGAATTTTAACTATGTTTAGAAAAATAATACTAAGCGCACGAGCTCAACGTGTGTTTGTCAAATTTTCTTCACGATTGCGTGCTTTATTTTATCAGATCTGAAACACGTAACAAAGTAGATTGTTATACAAATTGAATGAAAACAGGAATTCTTAATAAATAGAACAACATAACAGTGCGAACCGCAGGAATTATTAATTCACCTATAAATGTATCGCATTTCTAACAGGTGATAAATGTTTAACAAAGCAAAGATTATGAATAATCAGTCTCTAAAGACACTCCAAATTGATATCATGATTGCCGTGCACGATATTTTCTCTAAAATATCTTTACTTTCTTTTGAGATACCTGTATTCCCTGTGAAATACCGATATTTCCAATAAAATACCTGTACTTCCTTCAGAATACCTCAGTGAAACTTGTACTTCCTGTAAAAATCCTCAGGAATACTTGAACTTCCTTCGAACTACTTGTATTTTCTTTGGAATATTTCGGCAATACTTTGAAATACTCCAAAATACTTGTACTTCCTTTGAACTACTTGTACATATTTTAGAATACATCGGCAATACTTTGAAATACTTGTACTTCTTTTGGAATACCTCAAGAATACTTGTACTTCTTCTGAACTATTTGTACTTCCTTTGGAATACCTTAGGAATACTCGTACTTCTTTTGAAATATTTCAGAAATACATGTATTCCCTTTGAACTACTTGTACTTTTTTTGAACTACTTCAATCATGCTTGTACTTCATCTAGAATACCACAGGAGTATTTCAATTCTTTTAAAATACCCGAGAAGTACTTGTACTTCCATTGGGCTACCTGTACTTTCTTTGAAATACCTCGGCAATACTTGTACTTCCTTTACAATATTTCAAGCATACTTAAAATTTCTTGAAAATATCTAAGAAGTGCTTGCACTTCCTTTAAAATACTTGTACTTTCTTTGGAATACCTCGGCAATACTTATACTTCCTTCGAAATACTTCAAAAATACTTGTACTTCTTTTGGAATACCTCAGGAATACTAGTACTTCTTTTGGAATATTTCAGAAATACACGTATTCCCTTTGAACCACCTGTACTTTTTTTGAGCTACCTCAGTTATGCTTGTACTTCATCTAGAATACCTTAGGAATACTTATAATTCTTTTAAAATACCCGGGAAGTACTTGTATTTACATTGAACCACCTGTACTTCATCTGAAATACCTCCGCAATACTTATACTTCTTTTGTGGTACTTCAAGCATACTTATAATTTTTTTCAAAACCTAAGAAGTGCTTGTACTTCCTTTATACTACTTGTACTTGCTTTGGAATACCTTGGCAATAGTTATACTTCTTAGAAATACTTGTACTACTTTTGAAAACCCTCAGAAATACTTGTACTTCCTCTGAATTATTTATATATCTTTTGAACTACTTGTATTTCCCTTGGAATACCTCATGAATGCTTATACTTCATTTGGAATACCTCAAAAATACATGTATTCTCTTTGAACTACCTGTACTTTTTTCAACTACCTCAGGAATACTTGTAATTCCTTTGAAATACCTCTGAGGTACTTGTACTTCCTTTGAACTACCTGTACTGCCTTTAGAATACCTCGGCAATACTTGTACTTCCTTTGGAATATTTCAAGCATACTTATACTTCTTTTGGAATACCTCTAGAATAATTGTACTTTCTTTGAACTATTTCTACTTCCTCTGAGCTACTTTTATAGTATTAATATTCAGAAATACATGCACTCACTTAGAACTACCTGTACTATGTTTGGAATACCTTCGTAATACTGGCACTTCTTTTGGAATACCTCAGGAATACTTGTACTTATTTTGGGCTTACTAAGAAATGCCAATAGATAACTTGAATGATACTGAAATACCTGTAAGGACATTTGATCCATGAGCATTCAATAAGTATCACAGGTATTCCAAAGGAAGTACAGGTATTCCTAAGGTATTTCAAAGGAAGTACAGGTATTCCAGCGTCATCCGGTTCATGTAATCTACAGGCATTCCTTATAGTATTAATATTCCACAGGAAATACAGGTATTCCAGAAGCACTTCAAAGGAAGTACAAGTATTCCTGATGTATTTCAAAGGTAGCTTAAAGAAAGTTCAGGTATTCCTGACATATTCCAAGTATGGTACAAATATTTCAAAGGAAATACAGTAATATCTGAAATATTTCAAAGAAAGTCCAGATATTACAGAGATATTTCCAAGAGAGTCCTGTTATTTCTGAGATATTCCAAATGCAGTATGAGTATTCCTGAAATACTTAGAAGGCAGTTCAAGTATTCCTGAGATATTCTCAGGGGGGTACAGGTATTCCAAAAAAAGTAGTTATTTCTGAGATATTCTAAAGGCATTACAGATATTCTTGAGATACTTGAAAGGAAATTCAGGTATTCCAAAAAAAGTACAAGTATTTCTGAGATACTTTAAAGGAAGCACTCTAAGGGGAGTACAAATAATACATAGATATTTCAAAAGAAGTACATGTTTTTCTGAGATATCTTAAAGGGAGTACAGGTATTCCTGAGGGAAAGAAAGTACAGGTATGCCTGAAGTACTTCAAAAGAAGTCCAAGTATTCCTGAGGTATTTTTAGGGGAGTACAGATATTTTCGAGATATTCCAAAGAAAGTACAAATATTTTTGAGATATTTCCAAGAAAATCCTATTATTTCTGAGATACTCCAAGGGCAATATAGATATTTCGGACGTATTTAAAAGGAAGTTCAGGTATTCTTGGAGTATTCCAAAGGCAGTACAGGTACTCTAAGAGGAGTACAGGTATTCCTGAGACAAATTCAAGGAAATACAGTTATTTCTGAGGATTTCTAAAGTCAGGAGAGATATTCCTGAGTTACTTTAAAGGAAGTTCAGAATATTTCTGAAGTATTCTAAAGAGAGTACAAGTATTCCAGAAATATTTCAAGAGAAGTACATGTTTACCTGAGATATCTTAAAGGAAGTACAGGTATTCCTGAAATAAAGGAAGTACAAGTATGCCTGAGGTATTTCAAAATAAGTCCAGGTATTCCTAGATGTTTTCAGAAGAGTACAGGTATTTATAAGATATTTCAAAGAAAGTACAGGTATTTCTGCGATATTTCCAAGAAAGTCCCATTATTTCTGAGCTATTCCAAAGGCAGGATAAGTATTCCTGACGTATTTAAAAGGAAGTTCAGGAATTCTTGAGGTATTCTTAAGGGAATATAGGTACTCTAAGAAGAGTACAGGTGTTTATGGAATAAAGCCAAGAAAGTACAGTTATTTCTGAGATATTCCAAAGGCAATAAAGGTATTTCTAAGATACTTAAAAGGAAGTTCAGGTATTCAAAAAAAATTACAGGTACTTTGAAGGAAGTTCAGAATATTTCTGAAGTATTTTAGAGGGAGTACAAGTATTCTATCAATATTTTAAAAGAAGATCATGTTTTCCTGAAATATCTTAAAGGAAATACACGTAATCCTGAAGTAAAGGAAGAATAAGTATGCCTGAGGTATTTTAAAAGAAGTCCAGGTATTCCTAGATATTTTTAGGACAGTACAGATATTTCCAAGAAATTCTGTTATTGCCGAGATGTTCTAAAGGCAGTACAAGTATTCCTGAGGTAGTTAAACAGAAGTTCAGGCATTTTTGAAATATTTTAAAGGGGGTACAGATATTTTGAAAAAGTACAAGTATTCCTAAGATATTTCCAAAAGAATATAATTGTTACTGAGATATTTCTAAGGCGGTACAAGTACTCACTTAAAAGGTAGTTTAGATATTTTTGAAGTATGTCGAAAGAAGTACTGGTATTCCAGACGTACTTTAAAAGAAGTTCAGAATATTTTTAAAGTATTCTAAAGAGAGTACAAGTATTCCGGCGATATTTCAAAGGAAGTAGAAGTATTCCCAAGATATTTTGAAGAAAGTACAGGTGTTCCTGAGGTGAAGAAAGTACAGATATACCTGAGATACTTGAAAAGAAGTCCAAGTATTTCTGAGGTATTTTCAGTTAAATATAGGTATTTTTGTGATATTTCAAAGAGAGTACAGGTATTTTTGATAAATTTCCAAGAAAATCCTGATATTTCCGAGATATTCTGAAGACAGTACAAGTATTCCTGAGGTAGTTTTAAAGAAGTGCAAGTATTTCTGAGATATTTCCTAGAAAATACAGTTGTTTCTGAGATATTCCAAAGACAGTACAAGTGTTCCTTGGGTACTTGAAGGGAGTTCAGGTATTTCTGAGGTATGCCAAAAAAAGTACAGGTATTCTTGAGTTACTTCAAAAGAAGTTCAGGATATTTCAAGAATATTCTTACCGGAGTACAAGTATTTCGAAGATATTTCAAAGAAAGTACAGGTATTCCTGCGATATTTTAAAGTACAGGTATTCCTGATTTGAAGGAAGTACAGGTATGCCTGGGGTATTCAAAAAGAAGTACAGATACTTCTGAGATATCTTCAGGAGAATACAAGCATTTCTGTGATATTTCAAGGAGTCCTGTTATTTCTAAGATATTCCAAAGGCAGTATAAGTATTCCTGGGATATTCAAAAAAAAGTTCAGGTATTCTTGAGGTATTGTAAAGGAAGTACAGGTATTCTAGAGGAAGTACAGGTATTTCTGTGATATTTTCAAGGAAGTACAATTATTTCTGAGATATTCTTAAGGCACTATAGTTATTCCTGATATACTTAAAAGGAAGTCCAGGTATTCCTGAGGTATTTTAAAGAAAGTACGGATATTCCAAGATAATTCAGGTATTCTTGAGATATTTCAAAGGAAGTACAGGTATTCCTGAAGTACTTCGAAGAGAGTTGAGGTATTCCTGAGATTTTTTAAAGAGAGTAGAGGTATTTCTGAGATATTTAAAAGGATTTACAGGTATTTCTGAGGTATTTTAAAGGTATGCCTCAGGTATTCCCAAGGAGATACAGAGTTTTTTCAGGCGTTAAGGAGATATTTTACAGGAAAAGTACAAATATTTTAAAGGAAGTACAAGTATTCCTGAAGTATTTCAAAGGAAGTACAGGTATATCTGAGTTATTTAAACAAAAATACAGATAGTGCTTTTGATTGAAGATGCTTCATAATCGTCTGAAGGAACTTTTATTAAAAATGAAACTGGATCTCTGAAGGATAATAGGTCATAAACCAACGTCCTACGCAGACAGACAACGAAGAAAATATCCGGAAAATTTTTACCGGATGAATGAACGCCAACAGAAATTATATTGTTATCCTGGAAGGTAACAGTTTGCATTTACTTCAGCCATAAATTCAATTGGAAGGGCTGCCACATGTGGATTCGAATTCCCAGAATAACCCCTGACATATATTGGCCAATATCGGACCTTTTGTCACCAAATAGCAAGGGTGGAGTAAACGTTGAATAAAGGATTAGCTATATCTCTTGTAGGGTCAATTTTGGATCGTTATCCAGGCTATTGTTCGTTTTGGAATGAGTTAAAAGCAGATGATTATCATATTACAAGGACGACCTAATTATGTTCAAGTGGAAGTCATGTTCGTAGTGCATCCTAATTATCCAATAGTTTGCTAACTTCAAACTTTACAAGCATCCTTCGCTGATAACTTCACTTATTTTACACGAGATGTAGGGCAGGATTAAAAAAAAAATATATTACTTACAGTCTGCAAACAACACAAATTATAATTTTGGTTCATGCAAGAGTGTGGTTAAGGTTACAGACGTTTATAATAAGTAATAATATAAATATAATATAAGAGGGATGAAAAATTAATTTGTTGTGCTGTCACATTGATAAATGTAGCATTCAGGAATGCACCACACTTCAGAATTGAAAACAGTGATTTGCAGTTTGATCATTTGTCGTTTAGACACTTGTAGATAGTTTAAAATAGGTCAGGTGTTAAAATTCCCTGAGCCAATTGGATAATTGATTCGGTGTGACTGGTGACGTTCACAAAAAGTATTTTTAAAATTAGAGTGACACAGATCATCACCTTCAAATACTTTATTTTCTGTAATACGAATAAAAAACAGCCAGAAGATTAAGTTCTGGAATAAAAGTTGTTGAAGCACTCTCCCAAATTTGAAATGCACCAACAGCCAGCTAGATTTTACGTTTGAGCTTTGTATGTGTCGTAAAGGATAGATTTAGTGGCGTGATACAACATCCAACATAAAACGTACTTGCCTTTTTTTAGTATAAACTTTATCGTTTAATTTTATTAAATAGACAAGATTATTCTCCTAGCTGAAGGCATTTAAATAAATACGATACAACCTTTAATTTGCAGTAAAAAAAAATGCGTTTTCAAACAATTCTATTCAAGATTGAATTAAGAAAGAAAATAAGGAGCATCATCATAACCCAGTTCTGAAAACGCTACCTTCTAAAATAACAGGAAATAATTCTTGCAAGCGTTCACAATGTTCCGGATATTTCCTCCGTTGTCTGTCTGCGTAGAACGTGGCTTTATTAGCTATTATTCATAAGATTCGTTTTATTTTTAATAAAAGTTCCGTTAGACGATTTTTAAGTAACTTTAATCAAAAACTAATTTTACTGGAACTAGGACATGGAATTATGCAAGTATTTCCTCTTGGAATGCACAATTAGTACGCATACAAATATTTCAACAAAAATAAATTTATTCCAAACAGATTTAGTAGGAAGTATGGATATACCATAGCCGAAAAGTATTTCACAGGAAATACAAGATATTCTAAAGGAAGTACAGGTATTCCTGAAGTATTTTGCAGGAAATATATTTATTACACAGGAAATAGAGGTATTCCAAAAATATTACACATGAAATTAAGTTTTCAAAGAAGTACAGTTGTTCTAAATGAAAAAAGATATTTTGAAGGCGGTTACAGGTGTTTCCAAGTTGCTTCGCAGGAAATACATTCATTTTTCTACTGGTACTTCTAAGGAAGTACAGATATATCACAGGAAATACAGGTATTCCGAAGCTATTGCACAGGAAATAAAACTTCACAAGAATACAAATATTCCAAATGACAAGGTATTTCAAAGGAAGTACAAGTATACATGAGTTATTTCGCAGGAAATACATTCTTCAGGAAGTACAAATATTTCTTAAAAATACAGGTCTTCAAAAACAATGCAGAGGAAACAATGTTTCAGGCGAATATAAATATTTTAAAGGAAGTACTGGTATTTCAGACATATTGCCCAGAAAAAACATTCATGTAATTTAAAGGACCTATTAGGAAGTACACATACTTCAAAGGAAATAGAAGTATTCCCAATATATTGCACATAGAATAAAGTTCCAGACGAATATAAATATTTCTGAAGAATAGGTATTTCAAAGGAAGTACAAGTATGCCTGGAGTATTTTGCAGGAAATACGTTCATATAATTTCACAGGAAATAGAGATATTTCCAAGATATTGCACAAGGAATAAAACTTCAAAAGAATACAGATATTCCATATGAGACAGTATTTTAAAGGAAGTACGGGTATTCCTGAGTTATTTCGCAGGGAATAAGTTCATGTTATCTACTGGTACTCTTCAGGCAATACATGTATTGCATAGAAAATGGAGATTTTTCTATGATTTTGAACAGGAAATAAAGTTCCGAAGGAATACAGTTATTCCAAACGAGTAAGTCCAGGTAATCCTGAATTACTCCGCAGGAAATATGTCAATAAAGCACAGATATTTTACAGGAAATAGAAGTATTTCGAGGATATTGTACAGGAAATGAAGCTTCAAAGGAACATATATATTCCAAAATTAGGAGGTATTTTGAAGTACGTTTAGTTATTCCGCAAGAAATATGTTCATGTACTTCTCTTCCGAAAGTACAGTTATTGCACAGGAAATAGAGATATTATCAAGATATTGCACAGGAAAATAAAGTTCCAAAGGAAGTACAGGTACTTCGCAGGAAATACATTAGTGCAATCCACTGGAACTTCTAAGGAACTACAGGTATTCCACAAGAAATAGGAACATTCTCAAGATATTACACAAGAAACAAGGTTTCAGAAGAATACAGTTATTCCAAAGAAGTAGATATTTCCAAAGAAGTGCAAGTATATTGAAGGAACTACAAGTATTTCTGAAATATATCAAAAGAAGTACAGGTATTTCTGAGATATTTTAAAAGAAGTATAGATATTTTAAAAGAAGTACAAGTATTTCTGAAGTATATCGAAGGGAGTACAGATATTTTAAAGGGAATACAAATATTTCTGAAATATATTAAAGAAAGTACAAGTATTCCTGAGACATTTTCAAAGAATTACAGGTATTTCAAAAGAAATACAAGTATTTCTGAAATATATCAAAGGGAGTATAGATATTTTTCAGGTATTTTAGAGGAAATACAAATACTCCAAAAGTATTCAGCAGGAGTTACTCTCGTTCAATCCATTGGTACTCTTAAGGAAGCACAGGTATTCCCCGGGAAATGAAGGAGTAAGTATTTCAAAAGAAGTACAGGTATTCTGAAGAAAGTACAAGTATTTCTGGAATATATTAAAGGAAGTACAGGTATTTCTAAGATATTTTCAAAGAAGTACAGGTATTTCAAAGGCAATACAAGTATTACTGAAATATATCAAAGGGAGTACAGACATTTTCGAGGTATTGCAAAGAAAATACAAATATTCCAGACGTATTCAGCAGGAAATACGTTCTTGCAGTCCACTGGTACTCCTAAGGAAGTACAGGTATTCCACAGGAAATACAGACATTCTTAGAATATTTCACAAAAAACAAAGTTTCGAAAGAATAAAGTTATTCCAAAAGGGTAAGTATTTCGAAAGAAGTACAGGTATTTTGAAGGAAGTACAAGTATTTCTGAAATATATTAAAAGAAGTACAGGTATTTTCAAGGAAATACAAGTATTACTGAAGTATATCAAAGGGAGTACAGATATTTTTGAGGTATTGCAAAGGAAATACAAATATTCTAGAAGTATTCAGCAGGAAATATGTTCGAGCAATCTACCGATACTTCTGAGGAAGTACAGGTATTCCATAGGAAATGGGGACATTCTCAAAATATTACAAAAGAAATTCAAGTTCCGGAAAAATAGAGTTAATCCAAAGGAGTAAATATTTCAAAAGAAGTACAGATATTTTTAAGGGAGTACGAGTATACCTAAAATATATTAAAGGAAGTATAGGTATTTCTGACATATTTTCAAGAAGTTCAGGTATTTCAAAGGATGTACAAGTATTTCTGAAGTATATCAAAGGGAGTACAGATATTTTTGAGGTGATACAAAGGAAATACAAATTTTTCAGAAGTATTCAGCAGGAAATACGTTCGTGCAATTCACTGGTACTCCTAAGAAAGTACAGGTATTCCACAAGAAATAGGAACATTTTCAAGATATTACACAAGAAACAAGATTTCGAAGGAATACAGTTATTCCAAAGAACTAAGTATTTCGAAAGAAGTACAAGTATCCTGAAGGAAGTACAAGTATTTCTAAAATATAATAAAGAAAGTACAGGTATTTCTCAGATATTTTCAAAGAAGTACAGATATTAGAGGGAGTAGAGCTATTTTTGAAGTATCACAAAGGAAATACAATTACAGAAGTATTCAGCAGGAAATACGTTTGTGCAATCCACTGGTACTTCTAAGGAAGTACAGGTATTTCAAGGAAATGAAGACATTCTCAAAATATTTCACAAGAAACAAGGTTTCGGGAGAATACAGTTATTCCAGAGGACAAGGTATTTGAAAAGAAGTACAGGTATTTTGAAGAAAGTACAAGTACTTCTGAAATATATTAAAGGAAGTATCGGTATTTCTGAAATATTTTCAAAGAAGTACAGGTATTTCAAAGGAAATACAAGTGTTTCTGAAGTATATCAGAAGAAGTATAGATATTTTTGAGGTATTACAAAGGAAATACAAATATTCCAGAAGTTCTCAGCAGGAAATACGTTCGTACAATTCACTGGTACTTCTAAGAAAGTACAGGTATTCCAAGGAAATGAAGACATTCTTAAAATATTATACAAAAAACAAGTTTTCGGAAGAATAGTTATTCCAAAAAAGAAGGTATTTTAAAGGAAGTACAGGTATTTCAAAGGAAATACAAGTATTTTAAAGGAAGTACAAGTATTTCTGAAATATGTCAAAGGAAGTACAGGTATTTCTGAGGTATTTTGAAAGAAGTACAGGTATTTCAAGGGGAGTACAAGTATTTCAAAGAAAGTACAGGTATTTTAAAGAGAGTATAAGTATCACTGAAATATATCAAAGGAAGTACTTGTATTCCTGAGGTATTTTGAAAGAAGTACAGGTATTTCAAGGAGGGTACAAGTATTTTAAAGGAAGTACAGGTATTTTAAAGAAAGTATAAGTATTTCTGGAATACATCAAAGGAAGTACAGGTATTCCTGCGGTATTTTAAAGAAAGTTCAGAGGTATTGCAAAGGAAATACAAATATTCCAGAAGTTGGGCACATAATTGGGCACCTCCACCAAAAAATACAAGTCTCCAAAAACAATAAATATAATTTTTGAGTTACTTCACCCTCAAATCCTTAAAAAATAGTGAAGAAAATATTTCATTCTTTAAATTAGAGTATAATTTTGTACATGATGCCCCAGAATTTTAATTAATTTTTTTTAATTGTTGTAATTAAATGCCACATAATTTTGTTCATCGCTGCGAGAAATATAAAGCGTAATTTAAATTCTGTGCGAGTATTCTTCATTTTGGAATTATGGTCTTGCAACAGTATTTTATTACAGATGAATAATTTTCGTACTCTAGTTATTTTTTATGAATTAGATAGAATTTGTACAAAGCACAAATAGGAAAAATGTACACTTAGAAAGATGTTGCTATTTCTTTGAGTGGAAGTTTGCGTGCAGCTCAAGATAACAAAAAATAATAATTTGCAGACATATTGTTATTTAAACCGGCGCAACTGGCCGATATGAAGTAAATAAATGAAAACATGTAAATGCAGCACATTGATATGTTTTGTTTTTATATCTAAAACGTGTTGACGCTTTCATTAAACAGTTTATGTTTATGGAGGATATAGGTTATTATCCCGCAAGTAATGAAGTGTGGAAATATAGAAATTGAAAACCGCCCACGTAACGCATTTTAAAGAATTTATGTGATGTTTACAAACATTTCTTGTTCATTCAGAATTTTCCACAAATCTGTAAATAGAAACACTCTGTTATTATTTGTTTTGTATTTATTCTGCCACCTGAGTGCTCGCACGAATTTAGAAACTCATGGAAATTCCATGTTATAATTACCTTACGTAAACATAAATAATATGAAATTTGCTCCACATTATTATTTCCGCTAGAATAGAAACAAAGCCAAAATTTATTTATTGCTCGTATAAATCACGTCAGAAAATCGGTGAAGCATTGAGCATCGACCACTGTGACCGGAAACACCATAAATTGAGAGTTGGAAGAACAGATGTAGACACAACGTAAAAGAAATGAGCCACGGAAAGATCTATCACGCGATTAAGAATAGATAATGATGTATTTGATGGTCTAGGAGCTTGCCAACATTTGCACACCAATTTATCACCCAATCTCTTGAATTTAAATAGCAAGAACAGCACCCTAATAGTAAATACGCTGTTCATGCGGGAAGTAAGCAAAACAACATCGTCAAATAAAATTTATAACATGGAACTGATTTATCAATTAGAGCGGATCCTATTAGCTCTGGTAATTAGCAAGGAATCACATGAAAGAACGGAAAGTAAAAAGGCGTAAAAAATAAATCTCAAAATAAATTTCTCATTAAAAATTAATAAATTAAAAAAAAATATGTGACAGATGATATTTTTGACGAATATTTTATTATAGATTTTATGTCAAATTTCATGCTGTAAACGTGAGAATTGAAAAGTAAAATAAACGATTTGTGATTTGACAGCCGGATACGAGGCGTTCGTAATAATTGTTTCCGCTAAGAACAGGCCAGTACTAATACATAATTTTATATAAAATATTTAAAAAACTCACTCATTGAAACTGTGTAGTCCCAGCTGTCCGCGTCATTTTTGTGAACATTCAATTTTTCAGGCTGTAACAAAAATAATACAATTAGATACACAATGACCAAAAAGTATTTCAATAACAAATTTTTAATAAACAGCATCAAAAAAACTCAAGTGCTATTTACGAACGAAAATACATTGCTTGCAAGATTCATTTTAATTTTGTCTGTACAATATTTTCCAACATTTGCCAAGAAAAATGTCCATTCGGAGTTCGTTATACTCTGTTATTATTCAGGGATAAAAATAAGGATTTGAATCAGTTTGACATGTGAACAACAACGAAAAAAATTAAACTATTTGGCATTAAAAATTGGATATTGCACAGATTTTACTGATATGTTCAGCAGGAAATATTTCAATGTATTTTATCAAAAGAAACAGGCATTCTAAAAGTAAATAAATGTATTTTAAAGTCTTTCCGCAAGAAATACTGGAATCAGGATTGATTTTGCCCATGAAAAATAAATCAACAACAAAATTGAATACACAAATTATTATATCCTGGTCTTAAAATGTTTATCATGTCTTTGAAACTTTTGCTATTTGCAAAATTAAAAGAAATATTGTTAAGGTAAAAAAATGGAGCAGTTTTACCATCAATAATTACACCTCGGCTTAACATTTTCAAATGAATTGAGATATTGAGAGCCCAACTGAACTGAACTAACAGCGACGTGCATCGCCGCCACAGAGACAGTAGACTTGTTTTGAAAAGTTCGCTAGTTATTAAAATATATTCAATTTAAAATAAATAAAATAATCATACACTATTTTTATTTATTTTATATATTTTCTTCAAAAAGTTACTTTTTTTGAGAAAATACAATTATTGCTGGAGTATGTCAAAGGAAATATATGTATTCCTAAGATATTTCAAAGGGAATACAAGTATTACAGAATATTTCGCAGGAAATACAAATCATCCATAATAATAAAGTAATTTTTGGAGTATGTCAAAGAGAATACAATTATTTCTGGAGTATTTCGAGGCTTTCCGCAGGAAATATAGGTATTCCAGAATAATAGTTATATTAGTTTTCAAAGGACAGGTACTTTTAGGAGTATTCTACAGGAAATACTAGTATTCTATAATCAAATATTCATTTCTGGAGTATGTGAAAGGAAATACTTACATTTTTGGAGTATTTCAAAGGAAATACAGGTATTTTCAGAAGTATTCCACAGGAAATACATATATTCTATAATAATACATTTATTTCTAGAGTATGTCAAAGGAGATACGGGTATTTTTAGAGTATTTCAAAGGAAATACAGAAGTATTCTACAGAATATACAAGTATTCTATAATAATACATTTATTTATAAGGTATTTCAAAAGTAATACAAATATTCTTTGAGTTTTTTGAAGGCAATACAGGTACTTTCAGAAGTATTCCACAGGAAATACTGGTATTCTATAATCAAATATTCATTTCTAGAGTATGTCAAAGGCAATACGGATATATTTCAAAGGAGATACAGGTATTTTCAAAAGTATTTTACAAGAAATACACGTATTCTATAATCAAACATTCATTTCTAGAGTACGCCAAAGGAATTACAAGTATTTTTAAAGTATTTCAAAGGAAATAGAGGTATTTTCAAAAGTATTCCAGAGGAAATATAGATAATCTATAATAATACATTTATTTCTAAGGTATGTCAAAGAGAATACGAGTATTCTTAGAATATTTCAAAGGGAATTCAGGTACTTTCAGAAGTATGTCACAGGAAATACAGGTATTCTATAATCAAACATCCATTTCTGGAGTATGTCAGAGGAAATACGGATACTTTCAGAGTATTTTAAAGGAAATACTGATATTTTCAGAGTATTTTAAAAGAAATACAAGTACTTTCAAAAGAATTTCACAGGAAATACAGATATTCTATAATCAAACACTCATTTCTAGAGTATGTCATAGGAAATATTGGTATTTTTAGAGTATTTCAAAGAAAATTCAGGTACTTTCAACAGTATTTTACTGGAAATACAGGTATCCTATAATAATACATTCATTTCTAGGGTATGTAATGAGAAATACGAATATTTTTAAAATATTTCGAAGGAAATACAGGTATTTTCGAAAGTATTTCACAGGAAATACACGAATTCTATAATCAAAAACTCGTTCCTAGAGTATGTCAAAGGAATACCGGGCACTTTCAGAAGTATTCCACAGGAAATATAAGTATTCTACAATAATACATTTATTTCCAGGATATGTCAAAGGAAATACAGGAAATACAGGTATTTTTAGAGTAGATATACTTTCAGAAGTTTTCCACAGGAAATAATGATCTTTTATGAAAATTCAATTATTTTTAGGCTATGTAAAATAAAATACGTGTATTTTCAAAGTATTTCTAAGGAAATACATTCATTTCTAGGATATATCACAGGAAATAAGTATAATTTAGAGTATTTCAAAGGACGTACAGATATTTCCAAAAGTATTCCATAGGAAATATTGTTTTTTTATAATACAATTGTTTTTAGGATATGTGGAATAAAATTCGTGTATTTCCAGAGTATTTCAGAGAAAATACAGGTACTTTCAATAGTATTTCATTGGAAATACAGGTATTCTATAATAATACATTAATTTCTAGAGTATGTCAAAAGAAATGCGAGTATTCCTTAGAAAACACAGGTACTTTCAGAAGTATTTCACAGAAAATACAGGTATTTTATAATTAAACAATAATTTCTAGAGTATGTCAAAGAAAATATCTTAAAGGAAATACAGGTACTGTCAAAAGCATTCTACAAAAAAACTGGTATTCTATAATAATACATTTATTTCTAGGGTATGTCAAAGGGAATACGAATATTCTTAGAGTATTTCAAAGGAAATACAGGTACTTTAAAAAGTATTCCACAGGAAATACAGATATTCTATGATTAAACATCTATTTCTGGAGTATGTCAAAGGCAATACGAGACTTCTTAGAGTATTTTAAAGGCAATACAGGTACTTCCACAAGTATTCCACATGAAATACTGATTTTCCATAATCAAACATTCATTTCTGGAGTATGTCAACGGAAATTCGGATATTTTAAGAGCATTTCAAAGAAAGAACAGGTATTTTCAAAAGTATTCGACAGGAAATACAGGTATTCCATATGAATACATTGATTTCTAAAGCATGTCAAGAAAAATACGGGTATCTGTAGAGTATTTCAGAGGAAATAAAGATACTTTCAACAGTGTTCCACAGAAAATACAGATATTTTATAATAATACATTCATTTCTAGAGTACGTCGAAGGAAAAACGTGTATTTTTAGAGTATTTCGAAGGAAATAGAGGTATTTTCAGAAGTATTCCACAGGATATATAGGTAATCTATAATAATACATTCATTTCTAGGATAAGTCAAAGGGAATACGAGTATTCTTAGAGTATTGTGAAGGAAATACAGGTACTTTCAGAAGTATTAAACAGGAAATACAAGTAGTCTACAATCAAGCATTCATTTCTGAGGTAAGTCAGAAGAAATATGGGTATTTTTAGAGTATTTCAAAGGAAATACAGGTACTTTCAGAAGTATGCCACAGGCAACACAGGTATTCTATAATAATACATTCATTTCTAGGATATGTCAAAGGTAATACGAGACTTCTTAGAGTATTTCAAAGGAAATACAGATACTTTTAGGATTATTCCACAAGAAATAAAGGAATTTTATGATGGAAAAGTTATTCCTGGGGTATTTCAAAAAGACTACGGGTATTTCTAGAGTATTTTAAAGGGTATTCAGGTATTTCAAATTATTCTGCAGGAAATACAGGTATTCCAGAGCGATGCAGATATTTTTTAAGTATGTCAAAGGAAATATGTGTATTTCAAAAGAAATACAAGTGCTTCAGAAGTACGTCGCAACAAATTCAGATATGTCAAAGGGACTACTGGTATTCCTAAAGTATTAGAGAGAAAATAAAGGTACTTTTAGCAGTATTACACAGGAAATAAAGGTATTCTATGACAATGCATTCATTTCTAAGGTATGTCAAAGGAAATACGTGTATTTTCAGTGTATTTCGAAGGAAATACCGGTACTTCCAAAAGAATTCCACAGAAAATACTGGTATTCTATAATATTCGTTTATTTCTAGGGTTTGTTGGAAGAAATACAAGTATTCTCAGAGTATTTCAAAGGAAATACGGGTACTTCAAGAAGTATTTTACAGGTAATACGATATTCTATAATCAAACATCTATTTTTGAAGTATGTCAAGGGAAATACGAGTATTCTTGGAGTATTTTAAAGGCAATACAGGTACTTTCCAAAGTATTTCACAGGAAATATACGTATTCTATAATCAAACATTCATTTCTAGAGTATGTCAAAGGAAATACAGATATTTTAAGAGTATTTCAAAGAGAATACAGGTACTTTCAAAAGTATTTCACAGGCAATACAGGTATTCTATATTAATATATTCATTTCTAGGGTATGTCAGAGGGAATACGTGTATTTTTAGAGTATTTCGAAGGAAATACAGATACTTTCAAGAGTATTCCAAAGGAAATAATACATTTATTTCTAGGGTATGTCAAATGAAATACGACTGTTCTTAGAGTATTTCGAAGGCAATGCAGGTACTTTCAGAAATATTCCGTAGGACATGAGGTATTCTATGATAAAACAGATATTTCTGGAGTATGTCAAAGAAAATGCGGGTTTTCCACGGGAACCACAAGTATTCTATAATCAAACATTTATTTCTAGAGTATGTTAAAGAAAATAAGGATATTTTTAGACAATTTTAAAAGAAATACAGGTACTACCAGAAGTATGCCACAGGAAATACAGATATTCTATAATAATGAATGTATGTCTAGGATATTTTAAAGAAAATACGAGTATTCTTAAAGTATTTCAAAAGAAATACAGGTACTTTCAGAAGTATTTCCCTTGTTCTATAATAATAAATTCATTTCTGAAGTATGCCAAAGGACATACGAGAATTCTCAGAGTATTTCAAAGGAAATACAGGTACTTTTAGAAGTATTCCACAAGAAATAAAAGTATTTTATGGTAAAATAGTTATTTCTAGAGTATGTCAAAGAGACTACAGGTATTTCAGAGTATTTTAAAGGGAATTCAGGTATTTCAAAATATTCTGCAGGAAATACAGGTATGCCAGAGCAGTGCAGATATTTTTCAAGTATGTCAAAAGGAATATGTGTATTTCAAAGGAAATACAAGTACTTTAGAAGTACGTCGCAATAAATTCAGATACGTCAAAGAGTCTACGTGTATTCCTAGAGTATTTCCAAGGAAATACATGTATTTCAGAGTATCCCGCAGGAAATACAGGTATGTTATAATAATACAGTTATTTCTGGGATATGTCAAAGATAATACGGGTATTCCTAGAGTACTGCAAAGGAAATACAGGTATCCCACAATATTCCGCAGGAAATATAGGCCTCCCAGAGTGACACAGTTATTTTTGGAGTATGCCAGAGGCATACTGCAGGAAATACAGGTATTCTACAATAATATTTTTTTTTTGAAGTATGTCAAAGGGAATACGGATATTTTTAGGGTATTTCAAAGGTAATACAGGCATTTTAGAGCATTTCACAGGAAATACACTTATTTCAGAAGTAGGTCAACAGGAATACGAGTATTCCTTGAGTATTCTAAAGGAAATACAAGTATGTCAACGGGAATAGAAATATTTCAAAGGAAACACAGATACTGTAGAGATGTGCCGTAGATACAGTTATTTCTGGAGTATGTCAAAGGAAATATGGGTATTCCTGGAGTATTTCAAAGGAAATACAGGTACTTCAGAGTTATTTCGCGGGAAATACAGATTTACTTCAGGAGGTAGACGTGGTGCACAAAATTTTTAGGGCTATATACCCTCCCCAAACAAATATAAAATTTGTCGAACCAAATATTGACATGGAAATGATTTTTTTGAACGAATAGCACATAGTACTACGATAAGATAATCACAATATCATTTTTATGTATTTATGCTGACAGCAATGATAAAATCCTTATCAGTTTGAAACGAATCAACTATTTTATGCATCATACATTAGATTTGAATTATACTCTCAATTTATTCAGTATGTCATAACAAGAATTTTTATTTCAAAACATATGAGAATGAATTAAGAAAAAAATATGAAATATCTATTTTTTTTTGCTAATGGTCCAAGAATTTAGAGCAGAATATTTGTTCTTTCTAAATTATATTAGTATCATATTCAAAAAGACACTTTGTTCAGAATAAATCTTGTTTTCAGGCTTGTGAAACCGCCCAAAAAAAAAAATATCTGAACTATATTTGAAATTTATGATCAAGTGATATTTGATATAAAATGGATGGAAATATTTGCGGTGAATGTTTGAAAAACAAGTCGCAGAAAAATATCAAAGAAGCAATGTGAATTTTTTGTTTTCTTTTCATTATTTGGCTATAGTCCAGCCCTAGGTTCAATTCCTTAATGCAAGATTTAATCAAAATAGAAACTGCACAGTCGCTGATCGTGTTTATAACACTATTATTCAAGTTTTTGGCAATAAATGTATTTGCAGCTCAGCAAAAAATTCACCACTGAAAAATTGCAATGTTTGTGGCTGTAATTGAGTCACCCGTTCGCAAGGCAATCATTTTTCAGCATTCACACATCAAAATAAGTTTTTAACAAAAGTAATTTTCACATATGATTGAGTAATTAGCAATAAATGTCAAATATATGATGAGTGATACGAGTTTTTGGGTCACATAATCGTAAAATCGACAGCTGAAGGTCGTATTGATAATTAGAATTTTTTTTTTGTTGTTTGATTGATCAACAGATGGTTGAAATTACATCTCATAACACTTTGAGGAGCTAGAAACACAAATGCGTTAAAAATCGATTTTGTATTATGAAATATGCTAACGCTTAAAATAAAAAGCATTCAATTTGCTTAATAGGTTTCTCTTATTGATTCGAAGCAGCACAAAAAGGAATTAAATATTTAGACGTACTACAAACGTGGATTATAATTGTATCGTCTTTCATAAATCAATAAAATTCATAAAAAGTATTTATTTTTCAATTAATCATCAAAAAAAAATTATTTTCGTGGAAAATTTGAGAAATGTTATTCCTGCTGCAATCTTCAACAAGCCATAACTCAAAAACTAAACAAGATATCAAAAAAATGATTACAGTACCGAATTCCTCATCCCCCAAAGTAACTAACAAAATATTTTTCGCTGCTCAAACATTTTTTGTTCAGCAGTTATTCAATTTTCAGTTTTTTGTCCTGAAAATTACTGAAAACCCGATAACTCGAGAACGAAACAAGATATCCAGATAGAGCTTCCAGATTTGGGTTAAGTATTAAATTGAGCATCAATTTTAATGCCATATCTACTAATATTTACAAGTATCAATGAGTTGACGTTCTTCAACGAGCGATAAATCAAAAATTGAACAAGATATCAATGAACTAACTTACAAAATATTTTTCACTGCTGAAATTGGGCTTTCAGTTTTGTCTGCTGAAATTTACTGAAAGCCCAATAACTCAGGAACGAAACAAGATATTGAAATGTAACTTTCAGATTTGGATTCAGTACTAAATTGTGCATGAAGGGCAGTAAGTTGAGGGCCAGTTTAAAATCCAATACTGATTCATAATTATTACCGAATTGTAATACAAAAGGTCACAATTACCCCCTCCCCAAACATGCTATTTTGGTGCCATCTGCATATGGACATATCATATTGCATACATTAAAATAAACTGAACATTTCGGAAAATGTCGGGGTGTTGTAACTACAAAACATCCCTCCCATACTTTTTGATGGGGAGGTTGTTAACCAGCCCACTTTTCAACACATTTCGTTTATTAATTGCTCTAATTTATATTCTAGTCATTTCAGAAGGATTGAAAATTGGTTTAATTTAAATTTCTCCTGAAAGCAACTATGTATCTTAAAATTCAGATATTAGTACTGAATACACAATGTGTGGTTTAAGAGAATCGTAAAATTTATATAGTGACCAACATACGATCCATAAAATCGTCATAAACGTCGGAGCACCGCAGGAATGTACAAAATTTTGCAAATATACAACAGTATTAAAATATGAATATATAAATCACGTCCTCTTCCCCAAATTATTATCAAACTTAAATAAAAACCAATCAAAATGAAGAGACGTGAAATGCCAATTAAATCGTAACATCAAACAGCTATTCAAATTATTAATCACCATTTTTTGTTCCTATTTCAAAAGTGAATTGAGTTATTAATTCATTTTCTTCCATATTCAGTAATTAAGCAACATTTGAAAAGCAAATTATGAGCTGTGTTGAAAAATAGGTCTCATTATAACATATACAAGTAATACTGAAAGAGAAATTTATTGTTCCTCAATATGGAATTGTTAATTACAAATTAATTGAACGGCAATTAAATATCGCGTCATATCTATGGGTTTTCCACAAATCTTAATAACAAAACAATTAAAAACTTTTATAGAATCAAATCTTCCATTAATTCTTTACTTCTTGGAATTTTTGATAAATGTCATTCCTGCTGTGTTTTTCAACGAGCCATAATTCAAAAACTAAACAAGATATCAAAAAACCAATAATATCACTAGATTCCTCATCCCCTAAACTAACTAACTAATTTTTTTTCACTGCTCGAACATTTTTGGTTCAGCAGTTATTCAACTTTCAGTTTTCCTTCCTGAAAATTACTGAAAGCTCGATAAATTCAAAATGGAACAAGATATCGGAATGGAACTTTCAGATTTGGGTTTGGTACTAAATTGTGCATTAATTTTAATGCCCGTCTACTAATATCTTGGAATTTCAGTGAGTTGACGGCCGATATCATAAAACCGATTACAAAATTAGTTTTCTCACCACTCGAAGTAACTAACAAAATATTTTTCACTGTTGAAATATTTCTGGTTCTCTAGTTATTCAACTTTCAGTTTTTTCTCCTGAAAATTACTGAAAGTCCGATAAATCGACAACAAAGCAAGATATCGAAATGAATCTTTAAAATTTGGGCACAGTTCCAAATTTGGCATCATATTTAACTGTTTATCTACTAATACTTTGAAGTTGGAGTTAGTTGACTGCCGACTAATTCAACGAACCATAACTCAAAAACTAAACGAGATATCAAAAAATCAATTACAGTAAAGGATTCCTCATTCTTCGAACTGAGTAACAAAATATTTGTCACTACTGAAATATTTGTGGTTCATAAGTTATTCAGTTTTCATGAAAATTACTGAAAGCTTAATAAATTGGGAACGGGGCAACATATCGGGATGTAATTTTCAGATTTAGGTTCTATACCGAATTGTGCATTGATTATAATGCCCGTCTACTAATATCTTAGAATTGTAGTGAGTTAACGGCCGACAAATTATATTAATATCAAAAATATTGGAAATCACATAATATAAAAGACAACAACCAAGTGAAAACAAAAAAAATTATATATTCAGTCAAAGAACTCAGTAAATATTCAACTAATTGTTTTTTTCAATTCCTGCTACACTCTTCAACAAGTCATAACTCAAAAACTGATCAAGATATCATAAAACCGATTACAGAATTAGTTTTCTCACCCCTCGAAGTAACTAACAAAATATTTTCCACTGTTCAAATATTTCTGGTTCTCCAGTTATTCAACTTTCAGTTTTTCTTCTGAAAATTACTGAAAGTCCGATAAATCGACAACAAAGCAAGATATTGAAATGAATTTTCAAAATTTGGGTTCAGTACCAAATTTTGCATCATATTTAACTGTTTATCTACTAATATCTTGAAGTCGCAGTTAGTTGACGGCTGATAAATTCAACGAGCCATAACTCAAAAACCAAACAAGATATCAAAAAATCAATTACAGTAAAGGATTCCACATTCGTCGAACTAACTAACAAAATATTTTTTACTACTGAAATATTTTTGATTCATCAGTTATTCAGTTTTCATGAAAATTACTGAAAGCTTAATAAATTGGGAACGGGGCAAAATATCGGGATGTAATTTTCAGATTTAGGTTCAATACTGAATTGTGCATTAATTTTAATGCCCGTCAACTAATATCTTACAATTGTAGTGAGTTAACGGCCGACAAATTATATTAATATCAAAAATATTGCCAATCACATAATATAAAAAACAACAACCAAAAAAAATCATATATTTAGCCAAAAAACTCAGTAAATATTCAACTAATTGTTTTCTTTTAAATTCCTGCTGCACTCTTCAACGAGCCATAACTCAAAAACTGAACAAGATATCATAAAACCGATTACAGAATTAGTTTTCTCACCCCTCGAAGTAACTAACAAAATATTTTTCATCGTTCAAATATTTCTGGTTCTCCAGTTATTCAACTTTCAGTTTTTCTACTGAAAATTACTGA